>OZ002740.1:137469323-137814055 GCA_963924295.1 Dioctria rufipes
ATAAGTTTAGAAGTAAGTTTTGCAAAACTAATACAATAAAATTTATAAACAATTTAGAAAATTTATAGACTATTTAGAAAATATATTCGTTTGGATACCTTCCCCCCCCCCTTTTTTTTGTTATATTTTAATGGTTGAATTATAGAATTATTCTGGGATCCCTATTATTTGATTAGTTATTCGTTTATTATTATCATATGTAATGTATGCTATATATTGGCCAATATGTATAAAATAGTATTCAAGATATTTAAAACGATTACATATATATTTCCTATCATTACTATTTTATCAAAATATCTAGTTTTATTTTCATTTTTTTGTTATATTGTATGACTCAAATAACTTCTATTGTTTATATTTTATTTTTCTTCAAATTCTCTATTAATTTTCTTTACTCTATTTTCATGTACCACAAATTCTTTACCATTTGCCTCTAAAAGTATACAATTAGAACGTTGTATTTCTTTCACAGCATATGGTCCTTTATATAAGGGCTCTAATTTGTGTCTGTGCTCATTTGTAATTAAAACAAGAACATTAGGAACAATATTCTGCGGTCTGGATGTCTTATCATATATGCTCTTACGTATTAATTTCTGTCTCTCAGGACATTCCTGCGCCCTCTTATTGGCTATTTGAAGTTTGTACCTTATCTCTTTATCGTAAGCTTCTACATTATAGAGGGCATTCACCCTCTGAGATTGCAGAAACTCGAAGATTTCTGGGGACCTACCAAAGACTGGCTCAAATGGGCAATATCCATGGACTGAAGATGGAGTTGTGTTGTAACAGTATGTGAAATACCACAACCACTCATCCCAATCTGTTTGATGCGAATTCATATAGGCCCTTACGTATTCGTTATATGTTCTATGGGATCTTTCTACAGTACACAGTGGTTCATGATGGTATGCCGTTGATGTTTTATGTTTAATATTTAAAAATTCAAAAAGTTTAATTTCGTTTTTATATTCTGTACCCAAATCTGTTCTTATTTCCCTCATAGGTCCATATACTAGAATAAAATTTTCAAACATAGCTTAGCAATCGTACGTGCTTTCTTATCTAGAACGGGAATTGCTACTAAGTATTTGGTTAGTTCGCAAATAAGTGTAACAGCGTATTTATTAGCACTGTCTGATTTTATGTTTGGTCCAATTGTGTCAATTAATACTAAGTAAAATGCTTGTTGTGGTGTTGGTGTTATTTCTAAGGTTTCTATATTTTTAGGCATAGTCTTATTTTTTTGGCAGCATTGGCAATTTTTAACGTACTTTACTAATATTTTTCCAATAGTACTTAGAACGAAGTTTTGCCAATGTACGCTTTTATCCAGCATGATCATCATACTTCTTTAATAATTCACGCTTTTGCTAATTTTTTTTTATAGTAATTATTTCTGGCGTTAATGCAATCAGGATCGACTTTAGGTTTTTGCGCGCAAGTTTTTAAAATATTTGTATGGAATTAATTTAAATATTTCATCATTTATTGGGAGTTGCAACTCGACGATTTATACATTATTGGCTTCTTTTTCGAGCCTGTGAAGTACTAGTGCTAGGTCTAGCTTTTCATTTATAATGCCATTGCACATTTCAATACAGAAAAGTGTACGCTTATTTTTCTTAACCGTACATTTAGGAATTGGGGCGCTCAATTTGAATTTTAAACGTGAGTAATTATGTACTTCGTAGGGATTTATTGTTTCATAGATATGCATTTTACCGTGCTCACTTTTAGTTTGCTGATCATCAGGTCTATCTACTACATTTTCGGCGTTTAGTTTGTTTTTATATTTCGAAGCTCTTTTGGCAACTCGAAGAATATTGGCTGAATGTGGGTCTGTTTGTTTAATAGAGCCAAAGTCTATACGTGAAAGTGCATCTGCTCCAATATTATCACGACCTTTAATAAATTCTATAACAAAATCATATTCTTCAAGGTCTAGTCGCATCCTAGTTAAATTAGACGAGGGTGATTTCATGGAGAATAAGTAAGTTAATGGTCTATGGTCACATCTAACTAAGGCCTTTGTTCCAAAAATATACGGACGGAAGTAATTCAAAGCCCAATGAATTGCCGTAAGTTCACGCTCAATTACAGCTTTATTTCTTTCACCACGGGTGAAACTACGACTTGCGTTAGCTATAGGAAGTTGAACGCCATCATAGTCTTGACTTAATACTGCTCCGGAGCTTATCAAGGAAGCATCGGCAGTTATGAAAAACTGTTTAGTAAACTCTGGATATTGAAGAATAGGAGGATTGATTAGGGCATTCTTTAAGTAATTAAAACTTTGTTCGTAAGCTGCGTCCAATTAAAGACAGCATTCTTTTTAGTAAGTTGTGTTAATTGAAATGAATACTCTGCAAAGCGGGGAATGAAGCGTCGATAGTAGTTGACGAATGCTACAAATCTGCGTACTTGCTTCGTCGGTTTTCTGTGGTCGGAGATAGTTCTCCAGTACTGCGAACTTTAATTCGTCGGGCAGTATGCCTTTATTTGTACACCTGTGTCCAAGATATGTGACTTCATGTAGAAAGAAAAGGCATTCGTCTGGATTTAATTTTTAGTTATACTTACGACAAATAAGAAAAACGTAGCGTAAGTTATTTAGCATTTGTTTTTCTGAAGCTGCTATTACCACTATATCGTCCATATAGATGAATGCTTTTTGCGGACTGATTCCTGAGAACGCTACACTCATCATTCTTTGGAAACAATTCGAGGCGATCTTCAAACCAAACAGAAGTCGTTTGAAGCGATATGACGCATCTTCTGTAGAAAAACTAGTAATATCGCGTGAATTTTAATGAAGTTCTATTTGATGGAATCCGTACAACAAATCGAGACAGGACAAGAAACGGCACTTCCCGAGGTGATCGAGGATTTCGTCTATTCTAGGTAGGGGGTATCGATCGGACAGGATTTTCTCGTTCACCCTGCGATAATCTATTACCAATCTCCAGCGTTTCTCGGAGTTTCCAGGAAGCTTTTTTTGGGCACTAACAAGACAGGACTATTGTATTTTTGAGAGTGGGGTACTCTATAATTTTTTGAGTACACGGGAGTCTCATCTTTCTGTCGAATCTTTTGCTTATAAAAATTATTATCACTATTCACAGCGAAAACATCAGAAAATTCAGTACATAATTCTGTCATCGGTTTCTTTATAAATAATGGAAAGCTCTTTTATAACGTTCCTAAACGTGAACTTGATGATTATTTCTGTGTTCTTTAAAAGTATAGATATCGTAATCATCTAAACTCTCTGTATGTATCCTAACATTTTCTAGGACTGCGCATGCAAAACTTGTGTTGATTATGAGAGCGCATGGATTTTTACGTGAGGCAATAGTACGCGCTACAAACACACCATCAGCAATTTGCTGATTAGGTATTAAAATATGGTCTTCATTAGCCTGAACAAAAATATTCCGGGATACTTCGCTTCTGGCAGGAATCAATAACATATTTTTTGACGGCGATGAGTATATTTGAAGTATTATCTCACTTTTTATATTATAAGGTGTAAGAGTAAGCAGGCACTCGTCACCATAACCCACGTTTCCTCTGTATTTTGAAATAAAATCAAGTCCTATTATTCCATCTACAGGTATAGGGAAATTCTGATCTACTATTTGGAAGTCATGTTCCAACTTATAAGGTCCTGTAAGAAGATTTGCTCTTATTTCGCCCTGTGTCTCGACATACCATCGATGATACCACTAAGTTGGTATTTTTTACCCCAATTTATTGAAGTTTTTATACAAAGTTTGTCGATTTTCAGTGTAGAGATACTTGCACCTGTGTCTATTAGATAAGTATTTTTCATACCGGTTACATTTGATCTAATTTTAATATAGCTACTTAAGGATAAATTCATATGATAAACTTGATAACTAGAAAAGTGCTCATCTAGTATATCTAGACTAGGTTTGGACTTATTTCCCCCAGTGTTAGTACTCGCTGGGGGTCGCCCAAGTTTTCCTGAGTGGAATCCCCAGCGTAACGAACATTCCCATGATGATTGTATACATTACTAATATGTCTTGATCTGTTGTTGCTATTAGTGTTTTCATATCTACGCCTATTATTTTGATATTGTGCCTGTTGACCGTAACCTCGATTGTAACCACTTTGATTTCCATGTCGATTCATACCACGATAATTTCCATTATTATTGGCATTATTGCGATAGTTTCAATGAAAATTATTACGACTTCGAAAATTGTTGTAATACAAAATATTTTGCGTAGGTATTTGTGTTTGTATCTGTAAATATCTACCTATAACTCCACGGAATTGATATCAATTAATTTATCAATTTCTAACCAGGTTTTTGACATTTTATATCCTGATAGTCATAAAAGTTGAGCGCTATTGATTATTACATACCTAATAATTAACAATTTAACGCAACATCAGAAAATATTACATCAAGCTATTAAATTAGTTGCTGCATATAGATAAAACAAAATAGTGACGGAAAAACTTAAGATTTGATCAATTATGCTATGAAGATATATACACTAAAAAGAACTAGTTGGTAAATAATAAAATATGTATACCTATATATATATATATATATATATATATATATATATATATATATACTATATATATATATACTATATATATATATATATACTACTATATATATATATATATATATAATATATATATATATATATATATATATATATATATAATATATATATATATATATATATATATATATATACTAATATATACTAATATATATATATGTCGTAGACATTTGACGTAACTCAGCATTTCACGAAAAGTCTAGATACTGCATGGAAAGTAGGCAAATAATGTAACGGTTTTGACTTAGCCCCTTTTTACAATATGTATCTGAAATTTTTAGTCATTTCATTAAATGCTAAAAGCGTTTACGCCGATACTGTAATACCACCCTATATAACCAAATACTAGTAGTGGGAGATGGGTGATGGAGGAGGGGGTGAGGGTCGCACCCAGGCCTGCGACACACATACCCACACACCACACATACACACACATCCAAACACACGCTCATATACACTCATACACACACATACACGCGCGCTCCTATTGGTCGAAGAAGCAACGCTTTCGAAAAATTACTTTAGTTCGACTAGTTGTTTTACATGCATTTCCATATTTTCCTGATGTTCAGCAAACCTGGACGAAAAGGAGAAAATCAACAATGATTTATACACACGATACATAAAAAAAAATACCTTCACCTGGAGACTGCACACGTGAAAAACTCCAGCGAATATCTGAAATGAAATAAAGAAAATGAATTAAAAATAAAATAAGACAAGAATTTTATTATATTATCAATCAAAGGGCATTTACTCTAACCAAGATCATTGCTGTATACCTATAGTACAACAATAATGCCATGCAGAATTGAAAACACGAATAAGTTCATAAATTACATAATACAAAACATTAATATAAAGGGTTTTCCAATAAGAGGTGTTATTTTAATTAGCCCGCTATTTCGGTAGATGTCACTTTTGGAGCTGTAATTTTTTGACATTTGACAAGTAGAAACTACGCCATTAATAAAACTGGAACGATACATGATTCAACCACGCATTGAAATTATTAAAATTCACTATAAAAATGGTGAAAATTTGGCAGAGACGGTTCGTAAAACTAAAACATTTTTGGGTCGTCGTGAAGCACCTTGTCGGACCGCAATACAGAAATTGGTAGAAAAATTCGAGCTGTCGGGACAAGTTAGTGATGTGAAGAATAAAACCCGTGCACGTCGCTCAAGAACAGCCGAGAATATTGTTGCTGTAGCCGAAAGTGTTGAAGAAAACCCAGGTTTGCCATTCCTCGTCGTTCTTTGGAATTAGGCATTTCACAAACGTCATTACACCGTTAACACAAGAACCCAAGCCGACCGATCATCAACAACGTCGAGTCTTTGCTGATTGGGTCCTTGAAATGCATGAAAATGATCCGGAATTCCATCGAAAACTCATCTTGAGTGATGAGGCCCATTTCCACCTCGATGGCTTCGTCAACAATTGTCGCATCTGGGGCTCGGAAAACCCAAGAGTTATTGTTGAAAAGCCTCTCTATCCTCAACGTGTGACTGTTTGGTGAGGTTTATGGTCCCGCGGGGTCATTAGACCTTACTTTTTCGAAAATGAGGCTGGAGCAACAGTTACGGTAAATGGATTGCGCTATCGACAGATGATTTATGATTTTTTATGGCCGGAATTGGATGGTATTGATCTGGACAACGTTTACTTTCAACCAGATGGCGCTACGTATCATCAAGCAACGAAACCATTGATCTTTTACGGGAAAAGTTTCCGGGCCGTGTTATCTCTCGAAGATGTGATCACAATTGGCCACCGAGATCTTGTGACTTAACACCTTGCGACTTCTTCCTTTGGGGCCACGTGAAGGAGAAGGTCTACGCCAACAGCCCAGCGTCGATTCAAGACCTCAAAGATGGAATTCGTGAGACTATCGAGGACATAGGGCAGCCACTTTGCGATTTGGTTATGGAAAATTTTATGAAAAGGATATGGTCCTGTATGCGTGGTCGTGGTGGTCATTTGGCTGATGTTATTTTCCATTATTAACGGCATACCTTCCTCTGAAATAAAGATCCGATCATTAATGTCAAAAAATGGCATTTTTCTTTGAATATCAAAATAACACCTCTTATTGGAAAAGCCTGTATTTTCGTTCGAAGATTATTTTAATTTTTTATTTATGGTCTTTATTTTTTATTTTTATTTTATTTTATTCTGTATCTCCTTAAACCTCTTATGTTTTAATGAAAACGGCTATTGTACTTAAATTTTTTTGTTTTCATCTAACGTTTTCTTTTTGATCTTGATGCGATTGCAACGAGTTTTTGAAAGCTTTAGTAGATCAAGGTTCGCGGTTTAACCAGTGTTCGATGTCTTCCATGTATTTTTATAGGAATGCTGTTACATTTGTTGGGGGTAAGGGTGGCCGTGTAGGCTTCTGCTGGGTTATACTGTTTCTCGGTATATTCTTCAGTCAGGTATTTTCGATTGGTGCAGTTAGTTTTTGTATATGTATTGCAAATCTAGGTCCATATAATAATAATAACGTTTACCAATCGTGGGTTAGTTTTACCGCTGTTAATTGAACGTATCCTATTTGCGGAATTATGAGTTTGATGTGTTCTTTGTTCGGTCTGTGGGATGTTAATGTTATTTTGAGGTTTTTACGTGTCGAGGTGTAGGGTGATGTGAATCAGTGTGGGGCCGGGGGCCGGGTGGTGCGTATGTCATGTTAATGGGTGGTGTGTGTGTTTCGCTACCGTGTGTAAGTTTTTTCTCCTATTATGTATGTTAATAGCTTTTCTATTTTGTTTACTTTAACAAAAAGTTAGTTTGCGAGATTATTCGTTATTATGTTAAGATCGTTTTTTGCAGTGCCTGCTTAACCATTTCACATCTATGGGAATGGTTCGACTATCAGTTTGTTTACCTTCCGTATCTATAATCTCACCCATATCACACTTGTCCATGCAATGAATGGGCATGCCAACATCACGCATACCTCCCACTCGACATGAGCCCCGCACTGATATGAATGGAGTTATGCCCATTTTACGGAGCTTAGTATTATTTATTATTTTGAGGATGCAGGATGCTAAATCACATACTATGTTTTATGGTCAGTAAAACCATATATGATACCATGCATATGGGGAGAGTGCACAACATTCCCGTCCCCGCATAATGTTTTGCTAGGTGTGATCTAGTGAGCTGAATTACTGTGTTCTCAATATTCGCGTTAAAATGGTTTGATTTAATTTTGCAAGTTAGCTTATTTCATTATGAATTCAAATCCGGTGATGTATTTTTATTCGATGGTTATTCTATTCTTCAATTTTCATTTTTATTTTATTCTATATCTATTTTAATCTTCTTATGTTTCAGTGCAAAAGGCTTGAAATCTTTAAAATCTTTGATTTTAATCTATTGTTTCATTTTAGATCTTGACGTGATTGTAACGATTTTGCTAATTTCTGTAACATTCTGCTGCGTGTTTATGAAATATTAAGATTGTTGAACCATTACTTTCCCGCAACTAGTAATGAGTTACTGAGTGAAACATGGTCAGCGGTCCAACCAATGTTCGATGTTATCCATGTGTTGTCTAGGAATTTCTGTTATACTTTTTGGGAAATATGGGTTGCCGTGAAGACTCCTAGAGGGCTATACCTGACGTTTCAACTCCCGCCACGGAGATTATCAACGGTGTTCCTAATCAATGAGGATAATTAGTGAGTGGTACTGTATAATTTCAATTATAATTGGGTGCGATCAGTAGTTACGCGATGCTGGTTCTGGTCCACTGCTTTAGCTTCCAGGATTTTGCTACAGATGGCGCCACCGTGATTTTGTGTCTTGGCTGTACTGGTTTATGCCTTGGATGCACCATTGAGACTTGAATAGTGTATGTCTTGGATGCACCATTGATCCTTGACTGGCTTATGATTTATTTGTTTTAGTGGGTGCTGGGTCTATTTCCATATTGCATATAAATTTGTGATATACGCAACATGATAAGCGTCGTACGAGCGGGTGGTGCACTACTTTCCACCATCGCGGGTGCGATTTATACTGGGCAGATATGTTTGTTGATATCAAGAGATGATGAGAGTGCACACACAGTGAATATCATTTGCAACACTTTCATCACATAAAGTATTTGGCTTGTGTGGTACAACTACAACTTTTCTCTAAGCAAAAAACAATCCTGATTTCAAACTTCACGTTTCTGCAATGCAATGACATTTCATCTTTCCATTTCTTGTGTCAGACCTATGTTTGTTTTTGATTTTGTAATTGATATTTTTGATATAGTTGCGCGTGTTACAGCTTCTCTAAATTCTACTTTTTAGTAACATTTTTATTGGTTTAGATTGAAAGTATTGGCAATAACTCATGCTGGAGTAATGTTCTTGTCCGAAGAACATTTCTCAAATTGTATTTTTATGTATGTACCCTCTCACTGGAGTAAGACTCAACAGTTTTCCTACCAAAATGTGCTTTGGTTTGGAATGATATGTCTGCAGATTATGCACGTCAGGAATCCAATTTTTTATTAAATGATCCCCATCATTCCTCCACTCGTAGATTTCATTATTTTAGCTTTGTCCAATAACTTTAAATTTTTGTATACAGTGAATAACACTTTGCAGTGGCATTCATTTGAGAGTGCATCTTAGGTTGCTCTTGTTGAAGTGATGTTCTATAGTTGTGTATTTTCCTCTACATCTCATTCTTTCATAAATTTTAGAATTGTAATTTATTTGATTTGAACCGTCTTTAGGTTTCCTGATACAGGGGGTTCATATATAGTTGTTTATTTTGTATTGCATCCCGGTAACTGCAAATGCATTCAGTGGGGTAGCAATATAACGATTTATATTGTACCCGATCTATAAACTATCTACCGTATATATATATTTCTATAAGGTTTCTTTCAGGTATCTTAATAATGCCGTGTAGGCTCCTAATTGGCTATACAAAAACGTTTTCGCTCCCGCCACGGAGTTCATCAGTTGTTTCCTAACTAAAAGATGAGGTTATTAAACTGCTTGGTGCAACTTAGTACACAAATGTAATTAAAAATCAAAAATCAAAGATTCCTAATCTAGCTTATTATTTGGGTATCCTTAATTAATTGGTCGTGCATGGAACAGGCACTTACTCAATAAAATTTTAAATATGATTCCAATTAACCGGATATCCATCCCATACACAATCAATTAACCAAAATTTCTTCAGTATAATATCAACAATAATTAACTCATAAACCTTAGTGGTATTAATGCTATAGAACACTACAAAATCTTGATATATGGACCATTAAAACTTTTCCAATTAACAAAAGCAACACTTTCCAAATGACATTTTTATACATACAAAAAATATTGCAAAAAATTTTCAAAACATATATTCTGGTAATTTTACTAACCTTTCTTTTTATTCAGCAGGGTATTAATGTATTATTTATCCTTTTTCTAATAGCAAACACTATTGCGAGCAATTTAAATTCACCTTATGTCACATAACACCTGTTATACGTTTCACAATAATCACCCAAATCTATTGTTATCTTGTAAGCTACCATCACAGTATTAAAACGATTTATTTGTTTTAGTGGGTGCTGGGTCTATTTCCATATTGCATATAAATTTGTGATATACGCAACATGATAAACGTCGTGCGAGCGGGTGGTGCACTACTTTCCACTGTTATATTTTTCAAATTTCACCAATTTTGTTAAATACCTTTTTGTGGGGCAAGCAGGAGCCATATCCAGTGCTCCCTCACACCGTAGTGCTGCGAAACTAAAAGCACTTGGGCTTTTCCTTTAGACACATAACACACTTTTCTCTGATTTCATTCTTTTATTTTATCTGAAAATTTCGCCTTCTTTTTTCACATTCACAATTCTTCTTTTATCTAACAATCTCGATTCTCTTTTTTTTATTCACAATTTTTCTTTTATCTAACAATATTGTTTTCTTTTTTTTTTTATTCACAATTTTTCTTTTATCTAATATAACAATATTGATTTCTTTTTCCAAGTTCACTATTTTCATTCGGTAAAACTAATTCTATGTACTTTTCCTATTACACTTTACCGAGACCGCGCCGAACCGAAAATCCAAAAAAAAAATCAACTCTACTTTTGCAACCGCCGTTACTCCAGTTAAAAATCCAACTCGGCTCTTTAAAATTTAAAATTCAACTCGGCTCTTGATCACTTTTGTCGCGATCAAGAGCCTTCGTTCAGGGTAGAAAATGCATAGTTGCATTTTCACCCTGAGAAAATTTTCATTTATTCTGGACTTGATTAAACAAGTCCAGAATATTTTTCGTTGGACGGTGGCTTGACATTTGATGCTTTTATAAACATCAGCCACCGTCACGACGATTAACATTGCCGCGCGCGTATACATACAATGTATTTTCGCGGCGCGCTCTTCTTATCGCGAAAGCTTTTTTGTGATATGTATGTACATTCGTACATACATATTGTAATTTTCACGACAAATCGTACTGAAGGTACGATTTGTCTTTTGCTTTGTTTTTTTAAAAGTAAATATTTCTACTGGCAAATTTTGCTGAAGGCAAAATTTGCCATGGGAATAATTTTATTTTAATTCATGGAATGTGAAGAAAATTGCTGATGCAATTTTCTTCACTGATTGAATAGATAAGCTAACCATGTTTTAGGCATGGTTAGCTTATGTGAATTTTAGTGATTTTTGGAATTTTTAATGTTTTATAAATTTTAGGGTTTTTAGGAATTTTAGGAACTGATTCGCTTTCTTCAAATGTTTTTGAAGGTAAGCTAATCATGTTCCAACATGTATGTATGCATGTAAAATTATTCCCTTTTTATACTTTCCCAGGGTATTAAATTTACGTACATAACAATCCTTCCCCCTGAGAAAAAGAGAATTATTCTTTGAAGAGGAATAATTCTCAGGGGAAGTTGTCGTTGTACTAATTTGTATTATTTTATTCTCTTTTTTTTTGTTATATGCTAATTACTTTTGATTTGAGTTTTATTATTTCCGAATTTATTTAGTATATTTTACGTTACCGGTGTAGTACCTTATAGATCATTAGTGCTACTTTAATTTTATTATTTTATTTTTTTTCTCGAATTTGTTTTGCTTTTAGATCTGGTTAGGTTGGTTTTCTGTTTTAGGTTTACTTAGGGGCTAAAGCCCGGTAGATACATGATTTTTTCAGATGACATGACAAAGGATGCGTGTTAGTGTCTTTATTTTTCAAGTATTCGGCCGAAAAAAAAAAACTAATGTATAAACTGAAATGAGTGCTGTGAAAATAAAATTTGCATTTGAGAAATGTTAAATGTTCCTCATAGTTTACTTGTTTAGTTTCAATTGGAGATGGAGTACTTTCACAAATCGTAGTTTATTCTTTTATCTAATTCGAAATCACGGAGAAATCGCGAATACATATGACCTTTATGTAGGTATAGTAACAATAAACGAGAAATCTTTGAAAAGTCGATATTGACCCGCCATTTCGGTACGATTTAGTGATCTTTTTGTTTCGTTTTTGGCTCGAAATCGAGTGGAGAATAACTTAGAGATTGAAATCAAACTGCGATTGAGCGAGTCATTTCCTCCTCAATATATTTATAATCGTATACTGTTTGTTGGGATCGCCCGCTTGCACGACTTCATTTATTTATGGTACACATATAATTTTTGCTGTGGTAGGAATCTACATACACATATGTCGGTGCTACGAAAGTCAGAAAAAAAAACAATTTTGTAACAATATGTAAGTAATTCCCGGCGCAAACACCATCCAGTAGCCAAAATCGGCAACTGAAAAATAAAAATAACCAAAATTTTCAAATATTGAATTCTGACGTCGTTTTTGTCTATACGAGAGATATATTTACCAAAGTCAATCACTTCGTTTATTTGCCAATATTCAAATATTAGGAAAAAAGTGATATTTCCTAAAATTTTCAGCCGCCGATTCAACCCGCGGGCAGGTGTTTGCACCAAAAATGATATATATATTTTGAAAAATGATATTCTATAGAATAATCTTGTATATGTTGTCTTTCAATGCCTCGGGAACCTCTATCGGAAGTTTTTGCAATCTCGTTTTTTATCTCTAAAGGAACAACAATTATTATTTTCTTTATTACAATTTCTTACTGTTTTATTTATTATTTTATTTCTACTACTTTCTTTATTATTGTTATTGTGGGTGCTATTTTGGCGGCTCGGATTCGGCGGTCGGTTCGGCTACGCTTTACACTTTGTTTTTGTTTTGTTTTTATTTTGAAAGGTTCTTGCCTTTATCTTTGTTATAGCATGCTCTTGTTAATGCTAATTTTTAAAATTTTCTTTTTCTAACCTATTTACGGCTTATTTATTTTTCTAATGGTAGCCTGGTAGGTTATAATCTAATTGTTTATTTATTCTTTATTTCTACTTTTAAGGAATATTTTATCTATTTTTATAAATCTTTAATTCTAATGTCACTTTGTTTTCATGTACGTATGGATATTCATGTAATACATAACCTATTTCGGCCTTACTGCCTGTCCTGCATGCTTTTTATACATTGTTTTTTTTTTTTTTGTTTATTTAACCATTGTTAGTTTGGTTTGCTTCATCTTTTTTTCTACTACAATTTAGTTTGTTAATTATTTATTATTTAGTTTTAATATAATTTTGTGTTATTTTTTTTTTCTATTTATTTTCATATTTATTTATTTATTTATGTTTAACTAATTTCTTTTAAAGCTATTAGCTTACCGACTATTTAATAATTAAATTTAATGCCTTTTTTATGTACCTGATTTTAAATTATTTTTCTTTTCCGATTACCTGTTACTGTTCGAGTAGGTACGGTATGCTATTTTATTTTTCCTATTTTATGTTTATGTAATATTAATTCTAACAAAGTTTTCTTTAGTATTATTAATCTAATTATTTTTAATTCTATAGTCTTTTTGTATATAGTGTACCAGGGCTACTCATTTTGTTTAAATTTGACATTGATTTTGTGATCCATGTTGACAGTATCAGTGTTCCCTTTTTTAAACGATTTGGACTGATTTTGTTTTGGGGAGGCTTCGGGCTCGCCTTAAACTGGGTTGGGGAGCAGGGATTTGCTCTTCTAAAGGGATTCCCTCTGATGAAACTTCGGGGTTACCTTGTGGTTGATTTCTCTGTTGTCTCATCTTGATGACAACAGGGTTAAGGTATTTTACAGCCACAGCGATCATTATGGCCAGAACTAGTAGGCTCGTAAATGATAGAGAAGTTGTGGACAGGATATGGGAGTTTCTGCTCGATACCTTTTCCTGGTATTTAATAATTTTGCCTCTAATTTCCTCTAGTGAATGCGTGTCCTGGTAGACTGATTTGTGAGTATCGTCTCCAGTTAAAATTTCCATTGAGACTTGCGTTTGGTTTTGAGATTCTGGTAAAATGTCAGCCAGACTCAAATTAAATAAGGAATGATTAAATTGTGGAAATTGTTTGGGTTGAGTTAATTTCAGCGGGCGTCTACTTTGACCTTCTTATTTGAGCACTTTGTCACTTATTTGAACTTGACATGGTTGCGTTATCTCTAATATCCCTTGCCCTTCCAGTTTCGAGATCACAAAGTGATCGGGACATGTGAAGTGTAGCACCGTGGAGGTGAGAAATGAAAATAGCCACGCATTTGGCTTGTTTAGTTTAATTAACATGTCCTTTTGGGGAGCTTGTACTCTGGTGCTGCATTTGGGCACTTCATTTAAAGGATTATATAGTAATTTAATGGCACATTCGCTGGACGTTGCCGCTTTGATTATAGGCGTGTTCAGCCGGCCTACAT
Organism: Dioctria rufipes; assembly: GCA_963924295.1. NCBI lineage: Eukaryota > Metazoa > Arthropoda > Insecta > Diptera > Asilidae > Dioctria > Dioctria rufipes. The sequence continues at coordinate 137,483,750 of OZ002740.1, forward strand.
ACGTGTTTTCTTCCAAATTACTTGTTATTTTCTTGAAAATTTTCATGTCCTCGCCTTTTAATAAGAGAAATTCCTGAGCTTTTTTGCTATTGGCTATGTATGAATAACCAGGGTCTGGAATTAATGAGTAAGTTGCTGACTTGGGTACAGGATAGCATTGAATCTGTTGTAGCCTCATTTTTGGCAGATTAAAAATTGGGAGAGTAATTCTCACCACCAATTTACTCTGCATAAGGAGTGACTGAGCTCCTGCTGTTTGGTATAGAACAGATAGACAATTTTGGTCATTCGGGCAATTCGAGGCCGTCTTACGGTATATTTCTAACAGATTTTTGGGGGACATTAGGAGTGGATGAATATGATTGGTTTTACTAGCCATTATTATATCCAGGAGGGCTTGTTGTCGATATTCAACTTCGATGATTTGGAGCAATAAGCTTGATATAATCTCTTGTCTTAGCTGCATTTTAGTTAAATCATCGGCCACATGGTGGAGATGGTTTATCTGGTGTGCTATTTTTTGTTGTCTGTCTATTAACATGGCCAGCGGTTTTTGAATCTTTTCCAAGGTTGTTTTAACAACACTGATTTGTTGTTTCTCTAGCTCGGCTAGGGCTTGTGTATTCGATTCAAGTTCTTCTAACCTGCTGTAAATTTCTTTTTCGTTATTGCTGTCCATAGTGCCAAACAAATAGTGCATGGCATTGCCTATTCCATCAAATAGCGATCTGGCCTTGCGTTTTGCTGGTGCTAGTTCCTTTATAGTTTCCGTGCGCTTTCGTACGCTGTCTATTATAGCGTGTATGTGTAGTTGCTGCACGTTACACAGGTCTTCTGGGTTGGTTACATTTATGCAGAGTTTATGCACTAAGTGCTCCGCATATTCTGCTAGCTTTATCTGGGCATCTAATTCATCCAAATCTATTTCGGTGAGCACATTCCAGGTGTCATGATATACCATGAGGCTTCCTAGGTCCTCGAAAAATATGCCCGAGCCATTTAGTTGGGTCCTTATATAGGGTTTGTCAGCGATCTCTCTTGTTGTGTATTGGATGAGGAGGGCAAATACGATGAATTTTAGCGCCATTTCTGTGGACAATTCGGAGGAAGAAAACAATTCTTTAAGTATATTTGTACTTGCATTGTGCCGTTTTAAACTGGGCAGTGGAGTGACTCCACCGCAAATGTTTCTGGGGAGGTATTGAAATGACGTTTAATGGACATTGAAGTAGGAATTTCAAGTCAACCTGGTTCATTTTTGTACAACCTGCTTTTATTCGAAATATGGTTTTAAACGATTATTATGTACCGTCACCATTCGCTTACCAATTTTGATTGTGGTATTCACATCACTTGGGATTGCTATTACCTGATAAGGTCCTACCCAGATTTGAGAAAGCTTATGTTTTCTGCTTTCGTTCTTGATGAGGACCTTGTCTCCTACATGGAAAGTTAGGGGCCGTACTGTCTTATCGTAGTACCCCTTTGAGCGCTGTTTACTTGCCAATAAGTTCTTTCTTGCCGTGGCATATGATTTTTGGAGCTTATACTTCAGTATATGATAATAGCTCTCATGATTGTAAATGGGTTCGGGATCCCGTTTTAAATTTGATGGGACATCCGCTGTGAAGCCGTATAGGCAGTCCATTGGGGTAAGTTTAGTACCCTCGTGTACACTATTATTATACACGAATGCAGCGGTTCGTAGGAATTGGTCCCATGTTTTGGGATTTTCGTCTACGATTGTTCGCAGGTATTCAATCAGGGGTCTGTGGGCACGCTCTAGTGCTCCGTTAGACTGCGGGTGGTATGCCGAAGTCTGTAACTTCTTTACCTTTAGAAGCTTACATACTCTTTTGAATAATTCACTCAGGAAATTTGTTCCCTGATCGGTGAGTATTCTTTTGGGTATGCGATAGCGCGTAACGATTTCATCAAAGAAAACTTGCGCTACTGTGACTGCTTTGGCATTAGGTATTGCATACCAGTCGACAAATTTTGTTAGATTATCTTGGAAGGTCAAGATATATTTGTTACCTGACGTGGTCTCTTCTAATGGACCTACAATATCGAGGTAGACTTTGTCGAACGGTTGTTCTGCGATGTCCGTGATAACCATTGGCATTTTATATTGTGGAGAAGCTTTCATCGTCTGGCACTTTCGGCATTTTTTTATGTATTTCTTGATGTCGCTAAGCATGTGTCTCCACCAATACTTGCGTCTTATACGTTTGTAAGTTTTTATGACACCTTGATGGCCACCAAATGGAGAATCGTGATAATCTTTTAAGATTGTTCGGATTTCCGTAGGGCTCGTGATAACTTCGGGTGTCTTGCCAGTACTTACTTTTTGCTCAAGCGATGCTGGGTTTAGTTTTTCCGCCTCCGTGTGTTGAATTTCGTTTTGGTCCGCTTTCGTGTGCTCTTCTGTCTCCACACTGGAGCTATTTATTGTCTCTTGAGCCTTCTGCTTCTGAGCTCGAGTCACGACGAAACAATGAGCGGATTTCTTTTTCTTTTTGTTATTTGTGGGGTTGTCTTCCTCCACATCTGAGTCCATCGTGTGGTGGACTAGGGCTTCTACCGTTAAGGTATTGCCTAAACTGTCTTCCTTTGATGTTTGAGGGATGCGACTTAGTGCATCTGCATTAGTGTTGTACTTCCCTGGTTTATATTCGATGTTGTAATCGAATTCAGATAATTTGTGGTGAAATCTCACCAAACGGGAAGTAGGGTCTTTCACATTGAAGACACCTTTGAGAGGTTTATGGTCAGTGTAGACCGTGAATTTCCGGCCTTGAAGATAGCACCTGAAATTCTTGGTAGCCCAAACAATAGCCAATAACTCTTTCTCTATAGTAGAGTAATTTCTTTCGGCTTTGTTTAATGTGCGGCTTGCATAGGCAATGGGATGGTCCTTTCCGACTTCTCCTTGAGAAAGAACAGCTCCTAGAGCCTCGTTACTTGCGTCAGTAGTAAGATTAAATGATTTTGTAAAATCAGGGTAAATTAAAAGTGGTGGAGAAATTAAAGCACTTTTTATGCTCTGAAATGCTTCTTGGCATTTCTCTGTCCAAGTGAATTTTACATCCTTTCGGAGTAAATTCGTAATTGGGCGTACAATTTTGGAGAAGTCTGGAATGAATTTCCTGTAGTAATTGGCAAGTCCTAAAAATGACTGAACTTGCCTTACTGTTTTTGGAACAGGAAATGTTTGGACGCAAGCCGTCTTACTTGGGTCTGGTAGGGCTCCTTCGCTAGAACATTTATGTCCTAGGTAAACAACTTCTCTTCGTAGAAACTGGCACTTCTCTGGCTGCAGTTTCAAGTTGTTCTCTCTCAACTTATTGAAGACTTTCCTCAACTTTTCGTTGTGGTCATTTAAATTTTTTCCATAGATGACAATGTCATCTAGGTAGACAAAACATTCGAGGCCTTGTAGGCCTGTTAGTACGAAATTCATTAGGCGTTGAAATGTGGCAGGGGCTCCTTTGAGCCCGAATGGCATACGCTTGAACTCGTAGTGCCCATAACTTGTGCTGAAAGCAGTTTTATGTCGATCTTTTTTGTCGACAAGAACTTGGTGATAGCCGTTGGCCAAATCGAGTGTGGTGAAATACCTTGCGTGACCTAGTTTGTCGAGAATATCTTCGATTCGGGGTAGCGGGAATGCGTCTCCAATTGTCTTTTCGTTTAATTTACGAAAATCGACAACGACGCGCCACCTTTTTTCACCGTCAGGTCCCGCTTTCTTGGGGACAACTAGTAGAGGTGAATTCCAAGGGCTTTTACTAGACTGGTATATCCCGCTGTCTAGCATTTCTTTTAGCTGCTCGTTAATGACTTTCCGCTGTGTTTCAGGTAAGCGGTACATTTTTTGATTGATTGGTGCTTGATCTTGCACCAATGGAATATTATGCGTTATCGCATTTGTATAGGTGAGTTTGTCACCTTTGAGGAAGAAGATATCGTTATACTCTTCGCAGAGTTCCGATATCGAAATTTTTTCTTCCGCGGTTAAATTAGGGTCTAGGCTGAGTTCTTGCTCTAGCCTAGAAATACGCGGGTATTGTTTTGGATCGTCCGGAGTCTCATTATCCGGGTATAGATATCGTACATGTTGTAAAATTGCTGATTTTTCAGCTGAACCTTGGTTTGACTTACTCTTCCTTTTAAGTCTTTGACCTGTAAGTAGATGGGGTTTTTTTGATTCCTTTTGAGGCTTTATTTCGTTACTTTTAGCATGTTGCAGGGTATTTGCTTCCTGCTTTGTTGACGGCTGAGTTTGGTACACCTGTGTGGTCTTTGCCTTAGGTTGTGTGATATACTCATGCTCGTCAATGCTATTGCTTTTTGACCATGTAGCATTCTGTGTGCTGTGTGACGGTGGAGTAATATGCACCTTTAATATAGGCTTTAGCGACTCGCTGCTGTTCTTATATAGCCGTTGTTTGTTTAAGAGTGATTTATGCCTCGGGATTTTGGACGGAAGAGCTATATGCACCTTTTTGGCAGGCTTTAGACACTCGGTTCCGTCTCTTGTGTTGTTTGATATTGCCTCCATATTTGGTAGTGGAATGTGTGTTCTTTTGTGATCTTTTGAGTGCGTTAATGGGACTATGGTGTAGTCGTTTATTGGATATAGCTGTAACTTAAACTATGTATGACTACTTGATGACTGTTAGCGTTGAGAATACTAACCAGCACTAATTCTTCTCCAGATGACAGCAAACTGTTTGCCAAGAAGACTCCATCGCTTATCTCTTGGGATAAACAGAGCATTTCTTCTTGAGTTTGTAACGGCACTGGGGCCACAATTTGAGAGCGCGCAGGTATGCAGATTGGTTCCTTAAAGGTAACCAATTGCTGCCTGCCTTCATCGGTCTCTTGTTCGCCCAGACAGCTTTTTTCACATTCCTTGGGCCCTTTTGGAGCTTGGCAGCCAGCTTTTCTCGCTTGAGAAGCCTTGAAGACACTGCAGGTGGATAGTTCAGCCTGTTTAGACTCTACCTCTTCTGCAAGTGTTCTTACTTCGACTGCTTTTTCAGAATGTAGCTTGTCCGTGTCAAACTCTAATGGCAAAGCAAATTCGTCTGGATTAGTTTCCGTGCGAGGAAACCTTAGTGCCTTATTAGGACCCTCAACGTTGCAGTTTTTTGCTAGGAAATCATTTCCTAGAAGTCCATCATCGGAAAGGCCAGGCAAGTTCTTTACGACTTGAAACTTGCAGGGAATTTTGTTTTTGAAAACGAAGTTTCCCTGGCAATTTCCCAGCGTCTTTCCCGTACCAAATGGGGTCTGAAGTGTACATGCCTCATTGTGGTTAATTTCTTTGAGGTCTTTTAATGACCTTTTCTTTATTATACTTACCTCAGCGCCTGTGTCTACTACTAGTTTAGTTTGGCCGTTCAGGCCTATGTCTAAAGGAAGTTTTACTGTAGCGACACTGGAATCGGGCTGCTGAGGAGACCCTAATTTATTAGATGGGAGATTTATAGTCGTGCCGGGGAGTTTTGGGTCGACTGTACGTCGTTTCCCTGACTCCGGGCTTCCCATTTACGTTTTTGTTGGCAGTTATTAACTGCATGTCCAGAACGACCACAAAATTCGCACTTTTTTCACACATTATATACTCTTGAGTTGTTGTTGGGGTTTTGCGGCTCTCTAGGACGTTGATTTGGTGGTCCACTATTATTGTGTGGCCTCTGGAAACTATTGTTGTTTCTTCTGCAGTCACGCACGTCATGGTTATACATTTTGCAGTTCACACAATAAGGCGTATTTTTCCTTTTGAGGCAATCGGCATATGTGTGGCCTCTTAAATTACAAAAACTACAAGTCACTTTATTTAAATAGGTATTTTTATTTTTTACATTATAATTTTTATCTGGCGACCTTGGTTCCTGTTTAATATATGCTGGGCCATCCTGTGTGAACTGTGACGTTGGTATGTGACTGCTTGGGTTAGTGGTTATATTGTGTTGCCGGGGATCTTGTGAGTAGGATATGATGCCAGGATTGTATACGCTTTGATTTACTAGGGTACTGTTTGGAGTTAAATGTGTGTTATTTGGTACACTGGTACAGGCAGAATTTGGCAATGTATTCTGCATCATATTTGTTTGGAATTGTCCTGGAGGTTGCAGGAATAGAGCACTTTGCTGGAGACGTTCCATGTCAAGTGCTCTTTGTACGAGGTCATCTACCGTGCCGTCTGTCATGGTCAGAAGGTATTGGCACATATATGGGTTATTTACGCCTGTTTTCAGTGCGTTTTTCGCGAAATCTTCCAACTGCGTTTTAACAGCTGGTGCTGCTGTGGCTCCGTATTTGGATTCTGCTGCTTCATTGCAGAGTGCCAGCATATGTTTCACTCGTGCCGTGAAGGCTGTGAGGTTTTCCAAGGGATACTGCCTTGTAGTGATTAATTTATTTACCAGTTCCTGGTAAGTTTCTCTAGGCAGGTATGTGCGATTTAGCCGTTCTTCTACTTCTTTGAAAGTAGTGGGCATATTTGAGGCAAAAAGCTGATAAGCTTCGCCTCGAAGTCTGGTGGGGAAGATTTGCAAAAATGCTGTTAGTTCATCCACCGAAATGCACTGGATTACCTGCCTGCAGCATCCTAGGAACGTTTGGAGCTCAAGGCTCAATTTTGGGTGCTGCTCTCCCGAGAATAGGGGGACGAGCTGGGCAGTCAGTTTGGCGATTTTAGCGTAATCTGCCATGTTTATACTGGCGATTCTGAAGCTAAAGTTTGGCACCTTTGGGGAGCTAGTTTCTTCTATGCTGGTTTCCAGAAGGGAGTCGCCCAGCCAATTTAAAAGAATTTCACTCACGGTAGAATCACTGACACTGTCCTCAATGGCACCTTCTCTTAATTCTACACTATTATTTGTAATTTCTGTTTCGAGAGAGTGCGAGAGTTCTCCAAACTGCTTTAAGCTTTCTTTAAATTTTTCCGTACTTTCTTTGAATTGCGCGATTTGCTCAAGCCGCCGTTCACGGGACTTTTTGAGCTGTTTATCGATAGAATCGCACTGTATAACAGAAAGTTCGGAGGAGTCTCGCACTTTCCCCTCTAGATATTTTAAATAATTTTCTAAATTTAAAGTAGAAGGTCTTACTTGTTGGGGACCTGTAAGGATTGTCCCACTCCTGAGTGTTACCCCTTTTTTTGTTGAATTTGTTGGGGGTGTTTGATTAGCACCCTCTGTTGCGGATGTTGCTCCCGCGTTGCCTCCTTCGTACCGGGACGGATCTTCCTGTGCGTCGCCCGGCGAGGAAGATTGTTGAGGAGTTGATGGAAGTTGGATTTCCGGCGGTATTTCTTGGTGGGAGCTTTCCTCGCTCATGGACCACCGTGTGTGAAATTTGCAGCTAGGGGGGCTTCTGCCGTCTTAATTCCCTTGGTTCAAATTGAGAGGGGGGCTTATTGCCTTCTTCGAGGTCCCTTTCAGCTCCGGATCGCAGATAGCGGATGGTTTCCAAACTTCCTTCCTTCAAGTGTAAATTTCGAAATTTTGGGTTGTGGACTTTTTTATCCTGGGCTGGGATGAAGCCCGCTATTGTCCCACGTTGGCACTTTGTGCTTTGATGAGGGTTTGGCTGCGTGTTTTGCAAACAGAGGCAGTTAAAGCTGTCCGACCCCGAGCGTTGGGAGCCGACAAGATCGAAATACTCCTGAAGCCAGACTCAACTTCAGGCGGAGGGTAGGGTGTCTTGCCCAGTATTCGATCTCGTCCTAAACTCCTTTTAGATTCGTAGGATAGAGGGTTTTCGAGCGCTTATACTTTTTTTGTTTTTCAAAGTAGGCTTCCTCTATCCTACCGGCTGCGCCAATTGTTATATTTTTCAAATTTCACCAATTTTGTTAAATACCTTTTTGTGGGGCAAGCAGGAGCCATATCCAGTGCTCCCTCACACCGTAGTGCTGCGAAACTAAAAGCACTTGGGCTTTTCCTTTAGACACATAACACACTTTTCTCTGATTTCATTCTTTTATTTTATCTGAAAATTTCGCCTTCTTTTTTCACATTCACAATTCTTCTTTTATCTAACAATCTCGATTCTCTTTTTTTTATTCACAATTTTTCTTTTATCTAACAATATTGTTTTCTTTTTTTTTTATTCACAATTTTTCTTTTATCTAATATAACAATATTGATTTCTTTTTCCAAGTTCACTATTTTCATTCGGTAAAACTAATTCTATGTACTTTTCCTATTACACTTTACCGAGACCGCGCCGAACCGAAAATCCAAAAAAAAAATCAACTCTACTTTTGCAACCGCCGTTACTCCAGTTAAAAATCCAACTCGGCTCTTTAAAATTTAAAATTCAACTCGGCTCTCGTACATACATATTGTAATTTTCACGACAAATCGTACTGAAGGTACGATTTGTCTTTTGCTTTGTTTTTTTAAAAGTAAATATTTCTACTGGCAAATTTTGCTGAAGGCAAAATTTGCCATGGGAATAATTTTATTTTAATTCATGGAATGTGAAGAAAATTGCTGATGCAATTTTCTTCACTGATTGAATAGATAAGCTAACCATGTTTTAGGCATGGTTAGCTTATGTGAATTTTAGTGATTTTTGGAATTTTTAATGTTTTATAAATTTTAGGGTTTTTAGGAATTTTAGGAACTGATTCGCTTTCTTCAAATGTTTTTGAAGGTAAGCTAATCATGTTCCAACATGTATGTATGCATGTAAAATTATTCCCTTTTTATACTTTCCCAGGGTATTAAATTTACGTACATAACAGCACCATCGCCGGTGAGATTTATACTGGGCAGATATGTTTGTTGATATCAAGAGATGATGAGAGTGCACACACAGTGAATATCATTTGCAACACTTTCATCACATAAAGTATTTGGCTTGTGTGGTACAACTACAACTTTTCTCTAAGCAAAAAACAATCCTGGTTTCAAACTTCACGTTTCTGCAATGCAATGACATTTCATCTTTCCATTTCTTGTGTCAGACCTATGTTTGTTTTTGATTTTGTATTTGATATTTTTGATATTGTTGCGCGTGTTACAGCTTCTCTAAATTCTACTTTTTAGTAACATTTTTATTGGTTTAGATTGAAAGTATTGGCAATAACTCATGCTGGAGTAATGTTCTTGTCCGAAGAACATTTCTCAAATTGTATTTTTATGTATGTACCCTCTCACTGGAGTAAGACTCAACAGTTTTCCTACCAAAATGTGCTTTGGTTTGGAATGATATGTCTGCAGAATATGCACGTCAGGAATCCAATTTTTTATTAAATGATCCCCATCATTCATCCATTCGTAGATTTCATTATGTTAGCTTTGTCCAATAACTTTAAATTTTTGTATATAGTGAATAATACTTTGCAGTGGCATTCATTTGAGAGTGCATCTTAGGTTGCTCTTGTTGAAGTGATGTTCTATAGTTGTGTATTTTCCTCTACATCTCATTCTTTCATAAATTTTAAAATTGTAATTTATTTGATTTGAACCGTCTTTAGGTTTCCTGATACAGGGGGTTCATATATAGTTGTTTATTTTGTATTGCATCCCGGTAACTGCAAATGCATTCAGTGGGGTAGCAATATAACGATTTATATTGTACCCGATCTATAAACTATCTACCGTGTATATATATTTCTATAAGGTTTCTTTCAGGTATCTTAATAATGCCGTGTAGGTTCCTAATTGGCTATACAAAAACGTTTTCACTCTCGCCACGGAGTAAGTTGTTTCCTAACTAAAAGATGAGGTTATTAAACTGCTTGGTGCAACTTAGTACACAAATGTAATTAAAAATCAAAAATCAAAGATTCCTAATCTAGCTTATTATTTGGGTATCCTTAATTAATTGGTCGTGCATGGAACAGGCACTTATTCAATAAAATTTTAAATATTATTCCAATTAACCGAATATCCATCCCATACACAATCAATTAACCAAAATTTCTTCAGTATAATATCAACAATAATTAACTCATAAACCTTAGTGGTATTAATGCTATAGAACACTACAAAATCTTGATATATGGACCATTAAAACTTTTCCAATTAACAAAAGCAACACTTTCCAAATGACATTTTTATACATACAAAAAATATTGCAAACAATTTTCAAAACATATATTCTGGTAATTTTACTAACCTTTCTTTTTATTCAGCAGGGTATTAATGTATTATTTATCCTTTTTCTAATAGCAAACACTATTGCGAGCAATTTAAATTCACCTTATGTCACATAACACCTGTTATACGTTTCACAATAATCACCCAAATCTATTGTTATCTTGTAAGCTACCATCACAGTATTAAAACGATTTATTTGTTTTAGTGGGTGCTGGGTCTATTTCCATATTGCATATAAATTTGTGATATACGCAACATGATAAACGTCGTGCGAGCGGGTGGTGCACTACTTTCCACCATCGCGGGTGAGATTTATACTGGGCAGATATGTTTGTTGATATCAAGAGATGATGAGAGTGCACACACAGTGAATATCATTTGCAACACTTTCATCACATAAAGTATTTGGCTTGTGTGGTACAACTACAACTTTTCTCTAAGCAAAAAACAATCCTGGTTTCAAACTTCACGTTTCTGCAATGCAATGACATTTCATCTTTCCATTTCTTGTGTCAGACCTATGTTTGTTTTTGATTTTGTAATTGATATTTTTGATATTGTTGCGCGTGTTACAGCTTCTCTAAATTCTACTTTTTAGTAACATTTTTATTGGTTTAGATTGAAAGTATTGGCAATACCTCATGCTGGAGTAATGTTCTTGTCCGAAGAACATTTCTCAAATTGTATTTTTATGTATGTACCCTCTCACTGGAGTAAGACTCAACAGTTTTCCTACCAAAATGTGCTTTGGTTTGGAATGATATGTCTGCAGAATATGCACGTCAGGAATCCAATTTTTTATTAAATGATCCCCATCATTTCTCCATTCGTAGATTTCATTATGTTAGCTTTGTCCAATAACTTTAAATTTTTGTATATAGTGAATAATACTTTGCAGTGGCATTCATTTGAGAGTGCATCTTAGGTTGCTCTTGTTGAAGTGATGTTCTATAGTTGTGTATTTTCCTCTACATCTCATTCTTTCATAAATTTTAAAATTGTAATTTATTTGATTTGAACCGTCTTTAGGTTTCCTGATACAGGGGGTTCATATATAGTTGTTTATTTTGTATTGCATCCCGGTAACTGCAAATGCATTCAGTGGGGTAGCAATATAACGATTTATATTGTACCCGATCTATAAACTATCTACCGTGTATATATATTTCTATAAGGTTTCTTTCAGGTATCTTAATAATGCCGTGTAGGCTCCTAATTGGCTATACAAAAACGTTTTCACTCTCGCCACGGAGTTCATCAGTTGTTTCCTAACTAAAGATGAGGTTATTAAACTGCTTGGTGCAACTTAGTACACAAATGTAATTAAAAATCAAAAATCAAAGATTCCTAATCTAGCTTATTATTTGGGTATCCTTAATTAATTGGTCGTGCATGGAACAGGCACTTACTCAATAAAATTTTAAATATTATTCCAATTAACCGGATATCCATCCCATACACAATCAATTAACCAAAATTTCTTCAGTATAATATCAACAATAATTAACTCATAAACCTTAGTGGTATTAATGCTATAGAACACTACAAAATCTTGATATATGGACCATTAAAACTTTTCCAATTAACAAAAGCAACACTTTCCAAATGACATTTTTATACATACAAAAAATATTGCAAACAATTTTCAAAACATATATTCTGGTAATTTTACTAACCTTTCTTTTTATTCAGCAGGGTATTAATGTATTATTTATCCTTTTTCTAATAGCAAACACTATTGCGAGCAATTTAAATTCACCTTATGTCACATAACACCTGTTATACGTTTCACAATAATCACCCAAATCTATTGTTATCTTGTAAGCTACCATCACAGTATTAAAACCTTCTAAAAGTATACTATCAATTATTTAATTATTTTAAACCTTTTAATTTCTATTTCTTTCTTTAATTACATTTTTCAAAACTCTTTTTTCTAAAAAACTTTATCACTATTTCTCGCGTCCGCTTCTGTCAATTACACCGTATGATCTGACTATTATTCATGCTATTTCATGCATTCACCAGTATGTTTTTTCTTTTTTGAATTCGAGTGGTGAGTTTTATGTGAACCCTTGGTTACGATTCCAATGAATTTTTTCTAAGTTATCTTATTTTCTTTTTATTGCTATTCTTTTCAAATAATTCCCTTAATTTCAGTGTTGCTAGCTTTAGTAAAAATTTTTTTTATATTTTTTAAATTTTTTTATTTTAATTTTATTAATACTTTTCCTGGTTCGACCTTGTTTTACAGATATCTATCTGTTTTCGTTATCCTGTTGATAATTATTTTGCTGGAAAATTGCACAGCTATTACCACCACTACCTTCAACTATTATGATTTATTAAAAAATATATATAACTATTTATTGGAAAATGATTCCATTTTTAATGGAAACTATGCATGTGCAATCGGTTCACCTCCTTCTCTCCAATCAAACAACCCGCAACAGTAGATAATGGTTTGAACCAATGTATAATTTATTTTAGTTCCAGGACATTTACTCCATAGGTCAATATGTTATTGGGAATGTGATTTTATTGCAAGGGTCACCATTAGTTCCTTGCCAAAACTTCCATTCGTATCACACATTTGATCTAAGTCGTCGTCTATTTATCAGGAACAATAATCTCAACGATTTATTTGTTTTAGTGGGTGCTGGGTCTATTTCCATATTGCATATAAATTTGTGATATACGCAACATGATAAACGTCGTGCGAGCGGGTGGTGCACTACTTTCCACCATCGCGGGTGAGATTTATACTGGGCAGATATGTTTGTTGATATCAAGAGATGATGAGAGTGCACACACAGTGAATATCATTTGCAACACTTTCATCACATAAAGTATTTGGCTTGTGTGGTACAACTACAACTTTTCTCTAAGCAAAAAACAATCCTGGTTTCAAACTTCACGTTTCTGCAATGCAATGACATTTCATCTTTCCATTTCTTGTGTCAGACCTATGTTTGTTTTTGATTTTGTAATTGATATTTTTGATATTGTTGCGCGTGTTACAGCTTCTCTAAATTCTACTTTTTAGTAACATTTTTATTGGTTTAGATTGAAAGTATTGGCAATAACTCATGCTGGAGTAATGTTCTTGTCCGAAGAACATTTCTCAAATTGTATTTTTATGTATGTACCCTCTCACTGGAGTAAGACTCAACAGTTTTCCTACCAAAATGTGCTTTGGTTTGGAATGATATGTCTGCAGAATATGCACGTCAGGAATCCAATTTTTTATTAAATGATCCCCATCATTTCTCCATTCGTAGATTTCATTATGTTAGCTTTGTCCAATAACTTTAAATTTTTGTATATAGTGAATAATACTTTGCAGTGGCATTCATTTGAGAGTGCATCTTAGGTTGCTCTTGTTGAAGTGATGTTCTATAGTTGTGCATTTTCCTCTACATCTCATTCTTTCATAAATTTTAAAATTGTAATTTATTTGATTTGAACCGTCTTTAGGTTTCCTGATACAGGGGGTTCATATATAGTTGTTTATTTTGTATTGCATCCCGGTAACTGCAAATGCATTCAGTGGGGTAGCAATATAACGATTTATATTGTACCCGATCTATAAACTATCTACCGTGTATATATATTTCTATAAGGTTTCTTTCAGGTATCTTAATAATGCCGTGTAGGCTCCTAATTGGCTATACAAAAACGTTTTCACTCTCGCCACGGAGTTCATCAGTTGTTTCCTAACTAAAGATGAGGTTATTAAACTGCTTGGTGCAACTTAGTACACAAATGTAATTAAAAATCAAAAATCAAAGATTCCTAATCTAGCTTATTATTTGGGTATCCTTAATTAATTGGTCGTGCATGGAACAGGCACTTATTCAATAAAATTTTAAATATTATTCCAATTAACCGGATATCCATCCCATACACAATCAATTAACCAAAATTTCTTCAGTATAATATCAACAATAATTAACTCATAAACCTTAGTGGTATTAATGCTATAGAACACTACAAAATCTTGATATATGGACCATTAAAACTTTTCCAATTAACAAAAGCAACACTTTCCAAATGACATTTTTATACATACAAAAAATATTGCAAACAATTTTCAAAACATATATTCTGGTAATTTTACTAACCTTTATTTTTATTCAGCAGGGTATTAATGTATTATTTATCCTTTTTCTAATAGCAAACACTATTGCGAGCAATTTAAATTCACCTTATGTCACATAACACCTGTTATACGTTTCACAATAATCACCCAAATCTATTGTTATCTTGTAAGCTACCATCACAGTATTAAAACCTTCTAAAAGTATACTATCAATTATTTAATTATTTTAAACCTTTTAATTTCTATTTCTTTCTTTAATTACATTTTTCAAAACTCTTTTTTCTAAAAAACTTTATCACTATTTCTCGCGTCCGCTTCTGTCAATTACACCGTATGATCTGACTATTATTCATGCTATTTCATGCATTCACCAGTATGTTTTTTCTTTTTTGAATTCGAGTGGTGAGTTTTATGTGAACCCTTGGTTACGATTCCAATGAATTTTTTCTAAGTTATCTTATTTTCTTTTTATTGCTATTCTTTTCAAATAATTCCCTTAATTTCAGTGTTGCTAGCTTTAGTAAAAATTTTTTTTATATTTTTTAAATCTTTTTATTTTAATTTTATTAATACTTTTCCTGGTTCGACCTTGTTTTACAGATATCTATCTGTTTTCGTTATCCTGTTGATAATTATTTTGCTGGAAAATTGCACAGCTATTACCACCACTACCTTCAACTATTATGATTTATTAAAAAATATATATAACTATTTATTGGAAAATGATTCCATTTTTAATGGAAACTATGCATGTGCAATCGGTTCACCTCCTTCTCTCCAATCAAACAACCCGCAACAGTAGATAATGGTTTGAACCAATGTATAATTTATTTTAGTTCCAGGACATTTACTCCAAAGGTCAATATGTTATTGGGAATGTGATTTTATTGCAAGGGTCACCATTAGTTCCTTGCCAAAACTTCCATTCGTATCACACATTTGATCTAAGTCGTCGTCTATTTATCAGGAACAATAATGTCAACGATTTATTTGTTTTAGTGGGTGCTGGGTCTATTTCCATATTGCATATAAATTTGTGATATACGCAACATGATAAACGTCGTGCGAGCGGGTGGTGCACTACTTTCCACCATCGCGGGTGAGATTTATACTGGGCAGATATGTTTGTTGATATCAAGAGATGATGAGAGTGCACACACAGTGAATATCATTTGCAACACTTTCATCACATAAAGTATTTGGCTTGTGTGGTACAACTACAACTTTTCTCTAAGCAAAAAACAATCCTGGTTTCAAACTTCACGTTTCTGCAATGCAATGACATTTCATCTTTCCATTTCTTGTGTCAGACCTATGTTTGTTTTTGATTTTGTAATTGATATTTTTGATATTGTTGCGCGTGTTACAGCTTCTCTAAATTCTACTTTTTAGTAACATTTTTATTGGTTTAGATTGAAAGTATTGGCAATAACTCATGCTGGAGTAATGTTCTTGTCCGAAGAACATTTCTCAAATTGTATTGTTATGTATGTACCCTCTCACTGGAGTAAGACTCAACAGTTTTCCTACCAAAATGTGCTTTGGTTTGGAATGATATGTCTGCAGATTATGCACGTCAGGAATCCAATTTTTTATTAAATGATCCCCATCATTCCTCCACTCGTAGATTTCATTATTTTAGCTTTGTCCAATAACTTTAAATTTTTGTATATAGTGAATAATACTTTGCAGTGACATTCATTTGAGAGTGCATCTTAGGTTGCTCTTGTTGAAGTGATGTTCTATAGTTGTGTATTTTCCTCTACATCTCATTCTTTCATAAATTTTAAAATTGTAATTTATTTGATTTGAACCGTCTTTAGTTTTCCTGATACAGGGGGTTCATATATAGTTGTTTATTTTGTATTGCATCCCGGTAACTGCAAATGCATTCAGTGGGGTAGCAATATAACGATTTACATTGTACCCGATCTATAAACTATCTACCGTATATATATATTTCTATAAGATATCTTTCAGGTATCTTAATAATGCCGTGTAGGCTCCTAATTGGCTATACAAATACGCTTTCACTCCCGCCACGGAGTTCATCAGTTGGTTTCTAACTAAAAGATGAGGTTATTAAACTGCTTGGTGCAACTTAGTACTCAAATGTAATTAAAAATCAAAAATCAAAGATTCCTAGTCTAGCTTATTATTTGGGTATCCTTAATTAATTGGTCGTGCATGGAACAGGCACTTACTCAATAAAATTTTAAATATGATTCCAATTAACCGGATATCCATCCCATACACAATCAATTAACCAAAATTTCTTCAGTATAATTTCAACAATAATTAACTCATAAACCTTAGTGGTTTTAATGCTATAGAACACTACAAAATCTTGATATATGGACCATTAAAACTTTTCCAATTAACAAAAGCAACACTTTCCAAATGACATTTTTATACATACAAAAAATATTGCAAAAAATTTTCAAAACATATTCTGGTAATTTTACTAACCTCTCTTTTTATTCAGCAGGGTATTAATATATTATTTATCCTTTTTCTAATAGCAAACACTATTGCGAGCAATTTAAATTCACCTTATGTCACGTAACACCTGTTATACGTTTCACAATAATCACCCAAATCTATTGTTATCTTGTAAGCTACCATCACAGTATTAAAACCTTCTAAAAGTATACTATCAATTATTTAATTATTTTAAACCTTTTAATTTCTATTTCTTTCTTTAATTAAATTTTTCAAAACTCTTTTCTAAAAAACTTTATCACTATTTCTCGCGTCCGCTTCTGTCAATTACACCGTATGATCTGACTATTATTCATGCTATTTCATTCATTCTTTATTATGTTTTTCCTTTTTTGAATTCGAGTGGTGAGTTTTATGTGAACCCTTGGTTACGATTCCAATGAATTTTTTCTAAGTTATCTTATTTTCTTTTTATTGCTATTCTTTTCAAATAATTCCCTTAATGTCAGTGTTGCTAGCTTTAGTAAAAAATTTTTTTATATTTTTTAAATTTTTTTATTTTAATTTTATTAATACTGTAACACTTTTACTATTGCTAATAAAATTGCTCCGGCCGAGCGGTAGCGAGGGAGTAATTTTATTCGAGTTTTTGCTATATACTAAAAGGCGTAATTTTTGTAAATTTCGTCTGCTATGCGCTCCACCTATCCGTTACTAGGACGATGTCTGGGGAGCATTCCGATTTTATTTCACCACAGCTAAGAGGTGAGAAGTATGCGTCTCCACTAAAAGCTGCGCACATGCAGAACGACAGCTTCCGCTTTCACTTTCTGTTCGCGAAGGCTCCGCTGGTTGAAGAACGCGACGAAAACAACTGCTAAAGCTTACAAGCGAGATGAAGTTGTGGAAAAGCTCGCAAATCGACGAAAGAATTCTTCGTCAAATTTCTGTAAGGTCAACGGCACCATTGACAGTGAAAGGGAACCGATATCAGCTGATCGACTGTTGACACCGAGTCTGATTAACTAGTTAGTTTATTTGTGGCCTGGTTTGTCTTCTCACCTAACTGGTTCGGTTTGTGTATTTTTTTGTGAATTATCTAATAGAATTCGTACAACACTATTAGAAGAAAGTACGCCGGTTCGTTTGCCGTGAAAACATCTTCGGATTTTATTGAGAGTGCTTCCGTGTAACTAATTCGGCTTGTGTTTTCTTCTGTGTGCCAGAGTTCTAAGTTTCCGGACGAGGTAGGTATCAACCTACAGTAAGACAGCGGCGACTATGGAAGTACACAGAGTGTCTTCGATCAACGTTGGGTTCTACTGTGACCAGTCTCTTAGGAAGTCGGGCTCGGGGGATCTCTTTTTGATAGCCTGTGAATGGTATTCGGGTTTTCTATTGCGATCTCTCATGAACGCCTCCTAAAATGCCTCCTGAAAGTGGAACTCGGCTCCTGAAACCTCTCTATATTCGTAAAAACTCTCTATTTACTAGGATTAGGTTTTTGATTCCTTTCTTTGTAGGTGCTCGGCCCACTTGCTGGATACAGCACGAGAGACAGGCGGAAATGTGGAATTACTTGATGTATAACTCTGTACTTTCAAAGAGAGTTATAGCTGGAAAGGCGTTTTACGCTAAGTGGATTCTCGCTTAGAGGAGCACTTCTCTAGTTTTTACAAGCTACAGTTTCGGAAAAAGTTAGAATTGCCACAATAATCTTCGTGGTTTGCAGGCTCTGCTGAGGTATTCTTTTTAGTATTAATTAAGCCGGCAAAATTACGGGTTAAATCGGATAGAAATTTAAGAAGCGAAATGTAAATAATTACTTGAAATATAACTCTGTAACTTCAACCAGAGTTACACTAATTTTCGTCGTTTGCAGGCTCGTCCGAAATGTTCCCTTCAGCACGGATTAAGCCGGCAAAATTACGGGTTAAATCGGATAGGAATTTAAGAAAAGAAATATATAGCTCTGTAATTTCAAATAGCGTCACAATAATTTTTTGTAAATGTGATATCCAAGCAATACTCCCTCAAGTAAGCTTATAGATATCGAGAATTCGGGTGTGGCGGATAGTGCTTATACTAATTTTAGGAATTCAAGGTAGTTTTAAAATGCAATGCGTGTAAAGACTAAAATGTAGTAATTGGATTCAGTAGCTTATACTAATTTTAGGAATTCAAGGTAGTTTTAAAATGCAATGCGTGTAAAGACTAAAATGTAGTAATTGGATTCAGTAGCTTATACTAATTTTAGGAATTCAAGGCAGTTTTAAAATGCAATGCGTGTAAAGACTAAAATGTAGTAATTGGATTCAGTAGCTTATACTAATTTTAGGAATTCAAGATAGTTTTAAAATACAATTCGAGTAAATACCAAAATGTAGTGATTGGATTCAGTAGCTTATGCTAATTTTGGGAATTCAAGGCAGTTTTAAAATGCAATGCGTGTAAAGACTAAAATGTAGTAATTGGATTCAGTAGCTTATACTAATTTTAGGAATTCAAGGTAGTTTTAAAATGCAATGCGTGTAAAGACTAAAATGTAGTAATTGGATTCAGTAGCTTATACTAATTTTAGGAATTCAAGGCAGTTTTAAAATGCAATGCGTGTAAAGACTAAAATGTAGTAATTGGATTCAGTAGCTTATACTAATTTTAGGAATTCAAGGTAGTTTTAAAATGCAATGCGTGTAAAGACTAAAATGTAGTAATTGGATTCAGTAGCTTATACTAATTTTAGGAATTCAAGATAGTTTTAAAATACAATTCGAGTAAATACCAAAATGTAGTGATTGGATTCAGTAGCTTATGCTAATTTTGGGAATTCAGGGTAGTTTTAAAATGCAATGCGTGTAAATACTAAAATGTAGTGATTGGATTCAGTAACTTATACTAATTTTAGGAATTCGAGGTAGTTTTAAAATGCAATTCATATAAATCCTAAAATGTAGTGCTTAAATCGAACAACTTATACTAAGTTTAGAAATCCAATGTAGTCTTTGTGTACTTAGAGTGCAATACAACGATTCGATGGTATAGATTATGTCGCTTGGAGAATTTGTTGCGCAGTTCGTGAGACAAGGAATCTTCACAGTAGCTATGTGCAAGTACTGCATCTAATTTCAATTCTAGAATTCGACGTAATTCTAGAATTCCAAGTTTACTGAGGCTGTAATGTGACGATTCGATCTAAGAAATTTTGTCGCTTTGAGGACTCGATGTACAGTTTGTGAAACAAAGATCTTTCTCAGTAACTGTGTATAGATACCGTAGCTGGTTTCAATGTCGAGATTCAACGTAATTTATATTTTAATAAAGTTGTTAAAATTTGATAAATATAGATAAAATTTCCTAAAAGAAATAAAACTACTCAAAGAAAATAAAGTGAAGCGCTACTTATCCTCTTAATCCAGACAAACGGTACCCCAAATTCCTCTGGTTAGCCAGTCCCGTACTTTGTGTACTTAAAGTGCAATACAATGATTCGATGGTATAGATTATGTCGCTTGGAGAATTCGTGGCGCAGTTCGTGAGACAAGGAATCTTCACAGTAGCTATGTGCAAGTACTGCATCTAATTTCAATTCTAGAATTCGACGTAATTCTAGAATTCCAAGTTTACTGAGGCTGTAATGTAACGATTCGATCTAAGAAATTTTGTCGCTTTGAGGACTCGATGTACAGTTTGTGAAACAAAGATCTTTCTCAGTAACTGTGTATAGATACCGTAGCTGATTTCAATGTCGAGATTCAACGTAATTTATATTTTAATAAAGTTGTTAAAATTTGATAAATATAGATAAAATTTCCTAAAAGAAATAAAACTACTCAAAGAAAATAACGTGAAGCGCTACTTATCCTCTTAATCCAGACAAACGGTACCCCAAATTCCTCTGGTTAGCCAGTCCCGTACTTTGTGTACTTAAAGTGCAATACAATGATTCGATGGTATAGATTATGTCGCTTGGAGAATTCGTGGCGCAGTTCGTGAGACAAGGAATCTTCACAGTAGCTATGTGCAAGTACTGCATCTAATTTCAATTCTAGAATTCGACGTAATTCTAGAATTCCAAGTTTACTGAGGCTGTAATGTAACGATTCGATCTAAGAAATTTTGTCGCTTTGAGGACTCGATGTACAGTTTGTGAAACAAACATCTTTCTCAGTAACTGTGTATAGATACCGTAGCTGATTTCAATGTCGAGATTCAACGTAATTTATATTTTAATAAAGTTGTTAAAATTTGATAAATATAGATAAAATTTCCTAAAAGAAATAAAACTACTCAAAGAAAATAACGTGAAGCGCTACTTATCCTCTTAATCCAGACAAACGGTACCCCAAATTCCTCTGGTTACCCAGTCCCGTTCCTCGAGCAGTCGCTGGAACCTTCCTAATTTATATAAGGGCAGATTTTTAACGCGGTTTCCTTTCTGTTGTCTTAACTGCTTTATTATAATTTTATAAAAATAACACTTTACAACTTTACTTTACTTTACAACTTTAACAAAAAAAAGAACAATTTCAGATTTAATTCTAAAAAAAACTTCACTGCTTCACTTTGACTTCTTGTCTTCGTGGTTTCTCCAGTCCAACTTGTCTCGTTCTCTCACTTGTCATCCGGGCAATTTTTCTTTTGGGGCCTGCGTTGCCAGATAAATTGGGGACAGAATTCGCCGCATTGGGGGGGGCAGCCGCGCCATCTCTTGGGTTTCTTGGGTCCCCGCTCGGATGCATTGCTTCGTTTCCGTCATGGGCGTCGTAACCAACGCATAGGATTTTAGCAAGCCTTTTTTTTCTTCATTGCGGGGAGAAACATGGAGATTTCGCAACATTGCCCCCCTCTGCAGACTCGAAGTTCCGACCGAGTATCTGTAACGAGAAGAAAAGAAACACATTTTGAGGGCCGTATCTAGATCTGTCTCCAAGAAAGAGAAAAGCGAAGGGTTTAAACTTATTTATCCATGTGTCCGGTTGGAGTAGAATGGTGTTTGCATCTTGGCAGGGTATCCCTGTAGTCCGCAGATTCTCTGCTTATGAGGTATCCCATCTCTCAACGGTACCAGTTACCTGCTAAAGAATATATTAGTATGGTTCTATGATAATTTATTGAAACTGAGGTTCAAATTCTTGTTATCGTATAATAAGTTTACGTGTTTAAGCTTGAGGTGATTGTGGAGGCCTCTACTCTCCCGGGATTTACAAAGACTGACGACAGCTCTGTGTCACCGGAGGGCGGTCCACTGATCGAGGGGATTCGGGTTCGTCGCCGAGTCCGGGGGGAGTGGGACAAGGAAAGGACCTCAGCAGATAGGTCTTTCATGCCCATATCTCTCAACTCCGTTCCTATTTGCTCTACCTCACATTATTAGTTTTGATTGGCCGATGTCCCGGTCGTAAGCGAGGGTAGAAACCCAAAGTGTTCCAAGTTATGTATATAAGGCTCAAAATATTCGCATGGAGCTATTTGGTTGTGCGTAGATAAGGCAGAACACACAGCTTTTTTTTTTTGAGAAAAGTAAACTGGGGGTCTTCAGCATGCTGCCTACTCGCCTACTCTTTTTTTTATATTTTTTTTTTTTTTATTTTTTATTTTTTAGATTGCACATCATCGTCATCAGCTTTTGTTGTCCTGGCTCAGAACTACGTTCTGTTTACCATTCGGTTAAGCTGCTCTTTTGTATAATTTTTCCTGATTTAGAATCATCGTCATCAGCTTTTTTTTTGTCCTGGCTCAGAGCTTCGTTCTGTTTGCCATTCGGTTAAGCTGCTCTTTTGTATAATTTTTCCTGATTTAGAATCATCGTCATCAGCTTTTGTTGCCCTGGCTCAGAACTTCGTTCTGTTTACCATTCGGTTAAGCTGCTCTTTTGTATCATTTTTCCTGATTTAGAATCATCGTCATCAGCTTTTGTTGTCCTGGCTCAGAACTTCGTTCTGTTTACCATTCAGTTAAGCTGCTCTTTTGTATCATTTTTCCTGATTTAGAATCATCGTCATCAGCTTTTGTTGTCCTGGCTCAGAACTTCGTTCTGTTTACCATTCAGTTAAGCTGCTCTTTTGTATCATTTTTCCTGATTTAGAATCATCGTCATCAGCTTTTGTTGTCCTGGCTCAGAACTTCGTTCTGTTTACCATTCAGTTAAGCTGCTCTTTTGTATCATTTTTCTTGATTTAGAATCATCGTCATCAGCTTTTGTTGTCCTGGCTCAGAACTTCGTTCTGTTTACCATTCGGTTAAGCTGCTCTTTTGTATCATTTTTCCTGATTTAGAATCATCGTCATCAGCTTTTGTTGTCCTGGCTCAGAACTTCGTTCTGTTTACCATTCAGTTAAGCTGCTCTTTTGTATCATTTTTCCTGATTTAGAATCATCGTCATCAGCTTTTGTTGTCCTGGCTCAGAACTTCGTTCTGTTTACCATTCAGTTAAGCTGCTCTTTTGGATAATTTTTCCTGATTTAGAATCATCGTCATCAGCTTTTGTTGTCCTGGCTCAGAACTTCGTTCTGTTTACCATTCAGTTAAGCTGCTCTTTTGTATCATTTTTCCTGATTTAGAATCATCGTCATCAGCTTTTGTTGTCCTGGCTCAGAACTTCGTTCTGTTTACCATTCAGTTAAGCTGCTCTTTTGTATAATTTTTCCTGATTTAGAATCATCGTCATCAGCTTTTGTTGTCCTGGCTCAGAACTTCGTTCTGTTTACCATTCGATTAAGCTGCTCTTTTGGATCATTTCTGGCTTACGTATCCTCGGGATTGTGTATCCCGCTAGCTACACAGAGAGAAGTTTCGTCTAGTATTTCACATTTAACTAAAGAACATGAATCGGTCTGGCTTCCGAGTTGAAGGCTCATCCAACCATCCAATTATGCTGCGTCTGATTGGTTCGGGTTGCTACCATTTGTAAATGGGCGTCTGGTCAGTGGAGATTCCGGGGAGACAGCGTGCTTACATTGCCACCTACTTATCGACGCGAAAAGCTGCTCTTTGTTGCTGTTTTTCAACCTTATCTCTTCAACCTGAAAGCGGGCCTAAAGGGAAGTGACGAGTAATAGATTTCTTTACGCTTCTTGGACTCGCCCCGGACCAGGACTCAGCCAATCAAATTTAAAAAAAAAAAAATTGGTTACGCTCGCGTATTTTCGAGTTGGAAGCCTACCCCTGTTCGCGAGGTTCGAGACTGCATAGTAATCGGTTCGACTATGCCTTGCAATGATTTTCCTAAACCTTTTCCTGGCTCGAAACCGCTCTTAATTAAGATTCTAGAGATTATAGCTTTCGAATGTCTGGCCCATGGGGCGATATCGGTAATTTCTAATTGATTTTGATTAATGGACACCGCGTCGGCTTGGAAAGTGTTACTATCGGAATTATATTCAGAGTTAAACTTAGCTAACCGATCTATATGGAGTACTCTCCTTGTCTTGCCCCCCGGGAACTCAACTCTATACAGCACATCGTTTAAACGAGACAGGACAGTACCTGGGCCTTCCCAATCTCTTTGAAGCTTAGGGCTTTTTCCGTTACGTCGTTTAGGGTTGTATATCCAGACTTTTTCGTTTTCTGCGAAGGTAAGGGGGTGGGCCCTGAGGTCATACTGTGTTTTCATGTGAAACGAGGACAAAGTTAAGTTTTTCCTAGCCAATGAGTGGACCCTTTCGAGGGTTTGGACTAATTTTTCCACGTATTCCGCTGGGGCGCTAGTGAGGTTATTGTGTGTATGGCCATAAGGGATGTCAAGTGGAAGTCTTAGTTCCCGACCGAAGTTGAGCTGTGCAGGTGTGAATTGGGTACCTTCGTGTATGGAAGAACGGTAGGCTAACAGGGCTAAGGGGAGGTAGTTGTCCCAGTTGGTTTGACTCTTATCGTCGAATTTGGCTAAATAGTCGAGGAGGGTGCGGTTAAATCTCTCAACCATGCCATCGGATTGGGGATGCAAGGCCGTTGTTCGGGTCTTTTCGATGCCGAAACGTTTTAATACGCTTTGAAACACATCTGCCTCGAAGTTCCGTCCCTGGTCTGAGTGAAGCTGAAAAGGCATCCCGAATCTGGAGAGCACATTCTCTATTAGTCCGTCAGCCACAGTTTCTGCTCTCTGATCCGGTGTTGCGAAAACTTCTGGCCACTTGGTGAAGTAATCCATGACTATTACCGCGTATTTATTTCCTCTTTCCGTTTTCGTAATGGGCCCAAAACGTCGATCGCAATTCTTTCGAATGGCGCACCTGCGTTAAAGGTTTGCAGCTTCCCGCGGGTTTTCCTAGAAGGACCTCTTTTTGCATGACATAGTTGGCATTTAGCACACCATATCTCGACGTCTCTTTGCAACATGGGCCAAAACCAACGTTCTTTCACTTTTTCGGTTGTTTTTCTCACGCCGAAATGCCCCCCTTCTGGTTTGTTGTGTAGATCGAGGAGGATTTTGTGAATGTGGCCAGGAGGTGCTACTTTTACAAGCGTCTCGCCCTTTTTTCCATATTTGACCAAGTATAAGACTTTATCCACCACTCGCAGAGACTCCCATTTTGCCCAGAAGCTCTTCAAATAAGGACTTTCGGAAACTATTTGTTCTCGGGTCGGTCTATGGTTACTTCCGATCCAAGAT
This sequence comes from Dioctria rufipes, assembly GCA_963924295.1. Taxonomy (NCBI): domain Eukaryota; kingdom Metazoa; phylum Arthropoda; class Insecta; order Diptera; family Asilidae; genus Dioctria; species Dioctria rufipes. Next base: position 137,509,029 of record OZ002740.1, read on the forward strand.
TTAACAGTTTGGAGAGCGGGATCTTGGTCCTGTTCAGCAGCTAAATCAATGGTGGTTTCAACGCGTACCAGGTTTATTGTGCGCTCCTGTTCCCTTTGTTCTTTCTGGTCACAGTGAATGCATTCCTGACAGGGACGTCGCGATAAAGCATCTGCGTTTAGATGCTTTTGACCGGCGCGATGCTCAATGAGGAGGTCATACTGCTGTAGCCGTTCTAACCATCTTGCTATCTGGCCGTCGGGCTCTTTAAAATTTAGAAGCCAACGAAGTGACGCATGATCCGTTCGGATTCTGAACGGCCTACCAAATAGGTAATGATGAAAATGAGCTGTTGCTCTCACTACGGCTAAGAGCTCCTTGCGAGTCACGCAGTAGTTTCGCTCTGCTCTATCCAGTGTTTTGGAGTAATATTCTAAGACTTTCTCGCTGTTGTCTTGCATTTGGCTAAGTACGGCTCCTATTCCATTCTGACTGGCGTCCGTATCCAATATAAACTCGCCCTCTGTCTGGGGGAAGGTTAAAATGGGGGGGGAGGTTAGTCGAAGCTTTAGGTGTTCAAAGGCATCTTGTTGTCTCTCCTCCCATTGGAATTTCCGTTTATCCTCTGTTAATTCTGAAAGCGGTTTTGCAATAGTTGAAAAGTCGCGAACGAACCTTCGATAATATGACGCTAAACCAAGAAAACTTCGCACATCTCTCTTGGTTTTAGGGATCGGCCAGGACTCGATAGCCTTTGTCTTTTCGGGATCTGTTTTTAGACCTTCTGCGGACACTACATGACCCAAATACTTTACCTCCCGACGAAGTAGATGGCATTTTTTCGGGCTGAGCTTTAAATTGGCGGTACGTAGTCGGTGGAATACTAATTTAAGGTTTCTGAAATGTTCTTCTAGATCGCTATCGTGTACGATGATATCATCTAGATAAACGAGAGCTATTTCTGGTCCTAGAGCTCTGAATACACCATCCATCAAGCGTTCGAACGTAGCTGGAGCATTACAGAGACCGAAAGGCATCACATTGAACTCCCACAGACCAGTGCCAGTTGTAAAGGCAGTTTTCTCTTTATGACTTTCCCCCATTTCCACCTGCCAATATCCACTTTGTAGGTCAAAGGTGGAGAACCATTTGGATCCTGTAAAGGACATAAGGGTATCGTCGATGCGGGGAAGTGGATATGAGTCCTTTTTAGTGATGTCGTTTAGACGTCGATAGTCAACGCAGAACCTCGTAGTCCCGTCCTTTTTCTTTACGAGGACTACCGGTGATGCCCAGGGACTCGTGGAAGGCCGTATAACGCCGTTATCTTCCATTTCTCTCACCATCTGTTCTACTTCTGCTCTTTTCGCTAAAGGCACCCTTCTCGCAGGTATTTTAAAGGGTGGCGCCTCCCCGGTATCTATGTGATGTTTCGTCACCTTTGTACGGCCAGTATCTCCTGGACCAGTGGAAAATATATCTCGATACTCTTCTAAAACATCAATGAGCTTCAGCTTCTCTTCGTTGGGTAAGCCATCGTCGAGATCGTTGAGAATTATTTCGAGTGCATCCTGTCCTACATCACAGGTGGGTGCAAGCGCGTTTAAAATGGAGACGGGCTCGACAGATCCGACTAAAGTGCCTCGTGAGATGAAGACTTCTTTCTCAGACAGATTTACTAATCTTAAAGGAATATTTTTCGAACTGGATTCCACTAGGACACGAGCACAAAGTACCCCATAAGGCAGCTCGGACTCGAATTCGGAGTCTATTAATAAGCACGAGTCTTCGGATCGTATCTTCTTTCTGTTCATTGGCAGAATTGATTCACTACGAGGAGCCAATAAGACATTTTCAGATAGGAAAACTTTCGTACCTCGATACTTGGGTTTAACGAGAGCAACAGCGATTTGACCTAATTGAAGGATATTTGCTTCGAAATCTAATTGACACTGATTCTGGTCTAGGAAATCTACGCCGAGAATACACACAGGCTCTATATTGGCTACCAACACTGTGTGTGGGAACCTGTGGTTCTCCAAGCGGATCTCTACTGCCAGTTTACCCAGGACTTCAATAGTGTCTCCTGTCACGCTCCTGACCACGACATTTGAATTTTTTAGTTCCGTAAGTGACGATTGGTTCAGGAAAATTGGATGTATGATAGAAATTGTCGCGCCAGTGTCCAAAATAAAATTGCAAGGCTTATCGTTTAGCAGCCCTTCAACAGTGAGGCTATTGGTTGATGGACCTATAGCCGAAATTGTAACTTCTAGTTTAGTAGGCTCTGCGGAATCGGGTTTACACAAAGTTTTCTCGTGGATGCCTTCTGTAATCTGTTGAGACAATTTAGCGTTAGCCGGAGGAATTGCAAGGTCTTCGTTTATGTATCTCTGTACTGGGGGCGTTAGAACATTCATCGACTCGCACCCCACTGAGCCGACGTTGAGGGGTTTCCCTGGTTTACGTGTGTTGAATTAGGAACCTCGACATGCGATGCAGGCTTAAAAGTTTCGTACAGATTCGGTGTTCCATTGGATCTTGAGCTCTCGGGCAATCTCGGTGTCTGCGATTCCGGAGGAGGTCGAAAATTTCTTCTATGTCGCCTACGTCGACTGTTATAATGTTGGGCAGGGGATACTTGCGCCAAATGGACTCTGGAATTCCTTCCAACATTGGTATCGGTGGCCAACTCTTGCGCTGCACTCACTGCCTCGTGAAGAGTCCTTGGGCCTCGCACTTTAACCAAAGTCCTCAGCTCGTCATCCCGCAGTCCCTGCAAGAAACGCTGAGTCACCATTCTATCAACAATGTCTGTCGGACAGGACGGAAACGCGGCTGTAGCCAGTCTTTGCAATTCTAGTGCAAAGTTGGAGAAGTTTTCTCTGAGACCCTGCACCCTACTGGCGAATTGTACCTGGCTAGAATAAGAATCGGATCCGAATCGTTGCTCTAACAGAGCAAGTAATTCTCCATATTGGATGCGGTGCCCCGCTGGAAAAACGCTGAGAACAGACAGGGCATTACCTCTTAACTGGGTCGCCAGGGCATCGGCCTTCTGTTGCTCTGACCACTGACTATTGTGAGCGACTATCTCGAATTGGACGCGATAATCAGACCACGAGACGGTTCCATCAAAGGGAGAGAGGTTACAGGTAAGACCTGGCGACCCGGATTCAGTGTTCAAAGTTGCCTGTATCATTGGTTTCTGGGTGACGTTGGTGGCAGCCGACTGCGCCGAGCTGTGATTCGATTGTTGGGCGAAATTGTAGTGAGGCAGTTTTCCAGAGTTCGGTTGCTGACTATTAGGGGGCACCTGATTGAAAGCAGGGTAGGTTGGGCCACTGGGTGGATACGCAGAACTTTGATAAAACCCGGAAGGTCGTGGGTATTGCTCTACGTATGGAGTGAAGCCCCAGCTATTTCGATTACTCCAATTAGCAGCTGTCGGAAGAGGGTAGTTAAACATTTGAATTGTCGGAGCAGAAAATATAGGCGCGTGGTTGTGCGTAGACGTGGGTACTGTAGAGTGGGAGCTATTAGTAGGCATCGTGAAGAAGTTTAGATTTTTCGCTTGAATAGGAGAAGAAGCAGAAATCGACGCCGTCGAAGTTGTTGTTGAAGTCGTCGTACTTGTGGAAGACGAGGTATGAGCTGCCGGGGACAGTTCTTCAAATACGCGGTTCACGAATTGGGTTCCGCTTAGGGTCTTATCCAAATCCTCGACTTTCTTTGCCAGCTTAGCTACCTGATCATTGATACCCGATTCTATCACAGCCATGGACGCAGCTTGTTCCGATCTGATTTCATCTTTAATTTCGTTAACTACGCTTTTGACTAAGGTCGTCGCAATGGCCTTTATTTCCTCTTTTAGTTCGCGAAGTTGTTCGGCGTCCATCGTGCCCACCACTATTAGTGTAAAGTAAACAAAATATTAACACCAGCACAACCCAACAGTCTATCCCAGACTCTCACGTTGTAAAAATCAAGTGGAATAAAAAAATCTTTTAAATTGACGAATTAAGGGTGTATAATGTAACCGAGAAAACAGAAGAGCTACTCTTCACGACTCGAATGATAATAATTAGACTTAATTATAATGCGATGCAACAAAAAAAAAAATATTTAGAATACTCAAAGGTAAATCGCACGTTTTGACGAAAGTTTTGGGCCTTTCGGATGCGTGCCCGAATCAAATATGAATTAATAAAATAGATTTTATGTAAAGAGATACTCAAAACAGGAGTAAAATAAATGTTCAACGCTAAAAGTGCATGAGAATAAGAAAATTCATTTTATCAGAGGAAAAATGTGTACTTACAAAATAATCAAAAGAAACAGAAAAATATCGGGTTATGGATATATCTGTTGGCAGATTTTTTTTATTTTATTAATAACAACAAGATCAATGTAAAAATAATATTTAGTTGAAATAAAGTGTATGCAATTATAAAGAAATAAAAATATTGTAATTTAATCTCATACAAGTATATAAAAAAACAAGTTATACTAAACTTATGAACGAGAGAAATATTACGTGGGAGAAATATCTGTAGGGATATTTTCTAAGTACCCCACACTTGGCACCAAATGTAACACTTTTACTATTGCTAATAAAATTGCTCCGGCCGAGCGGTAGCGAGGGAGTAATTTTATTCGAGTTTTTGCTATATACTAAAAGGCGTAATTTTTGTAAATTTCGTCTGCTATGCGCTCCACCTATCCGTTACTAGGACGATGTCTGGGGAGCATTCCGATTTTATTTCACCACAGCTAAGAGGTGAGAAGTATGCGTCTCCACTAAAAGCTGCGCACATGCAGAACGACAGCTTCCGCTTTCACTTTCTGTTCGCGAAGGCTCCGCTGGTTGAAGAACGCGACGAAAACAACTGCTAAAGCTTACAAGCGAGATGAAGTTGTGGAAAAGCTCGCAAATCGACGAAAGAATTCTTCGTCAAATTTCTGTAAGGTCAACGGCACCATTGACAGTGAAAGGGAACCGATATCAGCTGATCGACTGTTGACACCGAGTCTGATTAACTAGTTAGTTTATTTGTGGCCTGGTTTGTCTTCTCCCCTAACTGGTTCGGTTTGTGTATTTTTTTGTGAATTATCTAATAGAATTCGTACAACACTATTAGAAGAAAGTACGCCGGTTCGTTTGCCGTGAAAACATCTTCGGATTTTATTGAGAGTGCTTCCGTGTAACTAATTCGGCTTGTGTTTTCTTCTGTGTGCCAGAGTTCTAAGTTTCCGGACGAGGTAGGTATCAACCTACAGTAAGACAGCGGCGACTATGGAAGTACACAGAGTGTCTTCGATCAACGTTGGGTTCTACTGTGACCAGTCTCTTAGGAAGTCGGGCTCGGGGGATCTCTTTTTGATAGCCTGTGAATGGTATTCGGGTTTTCTATTGCGATCTCTCATGAACGCCTCCTAAAATGCCTCCTGAAAGTGGAACTCGGCTCCTGAAACCTCTCTATATTCGTAAAAACTCTCTATTTACTAGGATTAGGTTTTTGATTCCTTTCTTTGTAGGTGCTCGGCCCACTTGCTGGATACAGCACGAGAGACAGGCGGAAATGTGGAATTACTTGATGTATAACTCTGTACTTTCAAAGAGAGTTATAGCTGGAAAGGCGTTTTACGCTAAGTGGATTCTCGCTTAGAGGAGCACTTCTCTAGTTTTTACAAGCTACAGTTTCGGAAAAAGTTAGAATTGCCACAATAATCTTCGTGGTTTGCAGGCTCTGCTGAGGTATTCTTTTTAGTATTAATTAAGCCGGCAAAATTACGGGTTAAATCGGATAGAAATTTAAGAAGCGAAATGTAAATAATTACTTGAAATATAACTCTGTAACTTCAACCAGAGTTACACTAATTTTCGTCGTTTGCAGGCTCGTCCGAAATGTTCCCTTCAGGACGGATTAAGCCGGCAAAATTACGGGTTAAATCGGATAGGAATTTAAGAAAAGAAATATATAGCTCTGTAATTTCAAAAAGCGTCACAATAATTTTTTGTAAATGTGATATCCAAGCAATACTCCCTCAAGTAAGCTTATAGATATCGAGAATTCGGGTGTGGCGGATAGTGCTTATACTAATTTTAGGAATTCAAGGTAGTTTTAAAATGCAATGCGTGTAAAGACTAAAATGTAGTAATTGGATTCAGTAGCTTATACTAATTTTAGGAATTCAAGGTAGTTTTAAAATGCAATGCGTGTAAAGACTAAAATGTAGTAATTGGATTCAGTAGCTTATACTAATTTTAGGAATTCAAGGCAGTTTTAAAATGCAATGCGTGTAAAGACTAAAATGTAGTAATTGGATTCAGTAGCTTATACTAATTTTAGGAATTCAAGATAGTTTTAAAATACAATTCGAGTAAATACCAAAATGTAGTGATTGGATTCAGTAGCTTATGCTAATTTTGGGAATTCAAGGCAGTTTTAAAATGCAATGCGTGTAAAGACTAAAATGTAGTAATTGGATTCAGTAGCTTATACTAATTTTAGGAATTCAAGGTAGTTTTAAAATGCAATGCGTGTAAAGACTAAAATGTAGTAATTGGATTCAGTAGCTTATACTAATTTTAGGAATTCAAGGCAGTTTTAAAATGCAATGCGTGTAAAGACTAAAATGTAGTAATTGGATTCAGTAGCTTATACTAATTTTAGGAATTCAAGGTAGTTTTAAAATGCAATGCGTGTAAAGACTAAAATGTAGTAATTGGATTCAGTAGCTTATACTAATTTTAGGAATTCAAGATAGTTTTAAAATACAATTCGAGTAAATACCAAAATGTAGTGATTGGATTCAGTAGCTTATGCTAATTTTGGGAATTCAGGGTAGTTTTAAAATGCAATGCGTGTAAATACTAAAATGTAGTGATTGGATTCAGTAACTTATACTAATTTTAGGAATTCGAGGTAGTTTTAAAATGCAATTCATATAAATCCTAAAATGTAGTGCTTAAATCGAACAACTTATACTAAGTTTAGAAATCCAATGTAGTCTTTGTGTACTTAGAGTGCAATACAACGATTCGATGGTATAGATTATGTCGCTTGGAGAATTTGTTGCGCAGTTCGTGAGACAAGGAATCTTCACAGTAGCTATGTGCAAGTACTGCATCTAATTTCAATTCTAGAATTCGACGTAATTCTAGAATTCCAAGTTTACTGAGGCTGTAATGTGACGATTCGATCTAAGAAATTTTGTCGCTTTGAGGACTCGATGTACAGTTTGTGAAACAAAGATCTTTCTCAGTAACTGTGTATAGATACCGTAGCTGGTTTCAATGTCGAGATTCAACGTAATTTATATTTTAATAAAGTTGTTAAAATTTGATAAATATAGATAAAATTTCCTAAAAGAAATAAAACTACTCAAAGAAAATAACGTGAAGCGCTACTTATCCTCTTAATCCAGACAAACGGTACCCCAAATTCCTCTGGTTAGCCAGTCCCGTACTTTGTGTACTTAAAGTGCAATACAATGATTCGATGGTATAGATTATGTCGCTTGGAGAATTCGTGGCGCAGTTCGTGAGACAAGGAATCTTCACAGTAGCTATGTGCAAGTACTGCATCTAATTTCAATTCTAGAATTCGACGTAATTCTAGAATTCCAAGTTTACTGAGGCTGTAATGTAACGATTCGATCTAAGAAATTTTGTCGCTTTGAGGACTCGATGTACAGTTTGTGAAACAAAGATCTTTCTCAGTAACTGTGTATAGATACCGTAGCTGATTTCAATGTCGAGATTCAACGTAATTTATATTTTAATAAAGTTGTTAAAATTTGATAAATATAGATAAAATTTCCTAAAAGAAATAAAACTACTCAAAGAAAATAACGTGAAGCGCTACTTATCCTCTTAATCCAGACAAACGGTACCCCAAATTCCTCTGGTTACCCAGTCCCGTTCCTCGAGCAGTCGCTGGAACCTTCCTAATTTATATAAGGGCAGATTTTTAACGCGGTTTCCTTTCTGTTGTCTTAACTGCTTTATTATAATTTTATAAAAATAACACTTTACAACTTTACTTTACTTTACAACTTTAACAAAAAAAAGAACAATTTCAGATTTAATTCTAAAAAAAAACTTCACTGCTTCACTTTGACTTCTTGTCTTCGTGGTTTCTCCAGTCCAACTTGTCTCGTTCTCTCACTTGTCATCCGGGCAATTTTTCTTTTGGGGCCTGCGTTGCCAGATAAATTGGGGACAGAATTCGCCGCATTGGGGGGGGCAGCCGCGCCATCTCTTGGGTTTCTTGGGTCCCCGCTCGGATGCATTGCTTCGTTTCCGTCATGGGCGTCGTAACCAACGCATAGGATTTTAGCAAGCCTTTTTTTTCTTCATTGCGGGGAGAAACATGGAGATTTCGCAACAATACTTTTCCTGGTTCGACCTTGTTTTACAGATATCTATCTGTTTTCGTTATCCTGTTGATAATTATTTTGCTGGAAAATTGCACAGCTATTACCACCACTACCTTCAACTATTATGATTTATTAAAAAATATATATAACTATTTATTGGAAAATGATTCCATTTTTAATGGAAACTATGCATGTGCAATCGGTTCACCTCCTTCTCTCCAATCAAACAACCCGCAACAGTAGATAATGGTTTGAACCAATGTATAATTTATTTTAGTTCCAGGACATTTACTCCAAAGGTCAATATGTTATTGGGAATGTGATTTTATTGCAAGGGTCACCATTAGTTCCTTGCCAAAACTTCCATTCGTATCACACATTTGATCTAAGTCGTCGTCTATTTATCAGGAACAATAATCTCAACGGGAACCTTGACTGGCTTATGTCTTGGATGTGTCATTTGGTCTTGACTGCGCCCTAGCGGCATTAGCCGGTACTACCAACATGATCCCATACTACGGTTTCTTGAATGTGTGTGGATGTGTCATTTAGTTTTGACTGTGATCTACCGGCATTAGCCGATACTACCAGCATGCTCCGGTACTACGGTTTTCTTGGGTGTGTGTGGATACAAAGATTAAATTTGCCAGTTCTTTGTTTTAAATCCTTGGATGTCTTCGATGGCAGCCATCTTCTTAATTTAACTTTCTAACTTCACTTGTCAGCGGACTGTATTCCACTATTCGATCGTGTAGAAGCAGGAAATATGCTGTTGTATTAGCTGGTATATTTTCAGGAGTCTTGAACTCTAGCCTTATGTCAACAGGTCCAGTTTTTATTGTTTCATTTTAATGTGAGCAATCAATGACAGCAATCGGAGTTTTGAACTTCTCTCATGTGAGGAACGGCTGATGCTTATGACCATAGTATGATTGTGTAAATTTTATATACATCTCATACACCAATGCGTATCTATTCAAATCAAATTTCAAATTCAAATCATCGTAGGGATATGATTCTGACCTCGAATGAACTGTAACATCGGTAAGTTGGCAGTGATTAAACTTGCTAGCATCATTGGTTTTACCGTTCCTTCGATTTGTTTGTAACGCTAAGGTGATAAATCGAGGTTTCTCCAGTTGAGTGGAAGTCTTAACTGACTAGGTTTGATGCGTGGATTCCGGTAGTAGTGGATACTCCTATATGTCCCAGCTGCGGAATGGTATTTGTATCGGGCGACCTCTCCCCATAATTTTAAATAGTTGCAGCTTTTCATCATCGGATACTGTAACATGAGGAACGCTCCATTGAAGTTTGGTAATTTCAATTCTCACCTCATCTGTGGGTGATATAATGGCATTAGATTATGTCCTGCTCCGGATCAATATGTTTGGAATTTACAAAAATTTTGTTGTCATCTTCAGCGAATCCCAATAAATATTTCAGAGGTACACAATAGTTGAACAGCCCATTCGCTGGTATAACGGATGAATATGGCGACCAACTGCCGTTAAGTAGTATCCTGCTTACATTTGCATTTAGCGATACGTAGTTTTTTAATGTTGCCGGAACCGCAAGATTTCTTGTACGGTCAATTTCCACTGCATCCAATTCATAGTGTATTTCCTCAAAAAGAAAGGGTTTGTGCGTTGTTAGCTAACTTTGCGGTGGCTGTTACGGCTCCGTGCAGCTTTTTTAGCGACCGCTCAATATAAAGAAAACTCCTGCTAGGTAGAAGATTCAAGTCCTGATTTTGTACAGAGATACGGATTTCATCGTAATTTCTAAATGATGTTACAAATGGTGAATAGGTGTTATGTTAAAATTTAGTAACACTGTTATCAAAGCGAGCGTCGGGGGTACTATCTAGTATTCCTTTATTCATTGTTTCAGCGTTAAGCCAATCGATGGTAATTATGCTGTATTTGCAGGTGTTAATGCAGGTCTTGACCGCTGCAAGGTTGTCCGCTTACTAATGATCTTGTCTGCTCAGAACTCGTACTTATCATTATTGTATAAAAACATGCTTCGGCTTCAAATGTAACCTGATGGTTATAGTCTCTCCTCTGACGTTGATTGGTTAATATCTCTCCTCTGACGTTGATAAAGTCACCGTCTTGGTCAAGGAGCTTTAATGTTATAGAACTTATACGTTTGATGTTTACAGGCAAATAGGTTTACATTTTTGGGTACCTCAACTATTTTATACCCAGGTCCAACGTTAGAGAAAAACTCGTGGAGAGTGTGTACTTGCGTGTTGTTGAAGAATGATCGTGAGATAATATTACATTTGATGCGTATAGTCTTTACTTTAATGATGTTGACTGGCAACTCTGATGTATGCACTATATTAGTAGATAAGTTACTAATAATCAATCCTAGCAGAGGCGCTATGGATCTCTGTTTTTCAAAATGTATTTTTTTAGTTGCCTTAACTTCACTCTTCAATGTTTTAATGTTAGCCTTTATCGCAACCTTTATCTTTCTCCCTTCTTTATCCAAGTATCCTTGTACATATTTTGCTATAACTATAGCTATATTTATATAATTGTATGTTTGAAAATGAATTAATCCAAAAACATCATCCGCTGCTAGCTCCAGAGATGAATTTCCCGTGAGAATAAGTGTTAATGACATGGAGATTGATAGTAAACTGTCATATATAAAAGCTTAGAGATCACCAATATTAACATCCTCGCCCCGATAGATATATACATAAAAATTTTTTGGAGAATTGATAAACAGGGTTCAATCCCTCATATTTGAATAATCCCATGATAAACCACACACTTAACCAACCACACACATGATACACACAAAAGCCTCCTGATGATCCCAATGGCTCGGGTGAAACACGTAGAGCATAGCCAATAAGGCGCCTACACAGCCATAGTTACTATACATAGTTGCTATACACAGTTTTGACCATATGGTCCCACTTACCATAGGGCCTCAATAAACGATAAACATGAACCTCACCAAACACTCAGACAAATCATATTAATAAACTGGCTTTCTCAGACCCGTTCCCAAATAACTACTTAACTGACTTTTCTCAGACCTGATCCTGACTATATATATATAGCCCTCCTTTCATTCTCTCAGACCTCATTTCATTCTCTCAGACCCAATCCTCTCAGACCCAATCCACTCAGACCCAATCCACTCCACAAACACAAGCTACACCATTCTACCAAAGCAAACACAAACGTCACAATATATAACAGTTATTAATGACCATCCACAATATATAACAGTTATTAATGACCACCAAACATTACTCCAAATCCTGTAGAGCACACCCTTTCTTCACTAGATAATTCTCTATCATACCAATCACACACACGTTTTCTATACACTTACAGACTACACATAATAGACACATTTTTTACACACTTACACACTACACATAATAGACATCCTTAACACAGGTCAATGACCGTCCAACATTCACTCGAAATCCTGAAGAGCACTCCAATACACACAATTTCATAGTTACAGACATCTTTGTAGAACACGCTTGTCAGACTCCTCTTGGACATCTTTGAACATCTTTGCAAAACACGCTTGTCAGACTCCTCTTGAACATCTTTGACCATCTTTGCAGAACACGCTTGTCAGACTTTTTTGTATGAATGAAGTATAGCCTATGAAAAAAGCAAATACACAGCTGTATAGTACTCGTGAAGAGCATCTTAAACATCTTCAATGCAAAAGATCGTTGTGATTTTAAACTCTTAAACCGCGTCTCACGATTCATAACCCATGTGCAGGCATCGTTGGGTTAACCTGTTTCATCACAACGTTTCTAGGTTTCTTTCAGATGACTGACTCATCAAAAAAATTTTCCCAACTATATTAATAATCCATATTAATATATTTACACAGACAGCGCAGAGAGTACTTTACTATAGATTTTCACGATATTTCGTCACGATATTTCGTCCCATTTTCGAACTTAAATTTACTTCTTTTAAAAAAATGTTGACACATTGCTTGCAGTCCACACATCGGGCAGGAAACTAAATGTAGTTTACATGAACTGTGATAGACCTTAACCACTTTTAAGTTTTGTGGGTACAACATTGAAGTCAAGAACATTTGCCATAGCCCACACGCTGATGCTTTTCCACAGTTTTTCGGTGTGAGGAGTTTTCGGGGGTAGGAAAAATTCCGTGCTACCAAGTTTCGATCCGGAGTACGGGCAGCATACCAATACTTTTGCAAGAAAATTAGGGCCATGCATGTTGAAACTAAGAAATTTCTGATCGGACGGCTATACAGATGCTTACTGCGGTTTGAGGTGATAATATAATAACTTAATAATCATTACGTATTGTGGATTTATGATACAGTTATTGGTATTATCACACACGCATACAATTAATTTCGGGAATCATAGAAGGAACTACTGGCCGGAACACATTAACAACGCCGACGTCGGCGATGGTCGTCGTTTTATGTCAAAAATATTTAGAGACAGTACTGCTTGTATGAAATGCATTACATTACCACGCAGGCGTCGTCTTCGTCGTTGGCGTGGTCGTCGACCCATCTCTAATCCTAATTTTAACGCTGGCGCTCCATTGCTGCCAATATGGAAGATCTGAATCTATTATGAAAAAGCATGACAAAATTAAACAATATTTGAATTTCTGAAAATAAATGATTTTATATTAAAAAAATGTGGACTTGAAGGAAAAGAAAATATTTTTTTATTATTATTTAAAATTTTATTGCAAACCGGCAGACATTACAAGGAAATAACTCAACTGTAAAATGTAATGAAATTAAGGCATGGCGCTGCCGTCCAGTGTTAATGTAACTTTCCCGGCGTTTTGTTCGGCGTTTGTTAATGTAATCCAGCCATACGTGGAACAACATTTTTGTGTTTGCAAGTTTCCGCACAAGGGAACGAAATTCCTTCCTTCCCTAAAAACTTTTCGTGTGGGAAGGCCCTTTGTCGGCATATTGACGCGCCATGCTCATTAAAGGCGAGAACTTTATAATATTATTTAATACCGATTTCCATTGGTCAAGTTTTCTAGCAAAAGTGTTACACTTTTCTTGCAGTGTTACACCGAAATTGGCGGTGTTACACCGAAAAACGCACACATCTACATAAGAAATGTCACAACTGAGAGAATACTTCCCAAGCCATGAAACAGAAATTAATATGTATGGGTGCTTAGTCCGTTTTCTAAAATGTTCTATATTGATACTTATGGAAAAGTGCTAAACATTGGCTTTATATATGCCATAGAGCCTAAACTACTCTCCATACAGGAAAATAGTCTTCTAGTAATTTACGGCTTGGTTCCTTACCTTCTCAATGGCTACACTTACTATATACCTTACTTAACAAAATAATTAAATAGTTTTGATTACAAACTAACCTTACCATTTTACGCTCAATACCTCTCAGCTGATTGATAATTGCATGTGTGTATGTGCAGCCGTAGTCCGAATCTGTAGGCAGCTACATTCGATATCATCAGCCCACGGCATGCCATGACGGCACAGCGACATTACAATGATTAGAATTTTTGTTTGAGGAATCGTAGTCATTTGTTAAGATAAATTTATTTAAATAATTTTGTTAGGAAAGGTTGAAAATTTTATTACGGTTCGGAAGATAAGAAAGCAAGCACAAGATTATCAGAACACCATTTTTCTGTATGAATAGTAGTTTAGAGCGGGGGAGCTATTCAAATCAAACTGTTGTCAGTTTTACATAAGAGCACGGCAAATATTTTATAATGTAAGGACTACGTCAGGCCTCGCATGTGGTAGGGAGGGAGTCTGTTTCATGGCTTGCGAAGTATTCTCGAGGGTTTTGGCATTGCATATTTGCATATCAATCTTCAACTATTATTCTACCAAATTCATCCGCAATCACGCCAAGTCTTCTTAGTAACAATTTTCATAATTTTTACGTTATTCGTGATGTTTTTGTTTCCAGAAAATTTCAATCTGCCAAATTACACGGATATGAACATTCTCAACGCGTCAAAAGTTGTTTCATTGAACTCGTTTTTTACTGATTGACGTGCAGTTTTCTTAAAATATCAATGGAAATCGACATAAGTGGAATTATGATAAGGCTGAACTACAATAGAAGTAAATAATTTTACGAAGTTGAACCAGACTGAGGTTTACTTACGAAAAATTGATATTTTTAGTCTAAATATATATCACATTCCGTTAGAGTTATTATCTTGATATTTAATGTTTTCGATTTTAAAAAGTGGTAAAAGTGAAAAAATTAACAAACGGAAGTTGATATATTTGAAGATTTGTGCCTCCTATTAATTCACAGTGCCCTAATGAAATTTTATTTGTTAAATTTTAAAAAGTGGTAAAAGTGAAAAAATTAACAAATGGAAGTTGATTTAATTGAAGATTTGTGCTTTTTATTTATTCGCAGTACCATTTTTATTCCATTTTAATTTTTGCATTAAACTTTCAATCATTTAGTAATAATTTAATTGTTGGACACATAGCGTTCTAACGAAATGAGCGATTCTTACCGTACATTTACTGACTGCAATTTGACCTAATAAATTAAAAGGAGCATTCCCTTTATCTAAGTAAATGTACATACGTATACGACTATTGTAGTTCAGCCTATACAAGGCGAAATCTATTAGATAATCTCGTAGTTACACACAATACACTTGATCTCATTGAACAAATTCATTGGTATTTTTATTGGGCGCAAACTGATGTTAAAAATAAGTATCTATATCAGTTGGTAATTTGGAAAATATGAAAATCAAAGGTGATACGCGCAGGCACATGCCGCTACTGAATATTGGGAATTTATTGATATTAATAAAATTGTAGTGCATCTATTTTAATAACAAAAGCGGATATTTGTTGTGTGAAATCTGACAGTCAGCGTCTAATATGGCCGAACTTCACGCGCAAAAAAGCTGCATTTTAATTTCGATCAAAATATATAGAAGACAAGGTATTCCCATTAAAATTTTGACACATGGCAGCTGTAACCTGTGACGTAATTCTGTGACTAATATATTTACATATTTATATGAAAGACAGCTGAAAAAGAGTATTGTGTTCTCTGTGCCGTATTTTCCTATACATTTCACGATATTACGTCACCTAATGCTGAAAATAGTTCGTAATGGGAATAACTTGGGTTACGGCTTTTAGATAAATAGCAAATTTAAGTTCGAAAGTGGGACGGATCGGGTAGATCCTTCGCGGGTTGCCATACAAGCACCCCGATTTTTATTATAAATTTGGGCACTGCTTGAGAATCCGTCGACGTTGCAGCTGCACTCTCCCGCAGGCACGAAAGCAGAAACACGTACAGACACGCGCACACGCAGACACAAACACACACATGCACACACACTCAAACACACGCTTTTCATCATCGGATACTGTAACATGTGGAATGCTCCACTGAGGTTTAGTAATTTCAATTTTCATCTCATCTGTGGGTGATATAATGGCATCTGTCCTGCTCCGGATCGATATGAGTTCATGTTTGGAATTTATAAGAATTTTTTTGTAATCTTCAGCGAATCCCAATAAATATTTGAGAGGTAACAATAGTTGAACAGCCCATTGACTGGTATAACAGATGAATCTGGTGACCAACTGCCGTTAAGTAATTTTTTAATGTTGTCGCAACCGCAAGATTTCTTTTACGGTCGATTTCCACTGCATCCAATTCATAGCGTATTTCTTCAAAAAGAAATGGTAGAGCGTTGTTAGCTAATTTTACGGTGGCTGAAACGGTTCCATCCAGCTTTGTTAGTGACCCATCAAGATAAAGAAAACTCCTGAAGTCCTGATGTTGTACAGAGATACGTATTTCATAGCTGGTTTTAAATTATGTTAGAAATGGTGAATAGGAGTGATGTTTAAATTTAGTAACACTGCTATCAAAGCGAGCGTCGGGTGCAATGTCTAGTATTCCTTTATTCATTGTGTCAGCGTTAAGCCAATCAATTACAAATATGCTGTATTTGCAGGTGTTAGTGTTGGTCTTGACCGCTACAAAGTTGGCCGCTGACTAATGACATTGACTGCTCCGAACTCGTGTTTATCATTATTGTATATCAACATGCTGTGGCTTCAAATGTAACCTCCACTATTTTATACCCAGGTCCAACGTTCGAGAAAAACTCGTGGAGAATGTGTACTTGTATGATGTTGGAGAATGGTCTTGATATAATAGTACATTCGATGAGTAGTTGTTCTATGCTGGTTCTGGACAACTTGTTTCCCCTCCAGGGTTTCACCACAGATGGCGCCACCGTCGCTAGGTGGTTTGAGTCCATACTAATGTAGGTGTGAGTCTTGGCTGTATTGGTTTGTATCGTGGATACACCATTGTTCCTTGGATGCACAATTGTGTCTTGGATGCACCATTGAGTCTCAACTCCGCCCTAGCGGGATTAACCGGTACTACCGGGATGTGTCATTTGGCCTTGACTGCACCCTAGCGGCATTAGCCGGTACTACCAGCATGCTCCCGTACTACGGTTTTCTTAGATAGATATGTGGTGCACCTAAATGTAGGCTGCTTTTTTATTATGATTTTTCTTGAGCGCCTAAATGCAGGCTTTTGGTTTTTGGAATAATATTAGTAATAATTAAAGTTAACGCTAGGAAATTTTTGTTCATGCCAATGGATTCTAGATGGTTGGTATGTGAGGGGGGGTGATAATAAAGATAGGGGGGAGGTAATGAACTTTTCATCAGAAATCCCCTACGGGCTCTGGTTTTGGAGATATATCATGGAAATGGATTCTTGACGGTGTGGGGTGGGAATTTTCATCAGAAATCCTCTACGGGCTTTGGTTTTCGAGATATTAGTGACATTTGTTCGGGCGCAAACGCCATTTCTTGAGTAAGGTTCCCTAGCGGCCTTAGCCGGAACTAGCAGCATGCCTTGGTTTTGCTGTTTTCTTTTATTAGCGGGAGAGTTCTAGATATCGTCATGACGTCAGCATGATTTTGCTGCACCTAAATAAGTTTTCTTAGCAGGGAAGTTGTCGATATCAGCATCATTCGAACTTCACAACATGACATTACCATGAACAGATTCTAGAAGATGTGAGTGAGGGCTCTGGGGTATGTGTATTGAAAAGACTTATGATTTGTAAACATTTGTGTTTATTTCCAATAAAATTTCTTATTATAAAAGTATTTCTTATAGCACATTGTCCAATATGAACTTGGCGAGATAGTGCATTTGTGTTAATCTTTATTAGTTTTCCACAGTTGTATTCATCTTCAACGTTGATAATGATTTCACCCTCTCCAACTATCTTCTGTATCCAATAAACTTTTTCAGCTCCCTTTACATATATGGTTTTGTTTCGAAGCAGTGGTTCAACTATAGTGTACAGCTTGTGATACGGTATGTATAGGGTTGTCAAGTGGTCAACACAAAAAAAGAGAACATTTTAAAAAAAAAATTATTAAAATCAAATTTTATACATAAAGATATTAAGGAACATAAAATTGCACTTATAATTCAAATTTGTGCTTTAAAAATATAAATTAAATTTAATTTAATCATCTTCATCATCATTTTGATCACTTTTTTCAATGTATTTATCTACATTACTAACTTTGTTCAAAAAAATTTCATTTTCTTTTATTTCTTTATAAAATTCCAAACATGAAATATTTTTATAATTATAAACTACGCTCAAAATACCTCGGACAGTGGAAATTTTTAGCTTATTTCTTTCTTTAGTCCACTGGCCGCTAATCATGGAAAATATTCTTTCAACATTAGCATTTTGACCAGGTATTGCGAAAAAAAATTGACATATTTTTAAGAGTTCTGAATGAAACTCAACAGCATTTGTTTTAAAATATTCTGTCCATTTGAGACAGCTAATCAATTTTCTAAAATTTTCTATATTAATGTTTTTTTCTACAAATACCTTTAAATTATAAAATTGATCAAAACATTTTACATCATCAACAACGATGTTTTTAGATGCAAGCAATACTATCGTATTCTCAATTTCTTCCCATGTTGGAACTCTATCTAATTTCATCCAAGTAACGCTTTCAAAATTGGATAGTTGACTAGTCCATAACTTTAAATATTCATAAGACATCTTATAGCAATTCATGCAATTTAAATTGAATTTATCTATTTCATTTTCCAATCCATTTTTTATATTTTCAGACAAAATAGACTTTACTTTGATTGGAAAAAATGATTCCTCATATCTATGATGCAATGTATTTGCTAATGAATTTGTTGTAGCCATTACTTCTAATACAGAATTTTGTTCAGATTCTATTTCTAATATTTTTTCATGAAAAATATGCATTAATGATTCAGCAAATTCTAAATAAGCTTTACTAAAAGCATCTTCAAAAAATAATTTTAAAATACGAGGAGAGTTATCAATTGATAAAAAATAAGCTTTTAAAGCAGGATAAACTTCCAAGACTCTTTTCACAGCGGGATAAAGTAATAACCAGCGCGTTTTTGAATGTTTTAATAACGCTTTATACTGAATGTCTACAAATTCGCAAAAATTTTTCAAAGATTCTGTCCTTATTGTATAAATTGAAAAAAAATTATAGAGTTTTAAGATTATAGATTCTAAATCTACTGTCATCGAATCAAATCCATGCTGTGCGGAATTGTGAACAATATGAGCAGGACAACCAACACCTATTAAATCTTTTCCAAATTTCAATTTTAAAAGGCTGTAAACATTGTTTTTCCCTGATCTCTTCAAACCTCCAAAATTAGTGTTACAGTTGTCAGCAGAAAAAGCAACACATTGTATTTTTCTAAACAAGTGTTCAAATTATCACTTATTGTCTCTGCTGTTTCGTTTGGCAAAGAATATAAATCAATCATTTTTGTCATTATTCCATTATTTTTGTCAAAAAATTGAATAAGAACTGGGAACATTTTAATTGCCCCATGATTACTTCCATCTGTTGAAACTGATATAAATGGTATTTTGGACAATGATTGCATTATATTTTCAATGCAATATGGAGCGATGACATTATTTGCGATACATCTCGTTTTTGTCTTTCCAGATGAAATCCGCTTAGCTACTTCCGAATCATCAAACATATTTGACAGTAATTTGTTTGTACAAACGGTGGAATTATAACTATAATGGTGCTTTAAAGTGTGGAATGCTAAAGCTCCTTCGACAGCTGATACTTTGTGATCCAGAGATGAAAATTTTTTTGTAAAAAAATTGCATATGGAATTGGAACTCTCTCCTATACGAATAGTATTTGTATGCTTTTTTGACGCAATATGTTGTTCCAAATCGTATTTGCCTTTGTTTGCAACCGAAACTGTAGTATTACAAACAGTGCATATTGCCTTGGATTTTGAATTTGGTGTTGATTTAAAACATACAAATTTAGCTTGCAGTTCTTCAGTAAATAAACATTTTCGTTTACTCATATTTGGAGCTAAAATAGAAAAATCCAAGAATATAAAATATAAGACTCTAATTAACAATAATAAATTACATACTTACTTGTTTATTTAACACAAAAAAATATAATATTAATAATTACTTTTCACTTGCTTATTTTATTTATTTAACACAACAAATTATAATAATAATGATTTCTTATCAAAATCGTTAATACACACAAATTATTTCATCTTTAATTTTAAATTCAATAAATATTGACAGTGACAGGACAGCAATAGCATAGCCTGCTTTTTTTCAAATTTTTGAATTTTTATACCGAGTTTCTTTTTAAATTTCAACTTAAATTAATTAAAAATCAACGAAATTGAAAAAAGAGAACAATTTGAATATTTATAGAAAAAGATAGAGGACAAATAAAATGTGCTAAAAAAGAGAACATGTTCTCTTTAAAAGAGACCTGTTGACAAGCCTAGGTATGTAGCCTTCGTCCCAGCGGAATCCATGAAAATTGTGTTGAAGCCATTTTACTTGCCTTTTTTTTTGCTGAAGTCAAACATTTTTTCTGAACGGTGGTTGAAATATAAAGTGCTGCATCTGGTTTTCATTGTTTAAAATTGCCAGTTCTTTAGTGATGAATTCATTGAGATTTGGTTTGAAACCTTGGACGTCTACGATGACAGCCCTTGTCAGCGGACTGTATTACACTATTCGATCGTGTAAAAGCTGGAAATATGCTGTTGTATTATCTGGTATATTTTCAGAAGTCTTGAATTCTAGCCTTATGTCAACAGGTGCAGTTTTTATTGTTTCATTTTGATATGAGCAATCAATGACAGCAATCGGAGCATCGGTTTTGAACTTCCCCATTTGAGGAACGGCTGATACTGATGACCATAGTATGATTGTGTAAATTTATATACATCTCATACAGCAATGCGTATCTATTCAAATCAAATATCAAATTCAAATCATCGTAGGGATATGATTCTGAGTTCAAGTGAACTGTAACATCGGTGAGTTTGCAGTGATCAAATTTGCTAGCATCCTTGGTTTTATCATTCCTTCGATCCGTTTGTAATGATAAGATGATAAATCGAGGTTTCTCCAGTTGAGTGGAAGTCTTAACCGACCAGGTTTGATGCGTGGATTTTGGTAGTAATGGATACTCATATATGTCCCAGCTGCGGAATGGTATTTGTATCGGGCGACCTCTCCCCATAATTTTAAATAGTTGCAGCTTTCCATCATCCGATACTGTAACATGCGGAATGCTCCATTGAAGTTTGTTAATTTCAATTTTCACCTCATCTGTGGGTGATATAATGGCATTAGCATCTGTCCTGTTATCAAAGCGAGCGTCTGGTGCAATATCTAGTATTCCTGTATTCATTGTTTCAGCGTTAAGTCTACCGATTGTAAATATGCTGTATTTGCAGGTGTTAGTGTAGGTTTTGATCGCTTCAAGGTTATCCGCTGACTAATAGAATAGAATAGAATTTATTAATGCAAAGACGTACACAAGATATTACAATCTTTTTTAGTACATTATTATGTGGTAAATGAAATAAGAAACTAAAAAACAAAAGCAAATTAAAAGATTAACTTATAAAAGAATAATAAAATACTAAAAACAAAAATAAAAGAGATACTAATAAATAAACAATAGAAAAAAAATAAATAAAAATAAAAAATAGAAAAAATATGTTAAAATATGAATGAGTAAACAAGCAATGTTATACAGGTAATAAGATAGAAAAAAAAAGACAATAAATGTGAACAGAAGAAAGACGATAATTAAAAGCAAGTTAAAATAATAATAAATAAAATAATAATAATAAAAATAAGGAAACAATAAAAGAGTGAAAGAACCAAACATCGAAATTGTTGTCAGCGCTCAGGGAGCTTAGGTCACTGGGCAGTAGCCCAGACAGAGAAATGACACCTCAGTAACCCCTTGAATATGCCGAAGCAACCGGCGTTTTGAATATTAGCTGGTAAGTTATTCCATAGACGAAAGATCTGAACATAGTAAGAATCCTCAAAGATGGCTCTGCGAAATCGTGGCATGACCAAATTTCGATTCCTGGCTGATTGAAAGAACTGAATATTATCAAGCAAATATTTTGGGGTGTTCGTGCGTAATAAATTAAACAAAAAGTAAAGCGCTTTTAGGTTGAGATACGTGGACAGTGAGCAACCAAGAAGCTGTAATTTATAGGGCGTCACATGGTCGAATCTGCGTAGGGCAAAGATAAATCTGATGCAGTCGTTGAAGGCAACTTCAAGCTTACGTCTACATATGCTGTCAAGCTTAGGAAACACTAAGCTACCAAACGTGAAGTGTGGCAAGAGAAGAATTTTAACTAGCCGTAGTCGCATTTCTTTGCTTAATATATCGGCAGACAACCAAAGCTGCCGAAGTCCATAATAAATCTTACGTATAGAAGCATTAACATGATCACAGCATTTCATATTGGAGTTGATAATAATGCCTAGGTTTCTAACTCTATTCACTAATGTAAGATTAGTTCCGTTGAGCTTAGCTGCTGGAAGTTCATCAGTATGAAGACTATTATTGTGAACTATCATATATTGCGATTTGGATGGATTTAACTTAAGCTGATTGTTTACTGACCATTTGTGTATATTTTTGAGGTCGTTATTTAAGCGAGCAAAACAGTCCTCTATTAGTCCAATAGGCCTATCTAAGTATATCTGAACATCGTCAGCATACATATGAATTTTTGCATCCTTTACAACTTCCGGTAGGTCGTTAATAAATATACTGAACAAAAGAGGTCCAAGTACTGATCCCTGAGGAACTCCGCAATAGAGTGGTAGAAGACCAGATAGAGTGCTTTCCACTTTAACTTGCTGCCACCTATCAGTTAGGTAATTACGGATCAGTGGAACAGCGGAAGAACAAAAACCAATATTTGAAGACAGCTTATCCAAAAGCATATGATGATTAATACTGTCGAATGCCTTAGAAAAATCCAAGAGCACAAGAACGCTAATGTGATCCTTATCAAGTGAACATCGTAGATCATTGGTCACTTTCAGTACAGCTGATTCACAGCTATGGTGAGAACGGAAACCTGACTGCCACTCAGAGAGAAAGCTCATATCCTCCAAGTACTCCTGTATCTGCGCGGCCATCAACTTTTCTAAAACTTTAGAAAAAAAAACACAAGATGCTAATCGGCCGCAGATCATTCATATCCTTCGGAGATATCTTTTTTGGAAGTGCCAGCACCGTGGCAGTCCTCCATAAGGGCGGAAAAGTTGAGAAGGTCAGGCAGGAATTAAAGACATGTAATAAATGTCTAATAATGAAAGGCAGAACAATTTTAATGAATCGCGGAGAAACTTCATCTGCTCCCACCGCATCTGATCGTATCGCATGGATAGCCCTTAATACCTCACTTGCATCAACACAACGGAAAGAGAAAGTTATTTCGTGTTCAGTTAAAGGAGAAGAGTGGTAAGAGAGATCTGCTTGATTTTGAGGAGCTGGGCAAACGGAAGTGAAGAAAGCATTTAGGTTATCCGGGTTGAATTCGCACACAGGACTAACCTCCTTTCCACTAATGCCGGCCCTCTTAAGATTTTTCCACAGTATCCTTGGCGACAAGTTGGGGTTCAATTTCGATGTAAAATACAAACGCTTTGACCTTCGAATTTCCGCAGTAACTCGATTTCGAGCCAATCTGTATAATTGCTTGCTGTAACTAGTTTTAACACGACGATGGAGCCGATAGAGATACTCTCTCTCAGTAATGAGAGTAGATATTTCAGCAGAAAACCATGGACATCCAGTGGCCAAAATGCGCTTTCTTTTCAGCGGAACATGCTTCTCATACAAATATTTTATTCGACTGTTCAGAATATTTGCTTGTTCGTCTGTTGAGGAAGTATTATATAGGGCAGACCAATCCAAAGAATCACACTCGTTAGAAAAATCTCGCAGATTAATATTGTTATAGTCCCTAAATTGGATCACCCTGGCCTCTGGAGGTCTTAAGGGAATCATATAGCTTAAAAAAAGTATGTCGTGATCGAAAATACTGGGAGGGCTAAGCTGGCTATGAAAACAGGCTCGCTCTGGATCTGATGTCAAAAATAAGTCAAGAAGGGAGGGACTAGACGTATTAAAAAAAGTAGGAAGGCAGGTGTTTACAACGGTTAGGTGAAGATTAGTAGTCAGGGTTAAAAATTCACTAGACGAAGCACAATGACGAAGAATATCGACATTAAAATCACCACCTAAAATAACATGCCGATATCTACGAGTTAGTTGCGCTATGATTCCTTGAAACTCATCAAAATTGCTAGCATTAAAATTTCCCGGTGGACAATATACAGCGCCAATTATACATTTAATAGCAGCCAAATTAACCTCCAACAAAAGAAATTCCATACCGGGCATCTCTGAAGCTCCTACAATCTTTGCCGTATAGCAGTCTCTTATGTATATTGCTACGCCACCACCAACTCTATGCTTCCGATCATTGCGGAATAGATTATACCCTTGTAACCTAACTGAAGAGGAGAGAATATGTTCCCGTAACCACGTCTCGTTGACCACAATAGCATGCACATCTGACCCCAGAAACATTTGTTGAATTTCACCAATTTTATTTCTAATGCTTCTAGCATTGAATGAACATACATTAAAGCGCGATGCCCGACTACAAAGAACCTTCAACATTGTTCCCACCATGTCCAGATAATACATGTTACTCATATCGAAAATATGAGTTACTAACACACCAGGCGCAAGAAACACATTCAAGGGGCAGAGCAATTACACCATACTCACTGTAAGGCGCCAAGAAGCACACCAAAAGAACGCTGACAACATTTTCGATTTGACAAGAAATATAGAAATAATTAACCTGTAAATTTAAGAGTAATAGAGAACAATAAAGAGATATATATTTAGACCGGTTGCGAAAATTATGAAAGAGTAAGCAAAAAAGAAAATATAGAGAAGAGAAAAATATGACATTATTAATAGCTACCATCAGATCATATCAATACACTCCGACCTCAGCAAGTAGCACGTATTAAATTATCGTCACTGCCGGAATCCAACTGGAATTCATCGTTACTGTTACTGTTCAATCTCAGCTCGCTGCACGTTCTTAGTCTGGAGTGTCGATCGTTTTCTCGACGCTTGAAGTAAACGAAGCCGCCACGAGTGAAAACTGAATGCAATAGTCCCTGCTTCCGCTGACTTAGAGCTTCCCGCAAAATTTCCTGGTTTTTGGGTGTGAGGCTTTCATTAATATATATAGAGTTTTGTGAAGCAAAGCCCTCAATATCCATCAGCTTTAGTCCCTTATTTTGTTTAAATGCGGAGATAAATGCACGTTGCTCACTTACACAGGAAAATTTAACAATAATTGGAGCATGAGTTGGCTTTTTAGAAGTGCTGCTGTTATCCTCACGCGTAAGTCTATTCGAACGAAAAGCATATATATAAGGGGAGAGATTGTGGCTAACTTTTTTACAGATGCTATTCAAGATCTTTATTGGATTGTCGTTATTACTTATCGGGATACCTCTAATGATTGCATCAGATAACCTCTGTTTATGGATTAACTTCTCACATCCGCCTTCAAGCGTTGAAACACGAATTGCAAGATCATCATACTTTTGTTGGATCGTAAGTAATTTGGATTTTACGCCATCGATTGCAGCATCAACAATTTCCGAGCTTTTCTCCTCTAAGAGACGCAGACGATCATCCAATCTTGTCATCAACCGTTTGTCAAGTTCCCCAACTGCAATATTAAGCTGAGAGTTCAAATTTTGAGGGGGCAAGTGGCTATCGTCGCTTTGTTGAATAGCACCAGTAGCCCCACTGTGAGTGATTGCTGGACTTGAACTGGCTGAATTCGTTCTCTTAATGTCTTTGTGAGTACCCGAAGAGTTGGTGTTTTTAGCGGTTTGTCTACCAGCCATTGTATAGAAATTCAACAGAGAAATTTCAGACAGAAAAATTGAAACAGATCAGTATCACTTCACGCACAAATATTTTACAGGCTCGAGCACGGAAATGAAATACAGAAAACACTGAACTGAAGGACCAGAACAAAGAACGAGTTAATAAATTAAAAAACTGGCTAAAACTTAACTGAAAATCGGAGCGGAACTAAACACGTCTACTCAGTTGCGCACATTATTAAGTAATGATCTTGTTTTCTCCGAGCTCGTATTTATCATTATTGTATATCAACATGCTGTAGCTTCAAATGTAACCTGATGGTTATAGTCTCTCCTCTGAAGTTGATTAAGTCAAAGTTTTGGTCAAGGAGCTTCAATGTTATAGAACTTATACGTCGGGTGTTCACAGGCAAATAGATTACATTTTTGGGTACCTCCACTATTTTATACCGAGGCCCCACGTTCGGTGAAAACTCGTGGAGATTGTGTACTTGTGTGTTGTTGAAGAATGATCCTGATATAATATTACATTCGATGCGTATAGTATTTACTTTAATGATGTTAACTGGCAACTCCGATGTATGCACTATATTAGAAGATAAGTTTCTTTTACTGAATCTAAGCTATGGATCTCTGTTTTTCAAAATGTATTTCTTCAGTTGCCTTAACTTCACTCTTCAATGTATTATTGTTAGCCTTTATCGCAACTTTTATCCTTCTCCCTTCTTTATTCAAGTATCCTTGTACACATTTTACTATATCATCAATCACATAGGATCCAACAGGTATCTCAACAACATCATTCCCTCCATGAACCAGATTATTCCTCACATCAATATTTGGTATAGAGTTGTATGTTTGAAAATCAATTAATCCACAAACATAATCCGTTGCTAGCTCCAGCGGAGGAAAGTACTCAACACTGAGTAGAGATGAATTTCCCGTGAAAGTAAGTGTTAATGTCATGGCGCCTGATAATGATCTGTCACAATTTTAAAATAGATACATTTATTTATACATTATAATTAATGACTATAACAATTATATAATAACACTAAACATAGGTGTCCGATAATTACTACATCATTGTTTTATGATATATTCCTACCCAAGTAGTTTAAGAGCTTCCTTGGTGGTTGGAGATCGCCAAATCTACCAAAATAGTCGATGATATCACCTTTCTTGTAGTACGCTACCCAGTGTGTACCTGTTCCAGTTGAGATATCCAAGTTAACAATTCCGCTTTCTTGCTTCAATGGTTTTTTAGGTAGATTATCGCGCATAAATATTACTCTGAATTGTGGCAAGTTTGTGGTATACTTGTGAAAATCCAACTCATTTAGTGGTCTTTTGGGTAGCGTCTTTAATAGTTTTTAAGGTTGTAAATAGAGTCCAAGTTCCTTTCTGTACGGATTCAGGAACAGCCCGTTTCCATCTTTACCAACCGATATAGTTTCCATTGCTTGGTTATGACGTTTGCCTTCTTCCAATTTTGCCTTTGCTGCACTGGTATCATTTACTGCTTTAGCTATGCGTGCTGCACCCCCTGATAGTGCTCCCAATGCTGAGAGCCCAGCAAACAACGGCATGAGGAACGGAAGTGCCCCACCAATCTTTGGTACAGGTATCACTCGTGGAGTTTTAATAGATTTCTTATTTCTTTTCACTATATTTCTAGCTGTACGAAGAGCTATTTTTGTAGCTTCCATCAAGTGCTTTGGTTTTCTGACTTTTAGAACCTTACGTGTACTTCGAACTTCTTCTTGGAATGTGGATTGCCGTTTATTGTTAACCTTAAGGCCCACACCCATCTTAATTTTAGCCTTCATTGCGTTTGTTATAAGCCAGGCGTTGGTACGTTCACTCAAATGTGCGTCCGTAGATTTTGCACGCTGCCAGGCTTTTTCAGCTGTATGTCGATCACTTGTATCTTTATGTAGCGAGTATGCTATATCATGTTCCTTGCAGGCTGCGTCCAGCGGATTAATGCCCGGATCTCCTCTTGCCAATCTTTCTTGTAACTTTGTTCCTGGTCCACAGTTTTGGTATCTCGGTAGATGTCATTCAATAGGTAATTTGTTGTTGATTGAATTTAATAGTCCTCTGCCCCCTTTCAAAGCTTTGCGTTTACTGGAACATTCTCAAACAACTGCGACGTTCTAGCACCATAGGAAGACAAATCACATTTAGTGTTTATTTTCGATGATGTAGCATGTAAAAAGCACTTTAATGTACCATGTAAAAAGCTATATATAATGTATAGATAATGTGCGATCCTATTTTTGCCCGCACGAAGATATATATAGCTTCTATATCTGTCAAACATATACGCATATACCAAAGCACTTAATACGTGACAATGCTTATTTCATCGTTTTACTCAAGCAAGATGACTTGAATTTTAAGCATATTTATAATGATCATGTGAATACAGACATGAAGTTCGACAAAGCCTCTGTCGAGTATTGGAAGGGTGAAAGGGTGGAAGGATTAAAATCCATCGGAAAATTCCTTACAGTTATAAATTCTTCAGCATTATGATACCGCAATTTACTTTGCGGGTCTGCATACAACGAAATTAAGCCAGACATATCGGAATACCTTTTAGCTGGACGAAAATGTGGTGGATTAATTGAAGAGTAAATTACTGCATTTTCAGGGCAAGGTAGGGTCTTCTTTGTTGCTAAAATTTGCTTTAAGAGACTTCCACTTGCGTTTCTTGTAGACTTACGACAAATTTAAGCAGCTTTTCTTAAAATTCGTAATTTTTTTCCAGCTATTTCCATTATGCCCAGATGGGATAGAATAATCAATGATTTTCGTTTTGCTCTTTACTAGGAACGACAAAATTATTTTGTAATGTAGATGTAAGTGAGTACCACAACTATAATACGGCATTTTGGGTGGGTTAGTGTAGCGGTGTGTTAAAATGTTAAACTACTGCTTTATTAAACAAATTCTTTATTGCTCAATATATTTTCTTATTTCCACTTTTATTGTCATATTACTCTATGCTTATTATATTATGAATTCTGTCTTCTGGTATGTATGTTTGAAGTGTCGTAGTGTGACACGTACTCAATCTTATACCTCAGACTTAAATTATTTTGTGTTTAAATAAATTCACTACACTTGAATTTAATAATTGGTCTTTACGTCAAATTTCTTATTTCTCACAATAGTTAAAATTACGTCGGTTCTCCACATGAAACGCTAAATATGCTAAGCGAGCATGAGTTTAGCCTTTATGTGGACAAACCTAAATCTAACAATTTGCTGTCACCAAAAAATGAATTAATTTCAGAAAAGATGGAAAATTTTTATCTGAAATTCTGATCACCACAAAAAAACTTCCTCAAACACCCATAATTTTAGAGCATGAAAATAGTATACCTTAATTGTACATTTATTTATGCTACCAAAATTTTCCTGCAGTTCACTTAACTTTCACTTTTCCAAATCATTGTGATGTTATACCCAAATTGGCATGTATAATCACTATCACTGAATGAGATTGATCTTAGGGAGCACTGCCCTTTTATAGTATCGGAGTCGCATTTTATTATAGATTCCATACAAAAATATGGAAATTCCACATATTTTTCATGTTTGCTCACCTTGGACAACTATGTCAAAATATGCTAAAATGTGTCATCTAATTTATTCTTCATTATCTATGAATTTTCCTTATCAATTTATTTAAAATATTTCAATTTTTCGCTAAAATATCAATATGGCGGCTCCCTATGAAATTATATCAATTTCCAATATGGAACGTAAATTCTCTCTCTAATTTCTTCTGTCTCGTTCCAACATCGTTCCCTTTCCCACTCATCATGGGAATTAATTTCACCTTTTTTATTAAATATCTGCTTACCTGGTGAAATTCGCACTTTCTAACCTTGCTCAACAGGTTGTGCGCATTTAATTTCACCAAATAGACTTTTTCGCGAGTCAATTTGACAGTCGCGGCGATCGCGGTATTCTAGTTCGCAGTGTCGTGTTTGTTTTGTTTATTTTCTCCACCATAAATGGATTAATTCTTAAGGTAAGTTTGTAAATATATTCTTTAAGTGTGTAAGAATAGTTTTTTTATGCATAATTTGCAAGAAATCTGCAAATTATGCGAATTTTCGATGTTGTAAAAGTGTTTAGCGAAATGTCAACTGTGGCAAAAATTGTTGCATTTCGTTAATTATTGTGTATATGCATGCTGGGAGTTTATGTTTTTTGCATGTATGAACATAATTGCATACTTTGCAATGGTTCATTATGCAGGGAACATGAATTTCGCTAAAAAATTGTAATGTTTATATTTGCATAGTGTTGTTGTTGTACTGCCAAGACATTCGTTTCTTGGCAGTTTGCATGTAGTGTGCTTAGTTTTTTATTTGTAGTTTGTAACGTAATATGCTTTTACCACGATGTATTTAAAAAGCTGTCCATGATTATTCAAAATGTACTATGCGTCATAAATATGTATTTAATTAAATAGGCAGAAGGCTGCCGCACTTTCGATTTATGGCTAAAGAGCAGCTGTGATGATATTATCCCTTGGTGGCAATGGGGATGCCGATATTGTTTTTAAATGGCTGAGACTGCCGCTATTTGATCAAGGCAGAATATGCCGCTTTGTACTTGTATGGCAGAGTATGCCGATGTATTTATAAGGCAGAGTATGCCGCTTTATACTGATATGGCACAGTATGCCGCTCTTTACTTGAGAAATTAAAAGATTTCTGTTTACTTTTGTTGACCGTGGTCATAGCTTTACATCGTCACTCTTAAAGGACAAAAAAAAAAATTTTGTATATAAATTTTTTTTTTTTTTTTTGTTACATAATCTTATATAATTAGGTTATACATATTCTAATCTTTATTTATATAATTATTCTAAACATATTCAGCTTTCTATCTATCTACTTATTTTACGGTATTTAATATGTTCATAGGATTTCTTAGTTTCAGTTATTCTTAAAGATACATAAAAGATACATATATTTATAGTGTTTGTGCTATATTATTCCCAAGATCGTTTTATTTAAATTTACATTTTATTAGCCTATTGTTATGTACTTCTTTGTGTTTTCTATATATCAGTATTGTGGAGTTCACTCCTTTTTGTTTAATGATTTTAAAGGGTCCGTCATAAGGACTTTCATGTTTTCTTTTAGTATTTACATGGTCATTGACGTTGAAATTTGAGGGCTTAGAGTCTTTATCTTTCGCTATCTTTCGCTCTTTTTTTTTGCAAGTGTTTTTTGCTCTTTTCATGGGATCTTTTTAACCTCATTGCCAGTTCTCCTGCATTGCTGTGTATGCTATCTAAATAAATATAAATATTCCAAATATTAATTCGAATGGTGTATAACTTGTATCTGTGTGTGGTGTTGTATTGTAGCAGAATACATAGTACGGAATTAGTTCATCCCAGTTGTCTTCTTTTGAAAATGTTCTTAGATATTCGTTTAACACTCTATGGTTTCGTTCAATCGATCCTACCGTTTCGTGATGGAACGGTGTGGATGTGACATGTTTTATGTTCAGAAGCTTGCAGATGTTTTTGAGTAATTCATTTACAAATTCTGTACCTCTGTCTGTTTTCAATGTCTTGAAACATCCATACTTCAAAATGAATCGTTCAACTATTGTCCTTGCTACCGAGGAGGCTTCTTTTGTTTCCATTGGATATGCCTCATGGTATTCTTTTATTAGTTCTTGTTTCTTCTTTGGATCATTTATCCTTATTGGGGGTTCATAAAGTAGTATCTTCAGTGGTGTTGCCTTACCACGTTTATTATTTTGCTGCAGCTTATTGAATTTCTTTTTAAATTCATTTATATCCATATGATTAAATATAGCATCGTCTTTTGCGAGTGCTAATTCTTCAATATTATTCTCGTTCATTTTTTTGTATAAGCTTCTCCATGATGTAACCAGAGTTAAATGCAGGATTATCGCTATACTGAACGGTTACCCCTTTCTTAGTTATATATATTTCTGGCAAACTTTTACCTTTCGCATTCTTTTGTGCGTATGCTGTATCAAATTGTATCTTTTTAATATTTCTTATATCGGAGATGGATGTGCATTCCCATATATAAAGTTGGTCTGATTTTATGCTATCTCTTTTCTCCATTCCGTTTTGCTGCTTTTTCACCATATTACGTGTGATAATGTTTACTTCTTTTGGTATCATTGACTTTAATTTCTCAGAGTCCATTTTTATTCTTGACAGTGCATCTGCGTTTGTATTCATTTTTCCTTGTTTATATACAATTTCAAAATCATAGTCCATTAGGTCTAAACGAATTCTTGTTAGTTTCGAAGAAGGGTTCTTATGTGTGAAGAGGCTGACGAGCGGGCGATGATCTGTTACAACTGTGAACTTGTTCCCATAAAGATAGGGTCTAAAGAAATTGATTCCCCAATGTGTACCAAGCAATTCTTTTTCGATTATCGATTTATTTACCTCGTGCTTATTTAATGTCTTACTTGCATAGGATATTTGTAAATCCTGTCCTATCTCACCTTGTGAGAGCACTGCTCCAAGTGCAAAATTCGAAGCATCCGTTGTCAGGACGAACGGTTTGCTAAATTCTGGATATTGCAGGACTGGAGAAGTTATTAGCTTTGCTTTGAGTATTTCGAAAGATTTTCTGCAATCTTCTGTCCAAAGGAATAGTGCATTTTTCTTTAGAAGTGTATTGAGTGGTCGTGCTATTTCTGCAAAATTTTGTATAAAGCGTCTGTAATAGTTGCAGAAGGCTACGAATCGTCGTACCTCATCCGCATTGTTTGGTACTGGGTACGTCTCTATTACTTTATGCTTGCTGGAATCCGTTCTGACTCCATTCTTTGTTATTATATGACCCAGATATAAGACTTTTGGTTTTAAGAAGTTGCACTTGCTTGGATTGAGCTTTAGGTTATACTGCTGAAGTCTTTTTAACACTCTTTCTAGGTTTTGATTATGATTGTTGAGACTGCATCCATGTATTATGATGTCATCGACATATATGAATGCGCCGTCATCCAAACCACTTAATGCGATTGAGAGCATTCGCTGAAAACTGTTCGTGGATATTTTTAGTCCAAAAGATAATCTTTTGAATTGGTAATGTCCCTGGTTGGTTGAGAATGCCGTTAATTTTCTTGAATTTTCTTCTAACTCTATCTGGTGAAAAGAATTCGTCATATCAAGCGTTGAGAAGTATTTTGCCCGTCCTAGTCTGTCTAGGATGTCTTCCAATCTTGTTAGTGGATATTTGTCATTAATTACTTTCTTATTTAGCTGCCTGAAGTCTACAACTAGTCTCCATTTCTTTTCTTCACCTGATTTTTTTGGTACTATCAGGAGTGGAGAGTTGTACGGACTCACTGAAGGTTCCACTATATCATTCTGTATGAGTTTATCAACCTCTTTGTTTATTTGATCGATTTGAGAATGTGGCAGTCTGTAATTCTTTATATAGACGGGGTTATTGTCTATTGTATTTATATTCTGTGTATACAAGTTATTTGTTGTTAACCTCTCGTCTTCTATGTGGAATACTTCTTGATATTTTTTTGCAGATCTCTTTGATCGAATTCTTTGCATTTTCATCCAAACCTTCCAATTTCAGTTCTTTTAACAATTTATAAAATCGTCGCTCAGTTTTATCTCTCTCATGATGCGACTTTCTATTTTGTGTTCTTATTATCTCGTAATCTTTTAGCAGATGTACCTTTGCTGTGAATGGTTTTAATGTCCCCATGTGGTTGTTAGTATTTAGCAGTTTTATATGTTGGACTCCTTTTCTTGGTATGATCGTGTTGCTCAGAAATACTCCTTTTATCAATTCTTCACCGCAGACTATGCTGTCTTCTTTTATGTCAAGTGTTATTGCTTGGATAATTTCTGTCCTTGCTGGTATAGTAATTTTATCTTTGAATTTGTTTATCATGGGTATTGTAACATCGTCGTTATTCAAATTTGCAGTTATCGTGACGGTTTCATAATCTATTTTGCATAGATATTTCATTAGGAAATCTCTTCCTAATATCCCATGTGTGGTGATCGGGGTCTGTGGATCCACTATGTGAAACCTGTGTTCTATGACGTGTTCCTCATAAGCTAACTGCAATTTAGCTGTACCCAAGGAGTGCGTTTCATTATTTGTTATCCCAGTTATTGCACACTGGTCATTCCTGTTTATTTCTTGGTTTAATGAACTTATTTTGCAAATTGAGATGTCTGCTCCGGAGTTAATGAGGAAGTTCAATTTTTTGTTTGTGCGTTTGTCCGTCAGCGTTATGTAATTTGTTGTACAACTTCTGATGTTGTATATTTTTAAATTTCGTTTTATTCTGTTTCTTGCTGATTTCGTCCCGGACTTTGCGCATTGCTCGTCTCGTGTAGAAAATTTATCCTCCTATGTTGATTTTGTCGGGGGTTTCTAAAAAAGTCTCTTCCTCTATTGTTCTGATAACTATTTTGCCAGCCATTAATTCTATTCTGGTTATTTCTTTGGTTATTACTGTAGCTGTTATTTATATTCCCTCTGTTATGCCAATTATTGCTTCTGCTTTGGAACGTGTTATTACTATTTCTATAACTATTGGCATTTATATTTCGATTGTTGTAATCTCTGTAGTCTCTTATTCGGGTATTACTTTCATATTGCCGGTTACGGAGATTTCTATTGAAACTAAAAATTCTTGTTTCATCTGTCAGAGGTTGTTCAATCTGGTTTGCGAGACTTATTGCGTCGTTTAGTGTTTTTGGTTGTGCGGCTAGGATGGTCGGTTTTAGTGAGTTTTTCAGCCCATTTTGAAAGGTATTTAATCCAATTTTGTCGTTTAGTTTACAGATTACCTCTCTGTGCTCCTCACCTATTTCGTTTATCTGAACTTTGTTCAGGTCCGCGACTATCTCTAGTATTTTGTCTGAGAAGTCCTGAACATTCATACTGTGCTGCTTGCAATTCGATTATTTTTGTTGCAAGGTCTGTGAGGTGTTTTTTGTCTTGAAGGCCTCTGTCAGTACTTTCTTTAGACCTTCTATAGTTGTTGGTCTACCAATTGCGGACATCTTGTTTCGCACTTTCTCACTCAAACGTGCTAGCCATACAAATTCAATTAATTGTGGCTGCGCCTCAGTTTTTAGCGTCTTGCTATACATTTCCACAAGACTTAGAAAATTTGAGAGCTCTTTTGTGTTGCCTCCAAATTCTGGCAATATTTTTATTGCTACAGCGAGATCAAATGTATTTGTACCCATTATTCTTATTTGTAACGTGTCCGACTGTCGATCTGATTCTTCCGATTCTGAATTAGCTGTTCAGTGTTTCGCTTGTTTTTTCTTCTAATTTCGATTTTAGTTCTATAAATTTTATATTGAATTTGTTTTGCAGTTCATCTGCTTGCTTTCCTTTTTGAGTCGTTATTATTTGGTCAAATCCTTTTTTGATCTTTTTGGCTAGAGCGTATTTATTTAATAGATTCCTACTTGAGAATGTCCTCTGTGGATTCTTCGTGAATGTTTCTAATAATTTCTTTATTTCAGTTAAAAGATTTTCGCAAGTTTCCATTTATTTATTTATTTACTTATAGAACACAAACATAAAAAAAAAAAGATCTAATTACAAGTGTATTTAAAGGGAGTTGTTCTATCATTAATATTTCATCCTATATAAAATAATTTTTATTGTTAAATAATACCTAGAAACCCATATAAATTATTTTTTTTTTTTAAAAGCTATCTGTCCATATATAAAAAAAAATTAATTATAAAATCTATAAACCCGAATTATTTTATTAAACGTTAGCCATATTGTTTACGTTCCTCTGAATGTTGGTGTTTATGTATTTGCGCAGAAGTCTTTTTCCGAAGTATACTGCAACTGCTATCAATATTAGTATTACTGCTAACGTTACTGCGGTGTTTGTACCACCGGACTTGTCGCTGCTGCTGCTACATTCTGGGCCACAATTACTTCTTTCGATTGCGGCTTTCCCATTTGAGCTTGCTGAGCTTGTAAATTAATTCTTTTTTTAAGCTTTTATCCGCTGTTATAGGTATTACCCTGTAGAGCTCCGCTATTTGTTGTCGTAGCTTCACTGCTATACCGCCCCTTTTCTTTTTTACATATACTAGAGGCGTCGTTATCTCCTCATTCAGTTTGCTCACTGGCTTTCTGTATAGAATTCTTTTATTCTACTTGGTCAAGGTGCTTGTACCTTGATGTAATGGCTGCGTTAACGGTGCTTGTACCGCAACGCCAAAAGATTGTAAAGAATTCTACGTTGAATCTCGTGCTGCTTAGTCAAGGTGCTTGTACCTAGAATTTACCAATATGTTATGTTAACGGTGCTTGTACCGCAACGCCAATTCAAAATCGAAACTACGTAGAATTTAAAATGAAACTTCTCACTTGATGATTGAAACGAGACTAACAAATTATATTTTCATAAAACTTAATTTATAACACAAGAAAAATGTTTACTAAGCTAGTTTTTTTTTTTTGCAAATAATAAGAATGAGAATCTCACACAAATTCGGATTCCCATGCATGCTTTCATAATATGACACAAATGTGTATATCGTATCTCGTCTGGTGGCGACGGGCACATGTGCCTACTCAGCATAATTTGCGTGAGATTCCCATTCGGTGAGAATGAAAAAATGAAATATGAATTTGCATTTTTTTCATATGTATGTAGGTAGGTATATTTATTTTCATATATTGAAAGTCTAATTGCTATATCTATATGATGATATACGATTAATCAATAATGTATTAAAGTCTGAACATCCTCCCCCGCGTTGAACGGTTTGTTCAACTACTCGTCCAAGTGAACCTCTACGGTGAAGCTCTCGCGTCTATTTTTGCGGGGAAGCGGCGTCGGCTTGGTCTTATTGTTCTCCCAAAGATTCGCTCGATGTCTCCAAATTAAGTACGATACTATCACTAGTATGCAGAATAGGCCAATGTACCCAATGGTGTACTGATGTATGTCATGGGGCTGAATTCGGTACGGCAGCTCGTGAAGTTGTTGTAAGGTGATTTTCCTTTGCAATGCTTCAAGTTCCTCAAGGTTGGATTGAAGGGTGTGCGTCTTCTGGGATAGAGGTGTTATCTTTTCAGGATCAATGAAGTCTATCAAGTTTCCACTTGGAGTAAAGGATGTTCTTGAATTGGTCGGATATGTATTCTGTCCTTGGATTGTTATGAACTCTTGTTTAATTGTGCAATGCCCTTGAAGTGTAAGAATTCCGGAGCCCACTAGCGTGGCTTGCGTGACATTTGTTCCACAGACGATGTTTATTATTGTTTTCTCCTTAACAGCATATATCCATTGATTGGGATTGTAAAGCTGTATCCATTGTTGTTTGCCTTCAATGGTCATAAATTGACAACTTGGTGACTGAGGCTTATGGTTGATAAATTCTATTTCACACGTACTAATGTTGGCTCCCTTTCCATAAATTGGATGCCTCTGTTTGCACATGTGGTTTGCTTCTTCTGTGAGAACACAAGAGTATAACTCTTGTTCGGTCAGTGGATAATATTGATCCCGATGTAAGTTGATGACCAAGAAATGTGAAGATGGTTTGATTGCCACAAATGTCTCGTTGATTAATACTGGTATTGGAATGATTCTGAATAATTCAAAATCTTCTGCAGCCAATAAAGGTAGCTTCAGCCTAAAGATGACATGATGTGCGACCGTACGACCTTCTATAGTCAAGAGGTTATAGAGGTTGGCTATGTTGTCTTGTGAAATCGGTAGCCTTAGCGATGAAGCTATATGTGTCTTGATAGTAATTACCTCATGCCTTAGTTGTTGTGGCGACAGTAGTTCTGCGCTTACCCTTCCCTGATGAGTGTTGGTAATAACGTCTAGTATTGAGGATTGAGCTCTTTGAAAATTGGTGTTGATCAGCAATAGCTGTATGGATAATGATGCGAAGAGTTGTGCTATCTTTTCTTGATACAATTCCTCAGTGATGTTATTTATTCGATTCGCTGTTTGAAGGACGTGGGCTTCTAGCTCTTGAAAGTGTTTATTATTCATCTCTTGATTTTTTCTTGTGATATTTACTGTCGAATCTATGATAGACATTTGGTTTCTTAGAAGCTGTAGTAAGTGACCTTCATTTTGGTTAATGTTTTCAATAGTCTGAGACATCTTCTCAGCGTATTCTGAATCTAATACTCCGAATAGTGCATTTGCCACATTTCCTACGATATTGAGAGCACCTCGCTTATTTCTACTTGCTCCAGATTGAAGTAGCTCATTGCTGTCTGTTAATCCTTCAAAGACGTGTTGAAATTACCTAATGATTCTCGAGCATGGACCCTTGTCGACCAGCAGTTTACACATGCTTTTCAAAATAGCAGTTCCGTTTCGGAGCATTTCGTATTCAGCCCAATATGGTCGTAAGTCATAATAGACCACCAAATGCCATTCGTTTGCGATTATATTTGCTGCTCCCAGGTTTTCAAAATAAATTCCCCGCTGGGAATTGAATGGCGCGATTTCGACCGGTGAGCTCCTGATCATAGGTAGGATCATGCAGGTCAATAGTAGTGTCGTGATGGTGGAGATTGGAGAGCACTTTCGTTTGTTTTTTGGGGGTGCATCTTTTTCTTGTATAACCTCTTCGGCATTAGTCGAAGTTGATTGGCCGACTTCGTTGTATCTCAGATTTGTGCGCTCAACTTCAGGATTGGCAGAGTTGCCCTTCTCCTGCATTTCCTCTGTTATGGGGAGTGGTGATAGTTTGTGAATAGGTCCACGGAACACATTTGTTGCCGTTCGAACGTCTGCCACTCTCACTAGTCCATCTTCTCCCTTATGAATTTTAATGATTCGTCCAAGTGGCCACTTCATAACTGGGACATTATCTTCCTTAATGACAACCATTGTTCCGGGCTTGACGTTCTCAGATTTCCTTTTCCACTTCTGTCGTTGTTGTAGCTCATTCAGGTATTCCCTTGACCAGCGTTGCCAGAACTCATTTTTGATGTGTGCCAGTAATTTCCATCTTGTAAGCATGTCTACCTTCATGGACTGAGCCTCTGGATTAACTGGGTTAGTAAGGGGCTCGCCGACAAGGAAGTGACCAGGCGTTAGTGCGGTCAGATCATTTGGATTCGAGGACATCTGTGTTAAAGGCCTTGAATTTAGAATGGCTTCTATCTCAATTATTACGGTTTCCAATTCTTCATATGTTAATGATGCAGAACCCATTGATCGGTGTAATAAATGTTTAGCTGACTTCACTGCAGCTTCCCAGAGGCCGCCAAAGTGAGGGGCCCGTGGCGGTATAAAGTGGAAATCAATACCCTTCGCACTACAAGTGTTCATGATTAGTTCTTTCGAATTGTGGGAGTGGATGACTGTATTTAGTTCTGATAGCTGGTTCTTAGCCCCGATGAAATTGGTTGCATTATCGCAATAAAGATTCGTGCAGTGTCCTCGTCTTCCTATAAAACGCTTAATTGCTCCGATGAAGGCGTAGGCCGATAAGTCTGTCACTAATTCAAGATGAGTGGCCTTGGTTGCAAAGCAACAGAAAACCGCTATGTATGATTTTAGCGGCCGCTTTCCTCTTATTTTAAGGTTAGTCCAAATGGGGCCACAAAAATCAACTCCGGCATTCATAAAAGGTCATGCTGGCTGCACTCGAGTTGCTGGTAGGTTGCCCATTATTTGTGTCATCAACCTTGGTTTAGCTCGTGCACAACGTACGCATCGTTGAATCACAGACCGGGCAATAGTTTTACCCTTCATGGGCCAGAATCTTTGTCTGGTTGCTGCAAGGAGTGTCTGTGGGCCGCAATGCAAATTGTCCATGTGCAGATCCGTCATTATAAGCTTCGTGAACGGATGGGAGTTTGGAAGTAGGATTGGGTGCTTCGCATCGTAAGATAATGTCGATGCTTGCAACCGTCCTCCGACTCTAATAATTCCTCTTTCATCGATGAAGGGAGCGAGACTATTTAATGAACTATTCTTGCTAACTTCTCCGTACCGTAGTAGTTGTGTAGAATCTTCCTTGAATTCATATTGCTGCATTTGTTTAACTATGATGATGAGGGCCTCTTGTAGTTCGAATGTTGTAAGCACTGTTGGGTTGAAACGAGAGCTTTGTAGATAACGGATTTTCATCTTGGTTATGAAGCGCAGCATATATTCGACTATCCGTTGCAATTTCTTAAATGAGTTCTTATGATCGATCGTATCGATGAAATTCACTGCTTCCTCCGAAGCAACTAAGGATAATTTTATCCCCTTTCTTTCCAGTCTCTGATCAATGCTGTTTGTGTCAATTGTGTGTGACACTGGCCAGGTGGACTCAGCACTATGTAGAAAGAGGGGTCCATAGAACCAAATATTGCACGTTTCCAATCTTTTTGGTGATGTGCCCTGCGACAAACGTCAGCCGGATTTTCCCGTGAACTGACATGTCCCCACTGTTGTATTGTAGTTAGTTCTTGGATGGCTGATACTCTATTAGCCACAAATGTATGAAATGATGCTAAAGGGAGCACTGAGCCAATTAAGCACGATTTCTGAATCTGTCCATAAGAACGTAGGTTTGTCTCTTAAGCCCAAGTCTGTCTTGATGCGATCTGTCAACTCTGCCGCAAGCTTGGCTGCACATAATTCCAAACGTGGTAGTGTTGTCTGTTTAAGCGGTGCGACTCTTGACTTGGCACAAAGCAATCTTACACTTATGATATTGTGCTTACTCACAGATCTGATATATATCGCGGCACCATATGCCTTCTCAGATGCGTCTGCGAAAGCATGTATTTGCATTGAGCTGGATGATGTATGGTAGAGAACATGTCTTGGAAATTTTATATTTTCTAATGATTTCAAATCTTCACAGAATCTAATCCACTCTGTGTGGAGTTCTTGCGGCAAGGCAGCATCCCAATCGATTTTAAGAGCCCACAGCTTTTGAAGGAACATTTTGGCAACAACTACTACTGGTGCCATGAAGCCAAGGGGATCAAACAAGTGTGCTATGTCTGAATATGCCCTCCTCTTTGTAACCTTGGATGTATTGTTCCACGATGTTTTTATCGAAAATGAATCTGTTTTAGGCAGCCAAGTGAGCCCTAAGGTTTTTATGTGATCCTCAGTTCCATCGTTAAAATCAAGCTCTAGCTCTATGTCCTCTTTGGGAAGATCCTGGATTAGACGGGAATGGTTTGCACACCATTTCCTTAGTTTGAATCCCGCCGTTTGAAGTAGTGAGTTCAGTTGCGTCTGTGCTTCAACCGCTGTAGTTAAGCTATTTGATCCAGCCATGACATCATCCACGTAAAAGTTAGATGTTAACATTTCGGTGGCAAGTGGGTATTTCTCTGATTCCTCTTTTGCTAGCCTCTGCAAGCATTTGATAGCCAAATACGGAGCAGAGGTAGTTCCATATGTTACTGTGTTGAGCTTGTAACATTTGAGCTTCTGAGCAGGGTCACTCCTCCATAAAACCAACTGATACTTCTGGTCGCAATATCTGCCGATACATTTTTTCGATATCAGCGGTAAATACGTATCTGGGAAATCGAAAGCGAAGAAGCACAGAGAACAAATCATCTTGGATTTTTGGTCCAGTGCACAAAATATCATTCAGTGATAAATTTGAAGATGTTTTGGCGGATGCGTCGAAAACGACTCTCAATTTTGTGGTACTACTCTCCGGTTTAACGACGCAATGATGTGGCAGAAAATAGTGGGGCTTATCAATTGTCTTAATATCAATTTCTTGCATGTGGCCGAGTCGAATGTATTCGCTCAGGAAATCGATGTATTGTAGTTTGATATCTTTGTGTTTAGCGAACTTTCTCTCTAATGATGAGAGTTGAAAATAGACTTCTCCTCCAATTAGGAAGTCTATACGCCCAGGACGATTAAAGTGTGGATCCGCTAATTGGATGTTGCTCGGTATTAGCCATGTTGCTGTATTTAAAGTACGAGTTGGCTGATATGATGTGATTTCTGGCAAAACGAAGGCCTCCAATCTGGTATTGAAGCCATTCACTCTAGATTCTATTGAAATGTTGATTCTTTTTTGGGCTTGCTGTTTGCCTTGGCCAATTCCCATTATATCCATTAGTTCAGGAACTTGTGCTAATCCTAATTTTTTGGCGAGTCTCTCAGTTATGAAATTTAGCTGAGAGCCTGAGTCCATCAGAGCTCTACATTCTACGCTTGAACCTTCATTGTTTACGAGTTTTATTACCACTGTGCCCAAAAGGACATAGCCTCTTTGAAGTTGAGTGCTGCGTGCTGATAATGCAGAGGAATGATCTGCACTTGCTGATGAGTGGTCGAGGTGATCTTCTGGGTGTTTTTGCTTCATCGACGAGGTTTGCTGAATGCTGCTGCCTACTTGTTGAATTGAATTTGCTCGATTTGATGAGATATTTTCTATATGGAACAAGGTATTGTGCTTTCTAGCACATTTTAAGCAGCCTCGTGAAATACACCTTGATACTGGGTGCCCAGTTTTAAGGCAGTTGATGCATATACTGGCCCTTTTGACAAGGTTCAAGCGATTGGTTGGTGTCAGCTGAAGAGATTTTTGACACGCGAAGAGCTTGTGATCTCCCTTGCAGCAGGCGCATGTCGACCTAGGAATGGCTATTGAGCTCAATGCTTTTGCTGCAACTAACCTTCTATGTTGTTCGTCTAATCCTTTCGCCTTGTTGCCCAGAGCCTCAAGTGATTGGAACCGATTCTCTAAAAATTTGAGGTATTCGTTTGTTGATTGCAACTTTTTAGGTTGGGATAGTGTATGCTCGTATAGCCCATGTGTTGTTCTGTCAAGTTTCTTGATCAGTAGATGTAATAATAGCGGGTCCCAGCTACTTGTATCAACGCTAAGATTGTCAAGTCCAAATAGGCATTCTTGAGTTGTATCATGTAGTGACTTGATACCTGATACACTTTCTGTAGTTAAAGTAGGCTGAGATAACATCTTGTTCAGAAGTGATGTTACAAGAAGCCTAGTATTGTTGTAGCGATCCTGGAGCATTTTCCATGCTGCGGTGTAGTTATCTTCTGATAAGCTCAAGTGCCGAACTAATTTTTCTGCCTCCCCACAGAGATTCATTTTAAGGTACCACATCTTTTGACAGTCTCCCATAGGTTGTTCGTGTACCATCTGGGAGAATAAATCATAGAACTGCCGCCATTTCAGGTAATCGCCATCAAACTTAGGGAGCGTGATCTTTGGTAATTTTACTGTCGGGCTGCTGCTTGACATAACCCTTGATGGTTGAGGATGGTATTTATCCAATTCTCCAGATAGAGTGATTAGCATGTCTTGAACCTGCTCCTCCAATTGGAAATACTCCTCAATATTGTAGCCCGCCTTGAGAGGCTCTCCGGTGATCTCCCATATGTCATGATGAAGTGTCTCGATTCTTGACCAATAATGATTGACGGTCTTCATCTTTACTTCACAAAAATATTTAGAAGAGTCATGCAAACCGATCTCAATTCCTTTTAAGAGGCGGCGTAGGGACTCTATAACTGCTTTTTGTATTCTAATCAGTTTGCTTATTTCATCCTTCGGATTTCTGGGTACATGTCGTGCCTGAACCTCGCCTTCCCCCATGTCATTCACTGGATCAGCTTGTTTTGTTGTAGGCTGAGGTGTTTCCATGGAGATTTGTTCTGCGTTTGTATCTTCTTCAGGCAGTTTCTTCTCTGGTTTTTCACCTTCTTGGTTTGAGGTGGTTAGGCTTGCAATATGCGTTTGTATTTTGCTGCGATGCTATTTCTGATATCCGTCGCAAGTCGTAAACCTGGATCACGTCGGGGTCACCAAACAATGTATAGAATTCTTTTATTCTACTTGGTTAAGGTGCTTATACCTTGATGTAATGGCTGCGTTAACGGTGCTTGTACCGCAACGCCAAAAGATTGTAAAGAATTCTACGTTGAATCTCGTGCTGCTTAGTCAAGGTGCTTGTACCTAGAATTTACCAATATGTTATGTTAACGGTGCTTGTACCGCAACGCCAATTCAAAATCGAAACTACGTAGAATTTAAAATGAAACTTCTCACTTGATGATTGAAACGAGACTAACAAATTATATTTTCATAAAACTTAATTTATAACACAAGAAAAATGTTTACTAAGCTAGTTTCTTTTTTTTTGCAAATAATAAGAATGAGAATCTCACACAAATTCGGATTCCCATGCATGCTTTCATAATATGACACAAATGTGTATATCGTATTTCGTCTGGAGGCGACGGGCACATGTGCCTACTCAGCATAATTTGCG
This sequence comes from Dioctria rufipes, assembly GCA_963924295.1. NCBI lineage: Eukaryota > Metazoa > Arthropoda > Insecta > Diptera > Asilidae > Dioctria > Dioctria rufipes. The sequence continues at coordinate 137,553,070 of OZ002740.1, forward strand.
TGAGATTCCCATTCGGTGAGAATGAAAAAATGAAATATGAATTTGTGTTTTTTTCATATGTATGTAGGTAGGTATATTTATTTTCATATATTGAAATTCTAATTGCTATATCTATATGATGATATACGATTAATCTATAATGTATTAAAGTCTGAACACTTTCTTTTTTCTTTATACTGTGCGATTGTTATCGCTTTTGGGCCAGCAGCGGGGTTTTTCTCTAGTGCTTCTTGCAGGGAGAGTTTTTGTGTCACTCGCTGTAGTGTTGTGGTTGTGTATTTATTTGCGGGTGAGTTTAGTCCAGTCGGTATGTACTTCTCAGGTGTTCTTGTAATCTGTAGAGCTTTAGTTGCCGGAATGTATGTTGGGGTCGTTGTTCTGCGCTTTGATGTCACACGATGATTTGTTTTGTAGGATTAATTTTTTTGTCTTGCTTAATGGTCCGCTTTGCAGAGTTGGTGGTCCGGTTTGCAGGGTCGCCATGTAATATGCTTTTTCCACGATGTATTTAAAAAGCTATCCATGATTATTCAAAATGTACTATGCGTCATAAATATGTATTTAATTAAATAGGCAGAAGGCTGCCGCACTTTCGATTTATGGCTAAAGAGCCGCTGTGATGATATTATCCCTTGGTGGCAATGGGGATGCCGATATTGTTTTTAAATGGCTGAGACTGCCGCTATTTGATCAAGGCAGAATATGCCGCTTTGTACTTGTATGGCAGAGTATGCCGATGTATTTATAAGGCAGAGTATGCCGCTTTATATTGATATGGCACAGTATGCCGCTCTTTACTTGTTCTGATTTTATTCAATAATAGCAGCTTATTTATATCAATCGATAACAAAGAATCAATATTTCATTATAATTCTAAAGGGGGGAATTATTGCAGAATTGCAATATAATCAGAAATAGTAGTGTCAGTATTTTTGATCACACGATTTCTGATTGAGTCATAATTTATCGATATTGTAAAGCAATGACTTCAGGTGTATATATATTTTATCAATGAAGAATTATGCTTGCATAGCAGAATTGCTTGCGTTGCAAATTCTCCTTGAGGTCGAGCAAACTTTGTTTGTTTTTATTTCTTTTTTTGTTCTGATTTCTGTTTACTTTTGTTGACCGTGGTCATGGCTTTACAGTAACATTCAATCAAATTAGTTTTATTGAACTAATTTATATATTTATATCTTTTTCATTTTAGATATTTAATGGAAGTACAGGAGGCAGTTGATGACTGGACACAACAGGACCATGGACCTAGGGGAGTATTGAGTACTTTTTATATTGTATTTTAATTTTTTTTATGTTTTTTCAGCTGTATTCAACAATTCACGGCTAAACACTGCGGCACCCTACTGCTATACTACACCTAGTCAAAAAATCCAAAACCAGCCGGGTTTGTTGAATAGGAAAAAACTTATTTTTCCTGTAGTTAAAGAATACAAATCTCTTTGAAAAAAACTCTGAATCAATTTTACTGGGCAACTCACTTGATTTGTGGGATATTCCGCTATCTTGGACACCTGGGCACCTGTCCCTTTTCTTCAGCGACCCTTTTCTGTAAATTTACCGAATGAGTCTTAATTTTGGTACCGAATTACTTATAGGTAATTTTCGCAATTACTAATGATTGCTGTATAACCAAAAACTATAGAATAATTACGCGGATGCTCTCATCGTATACGCATTCGCCTGATTATGTCGGATTGCTTGGCTTTCGTGTTTTGTCTTCAGTCAGCCTCAGTTTTCGTTCTTGACTTTTTCACGATGACAATTAACGGGACAGGGAGCGCTCTTCTTCTTCCCCCCCCCCCATTCAGGTGGGTTCGACGCGTATAGACACTCCGTCCATACAGAAAGCAGCCCGCGCATACATGATGCAACTAGCCTCAGTATAGCATACTGCGATAACAGTGCTTTCATTGGTTTCAGTTCCGGGTGCCATTTTTGTAGGTTTTGTGGATTTCAGAAATCGCGATGCGCGAGCCAAACGATTTGCGGAAAGCCTGTTGCCGTTAGTAGCTTGGGCTGAATAATTTTTTGCACGTGTCCTAACAATTTTGTCGGAACAAAAAGAAATGCGTTAAAAAAAATGAACTTTCACTTCACTTTATTAAAAACACTATTTTGTAGTACGAGGGTTAGCTCGAAGCGCCCGTGTACTTGAAAATGCGGAATTTTATAAAATTTTTGAAATCCTGTTGCTGTTAGTAGCTCAGGCTGATTATTTACACGAGTGACGACAAATTTATCGTAAAAAGAAAACAAACTGGTTCTAAAACTTGGTGAATATTTAATCATTTTTGTTTTTTAAATGATAAAAATTTATTATACGCGTAATGCGACGGGAAGAAAGCTTTCTATATAGTTACATATATTGTACATTTTCACCTTTTTTATATTTTCGCTTCTATCATATTTATATATGGTAATATATTATTAAAATATAAGAATTATATAAATCATAAATTTCTAAAAAAGAATTTGATTTACTGCTGCTTTCCCATTATGATAATGGTTTCTGTTCATTTGTAGACTTATTTCTGGCTCCTCATTGGCACTGTTATCTTTCAGTTGCACTTTGTTTAAATTTTTCCGCTTTGCTGTGTTTCTGTATCCTCTTAGACAATTTTATCCTTTGTTTTGCTTGTTTTGTGGCTATTTTTGTTGTATTTTTTCTCCGTATGGACTATTTGCACTCTTTCCTGCTGTTGTACTCTTCTTACTGATTGTTTCTGCCCATTACTGCGCGTACTTGTTCGTACCTTTCAAAGTCCCAAGTCGTCTCGTCGTCGTCAGGGTTGTTTCTCCTGTGTATAGCTTCGTATATTTCCTCTGTAGAGGCATCGTTCTCTAGCATGCTGTCCATCAAAATGGTCGTCTCCGTCGTCACTGGTTTCTTCCGATGATCTCACTGGCTTCCTCGTAATCGCTGCTAAGATCCTCTTCGAACTCTACAACGACGTTTTCTTCCGCCTCTTCTGCGGGTAAATCTTCCTGTCTCTTGTGGTAGTACATGGAGATTTTCTCTTACTGTTACTGAAAATTTTCCTTTCCTGATGCTCTGGGGTATACGTGAAGATCGGCATCACTGCCACCAATTTTGAAAAAAATATTACCCCGATCATACAAAGTCATCGGAAATTTATAGTAAAGGTTGCGCCATCTTCTCACGGTCAGTAGCTAAGAAAATTCTTATTTCCTAGAGACCACGCCCCTTTACGTTAAGTCTCTAGCGAATCGCAGACACGTAGCAAGACATTTTGAGATCTCCCCTCCAGGTAATTTTATAAGAACGTGCGAGAAACTTTTAGATACTCGTTCTTAATTCACATGTGTTCCTATTTGCTTTTACACTTTCCCCACTGAGAATGCTTGGGATGTTGTTGAGTACATGTGCATATTGCTTGCCTTTACTTTTAAGACATTCCCCTCTGAGAATACTTGAATGTTCTTATGTAAACAATTTCATATATGTACATAATGTCTCAGTGGCCCAGTTGGCTGAACATATGTTGGGATGTTTCTGAGAAAGTGAAATTGTTTACTGCACTCGGTGTGAAAATGCTTTTGTTAGTAATTTGGTACGCTCGATTGCTTGCAATTGAGTGTTGGTACTTCCTCATGCTTTGGGAAGTAGAATAATTGGTTGTGTCATAATTGGTTGTGTCATGTAAATTTCATTTTCATGTTGCTTCATGACAACAATTCCAAGATATTTTCACGGCCGCTTTTTGGATATTCTTTGCAATTTGGCTTGGCTCGTGATTTATGATATGTTTTATGTCTTGCCGTCTTTTGATATTTTCAAGGGAAAGTATTTATTATTTCATCCTTCCTAGTAATGAGTGGCCTTATCATACTATTAGTATAGAGTGGTTTTGGAGCCGCCACACATTACAAGTGGTGGAACAAGTTATTTTTCTGGGGATTGGAAATATGCGTGATCAATTCCTATGTTGTATAAAATGGTGAAAAAGAGAGAAATGAGCTTTCAATTAGCCATTTTAAAAATGTGAAGTTATTAGTAAATCAGCTAAAAAGAGATTATCGACAAGCTGGCAGTGGTTCTACTTCTGCAACTAATTAAAACAGTGTCCGATTGAATGGTAAGCTAAATGTGATGCTAAAAGGAAAGAAAAACAAGATTGTCTAGTTTGCTCTGACCGAACAAAGAAAAGCGGAAGGCGCGAAACTGTATATTTTTGTGATATTTGCTCTGTATTATGTAAATATACACGAAACATCAAAATAAATTATTTATATTTAAAATTCCCATGTTTTATTTTCCCAATTTTTTATTGAAACTGCTGTCGGGTAGCCGATTACCCATACTGAAAAAAGGATTAAGAACCAATGTGAGCAGGAAATTAACTTGAAACTTTTATTTCTTTATAATTATTTTAGAACGGCTTTTGGTCGCCGGACCTTAGCTTGAAGGACCTTGAATGGCAAAGAACACATGCCTACACTTTTAATTCTTTTATTTTCCCTGTTTTTAAGATTTTTTTGATTGCTAAGATTGCTTAGAGATTTTGTTATGGTCGTAGCATACTGTATGTAGCAATATGCTACACTGAGCTAAGTACACGTCTACGCGTCCCGTAGCAGCATGCGGTGTGCGCGTACTGTGTCCTATATGGATGGAGAGCGGTACGCGCCGAACGCACCCAAAAGGAAAGAAAAGAAGAATGTAGACATCTGTCTTGTTGTTCAAGTGAATCACGCGAGTGCTAAATCAATGGAGAAAAATCGGAATTTTTTTGTAGCATCGGCAGCTGGATTATAATTCCTCACGGGATGCGTTTTAAGCATATCCATCAAAACCTAGAGCTGATCTTAGATATTCAATGAAGACCATCGTTACCACCCTATTGTTATGGTCGTATGTTGAGAGTGATTTGACTTCGACGTGAGGTCCAGACTGCCAGCATGAGCTGACAGATCACTCGGTGGACAGCGTCGACTGCAAGGTGGCATGCAAGCTCACTTCGGCTATTGGCGGACAGTTTGAGGAGGTTCCACGAAGACCTGCCGCTGCCACAAGCCATATACAAAAATTTTTCGTGCCTACAAGTCAAAAGGCCGTAGCACACATTCAGTCCTTAAGGGACTTTTACACCACTTACCTACATCCATTGGGAATGCACAGATGTTTGGCCTTCTCTGCTTGCCCCAAACACCCAATCGACACTAAGGGCAGATAGTTTTTAGTGTCCCTAGTTGACCTGTAAAGAAAGGAGTAGCGGACCTAGTCGACCCTCATATCAAAAGGACCCCAGGAGAGTGAGAGAGAAGGTCGAGAACCTTACGGAATCATGAAAAGCAATGGAATACTTGGACACAATCCATCAACATTTTTATTTAGTTCATAATTATAGTAAGCAATACAACCTTATAAATTCATATGGGTCGGCCAACTAAATCACTACTATTTTCCTACAATAGACTGGCTACAGTAAGTTTTCGACTGGCGATTATTCTCACCTATGACGCAACAATATACTAAAATCAAGAATGTTTCAACTAAAGGGTTTTCCAATAAGAGGTGTTATTTTAATTAGCCCGCTATTTCGGTAGATGTCACTTTTGGAGCTGTACTTTTTTGACATTTGACAAGTAGAAACTACACCATTAATAAAAATGGAACGATACACTATTCAACAATGCATTGAAATTATTAAAATTCGCTATAAGCATGGTGAAAATGTGGCCGAGACGGTTCGTTAAACTCGAACATATTTGGGGTCGTCGTGAAGCAATACAGAAATTGGTAGAAAACTTCGAGCTGTCAGGACAAGTTAGTGCTATGAAGAATAAAACCCGTGCACTTCGCTCAAGAACAGCCGAGAATATTGCTGCTGTAGCCGAAAGTGTTGAAGAAAACCCAGGTTTGTCCATTCCTCGCCGTTCTTTGGAATTAGGCATTCCACAAACGTCATTACACCGTATTTTGCATAAAGATTTGGGTCTCAAGGCTTATAAAGTTCAGTTAACACAAGAACTCAAGCCGGCCGATCATCAACAACGTCGAGTCTTTGCTGATTGGTCCTTGAAATGCATGAAAATGATCCCAAATTCCATCGAAAACTCATCTTGAGTGATGAGGCCCATTTCCACCTCGATAGCTTCGTCAACAAGCAAAATTGTCGCATCTGGGGAAAACCCAAGAGTTATTGTTAAAAAGCCTCTCTATCCTTAACGTGTGACTGTTTGGTGCGGTTTATGGTCCCGCGGGGTTATTAGACCTTACTTTTTCGAAAATGAGGCTGGAGCAACAGTTACGGTGAATGGATTGCGCTATCGACAGATGATTAATGATTTTCAGTGAACTGGATTGGGTCTGAGAACATCGAGTTTAGAGCACCATATATAGATTGAAAATCAGCAGTGACACACAGATACGGGTCTGAGATATAGGTTGAGTGGTATGTACATAGTTGGGATCGTGTCTAAAGGTATCTTGATCTGAATCACTCTGTATATCAAGGAACTCAAGTACATAAAGTTATAGGAACTCAATGAATTTAGAAACTTTTGTAAAAAATATGTATATATATATATATAAGAGCTTAAATGTTTTAGAAACTTTTGTAAAAAACTTTTCTAAAAGTCTTTCACATATATTTAGAATTTCAGGAGCTCAGTTATTTATATACCTACTTATATAAACTTTTGTGAAAGTGTATACGAATTCAATTATTTGAAATTTTAGGAACTGAATTATTTAGAAACTTTGCTAACTTGTATAAAATTCCAATTATTAAAACTTTTAAGGAAATCAATTATGAGAAAGCGAAAAATGCATTCAACGAAATAGAATGGCAAAAGATTCATTTTCGTAAATAAATGAGAAGGGGCCTAGCTTTAACGTTTTACTCTCATAAAATGTTCCCGCGCTATTGTGAAAACCGGTTATTGTTGAAACATTGTGAAAAATATCCAATGCTTTTATAGCATAACCAATGTTTGTTAATGTAATTTCTATGCTATTTGAGCAGCACGTGCTTCTGTTTACGTTCGTTTTGGTCTGAAGAGATTAAGTGGGAAAAACTTATGCTGGATTATTTCAGGAAAAATGAGAATTTCATTTGAAAGGAATTTTATATCTTCTTTCATCATCGTGACCAAAGTGATATTTATCTTTTTCTTTGAAAAATAGAGGTAGTGTGACCTGATGAATATTATTATGAATAGTTTGATAGGATTTTGAGGGATTAAATAAAATTTTGTCGTTCGGGTAATCCTCCGTTCTCTCGAGTGCTGGTTTTAACTCGTTGTTTCGGTTGCACTACAATAACGTATAGCCAATTTCCTTTCCCCCATTCACACAAAAGACGAAAATATATGACATTACCTGAATCGGTCTAAAAAACACGAAAAATTTCCACTTTTGTTCGGCTGTGCCGTATCTTCTTAATATTAGCTTATATATATATATATATATATATATCAATATAGGTATATCTTAATTTTTCGTTCCATACATGTACAAAAAGTTTGCAGGGCTAAGCTCCGAAGATACTCATTCGATTGACTTGAAGTCAAAGCGGTTTTAAAAATGTCCGAGAAGTGCACGTAGGGTACTACGTTTTTCGATTTTTTGTAGATTGGGAAGGAAATTAAGGCGCGGTGCTATTTAGTTTTTCACTTATAACTCAGTTACTTCACCTCGGACCATAGGGTGTGGGTACTCAAAAACCACATAAAAACATATTCGAATTTTTGCCATATTTTCTGAAAACGTACTAGAATAACTGGTCACCCCTCTGCAGGGAGCGCACTATACTTTCTAACCTTCTTTTTCTAAAACCTCTATTATTCTTTGCTTTCACTTCTCTTTCAATCCCCATAGCCAATATTTTTGTACGTTACTTTTTTTTCTAAAGTAGTAGATAATTGCACGTTAAATCCACTATAACTCAGTAGGGTTAAGTGCCATTGAAAACCGATTTCGCTGTTCATCTCAGCTTCGTGCCAGCTCCAATTCGTGGAAGAATTTTTTTTACAGCTAGTACTTTCATGATGCGGGGTAGGTACGTCCGCCGGGGTGTCCTTCCGATACGATATATCGCATATGAAATGAAAGGTCTCACTGAGTAGTGCTTTTTTCCGATTAAAAAACCTTATCGTAAACGTTTTCTCCGTCCATAAACCCATTTTTATACAGTTGGGTCCCCTGTCGACCAGTTCCTACATTTCGCATATATTTCATCAGTTCTTTCTCTTAAACGCATTAGTGCACTGCTGTGTATATTTTTTTCATGTTATTCTCTCCGACGCATCAATTCTTCATAATCGCTCAAATAACGGCCATTTGTATCCTTCAAAAGAACGCATATTTTTTTCTTTTTCGATTATCCCAAAATCTATTTATCATAGGAAAGAAAAGAACTAAGTACATACATACGTTGAGCCCAGTAAATTTCTAAGAAAAAGTTAGGCCTTCTGTACATCAGGTCAAAGCATCGTTGATTTTATATTGGATGGAGGCATTGCTATCTGCCTCGAATATGCATAAAATTTATAAAAAAAAAAAACAACTGAAAATTCACTGCAGGTCTCCAGGAAGCGACGCCGGGCTAATGTTGTTAATTTGAATAAAAAATGTGCTAAAATTACTATCATTTTTTTATTTACTAAAATGGCGGAAAATAGCAATCTAAGATATGAATTTTCGGAAAGTGAGGATAAATTCTAATTTTACTTATACAAGGAAATTCAATAAATGAAAATAAGGGATATAGCGGAAGTGATAGTAATGAAAGCGATATAACAGTTCACCGAAATCGAAGAGCACTATCAGGATCAAAAGTAACGGACCCCAAGCTTCCTCTAATATTTTCGAACAGACTGAGAGAGAGCACGGCCTATTGAATGTGACACCGATGATAATGCAAGTACTACTTTGGATATATGCCCCGAAGAGTAAATTATTCAATAAGCCTCCAAATTTTCTCCGATATTTTTGAGGCGATTCAGTTTTTCAAATTATTTTTCACTGGCCAGCTTGATGAAAAAATAATAAAGGAAACAAATAATTATGCGAAATCTGTGTTGATCTCAAAGAATTTAACTAAAGATTCTACATGGCAAACATGGCATGATGTTAATAAAGATACACTCTGGGCTTTCATTGGAGTTATCCTAAATATGGGTACAAAGCTTGTTTCGAACATAAAAGAATATTGCTCGACTAAACGCAACAGTAGAATTCCTTTTTTTTGGATGTATTTACAAAAGTTCGATTCAATCAAATATTTTGGATGCAAAAATCTTAAAACACGTATACAACTTTCCAGCATTTCTTTCGACTATTTAGATTTGAAACATTAAAAGCAAAACGACCATTTTCACCTTTGAAAAGTACCGGTTTCTTTCTTTTGAGTAATTTCCGAAAGAAATTATCGGATTTAAAAACAAATTAGATATTTGTTTTTAAAGTGGAAAATTAGATATTTGTTTTTAAATCTGATAATTACTTTCGGAAATAATTCGAAAGGAAGGAATTTTTAAAGTGGAAAATGGCCGTTTTTTTAAATTGCTTTATTTTAATCTCGTTTTTGCGAAGAAGCCTTACGTCTGCGAAATTTGCCAACCAAACAAAAAATATTCACAGGCAAAATATGCGCAAAATGATGGGAAAGGGGTGTATGTCCCAAGTCCAAAAATTCCTGTTTTAACGGTATAAACGTCAGTATGAATTTTACAGGATTAAAACAAGAACTACTCCACTAGATCGCACTCTCTTCTCTCTTTAATTTAATACCAAACATGACCCATTTCGGACAACACATCGGGTGGCACAACCCCCCTTCACCGTAACCACACAAAACCCAAGTCAAATTTTTGCTCACCTTTCCTTTTCCTCCGAATACCACAAATACAACTAAAAACACCGCATTCCTCCTATTGCCATCCCACGTAACGTTATTTTTTTTTATGAATTTTTAAACTCACCGTATACCGTGAAATCACGATGAATACAATTATTAGAAATATTTATTTTCGTTCAGTACTGGTATAATTTTTGAGGCCAGCCCATCCCTTTAAAAATTCGTACACGAATTTGTCTGTCTGTATATTGATTTACATATTTCTTTTTTACTATTTTCGACACTCTCGTAGACCCAGTTTTCGTCATCACAGCGGGCTGAAAATTGGCACACAGGGTCATGTCGCGTGACAATTGAATCTATCAAAATTTGAACCGGAAATTTCCATGGAAATAAGTCCGTTTCAAGAAAAATGCAGAATTTTCCGATTTTCCGAAAAAAATTTCGGGAATTTTGCGACTTTTCCGGTAAAAAAGTTTTCTAAATTATGCAGGATTAAGTTCCCTATCAACTGGCATCATTACTTTCTCTCCGACAATGGTGGAAACTTGCAGAAAAAATCGAGGAAAATTCAAGTAAAACGCTTTTCCGGAGTTCATCCGACCAAGGAAGCGTTTGATCGTTTTGCAACCTAAGACAAAGTTGTAGAGCGAAATGAGTTGCATAAGATTGCTTTTATGGAAAACTCCATGGAAAACACGGAAAAGCGGGAAAATCATTGGACAAATTTTCATCGATATGATTAGTGATAAATCTGTTTCAGGAAAAATGAAGTTTTTCCAATTTTGCTGGCAAATTTTTCAAAAATTTCCGGAAATTTCCGACTTTTCCAGAAAATTTTCCGAAAAAAAAAGTTTTATAAGCTATGGGGAATCATTTTTTTTCCGTCCTACTGGCATCAGTACTTTCTCTTCAACAATCATGAAAACTTGCATGAACAATCGAGGAAAATTCATTTAAATTTTTAAAAAAAATTCCTAATAATAGGAAAAGTCTGTGGAAAACATGGAAAATCGGGGAAAATTCATGTTTTATGGGATCGTGTTGGAATACAGCTAAAAAGCGCTGTTTAAAACATAATTTGAATTTCAGAAAACCGTTACAGTACTTCAACGATTTGATACTCGAATAAACTTTTTTGAAAATCTGGTAAATCAGTGTCTTTTCAGTCGTCATAAAATTGTTTTAAAATATCTTCATGCAGGACGTAATAAAAATTTAGTTAACGTGAAAAAAGCAGAAAATAAAATAAGTAAAAAACGAGTTTCCAAACAAAACTGAGGCCAAGCCGCATGAAAAAGTAGAAAATAAACATTTCTTCATACAGAGGTGGACTCAGATTTTGTACGCTGACATCACCCATATATTTCAGTATGATCAATCAGAGGTAATAAGTGATTTGATTCATGAAAAGAAAGAATATTCAAGAGAAATTTCCCAATAAAAAAATCTGAGTCCACCTCTGTGTGTGAAGAAGTTTATTTTCTACTTTTTCATGCGACTTGACTTCAGTTTTGTTTGAAAACTCGTTTTTTACTTATTTTATTTATAAAAAAATATAAAGGATTATGCTTCATTCGGCATTTGTATCAGAAAAATCGGTCTTGTGATATGATGTTTTTGAAAATGAGGTTTCATTGTAAATTCACGTAATTTCTAACCTTTCTAGTGGGGGAGGGGTGGGAGTCATGGTAGGTCCCATTAAAAACTGATCAGAGTGCAAAGGGTTAATCAAGTTTGTGCTTTATACTAGTTCTGTAGATAAATGTTGTAGAGAAAGAAGGACCATTTGTCCTTATATGGGTCAGCTATGTTACCACCCAAGTAGTTCTGTGTTGCTATTGCTAACACATCTCGTTAACATTAGAGTATGATTTCAGTAGTTGTTGTAGCCAGAGCACACAGTCAAACCCTCGAGAATACTTTCCAAACCATCCCAGTTGGAAAATCTTGAAGGCATTCCTGTGAAAGGTATGCACAAGGAATAGAATTTTTAGTAAAAATTTCAAACCTTCCCAGGAAGGCATGTGCGATGCAATGTGAACTGTGGTTGTAGTATAGTGACTCATGTTTTACAGAGAAGTAGTAATGTCTTTGACGATGTAGTTTTGAAAGTAAATTGGGATGGATTGAAAAGTAAAGAAGCAATAAAGAGTTTCAAGGTGTTCAATATATTTGTTTTCGGTACGAGGATTAAATGATTTTTCAAAAGAGCTATGTATTCACCCATTATTTACTTATTTTGTGGACGCTGTGAAAAATGAAAGCTATGGTTATATTCGATTCGAAATGGATATGAAAAAGGCGTGGCTAATAATATATTTTATAAGGCTATTCATAACTTTAAAGAAAGTGTAAATTTGATTTTCGTGTTTTTTTTTTTTTATAATTATCTTAATATTGTTTATGTCCTGAATTATACTGAATTATTATTTTTAAACTTAAAATAGTTTTCAGATTTTGTGAAATTTACTTTTATTTCATTTTTAGTTCATTCCATTTACAACAATACTGTAGATATGCAGAGAAAATCATGAATTAAACAGTAAATTAAAATAAATAAAATAAATAAAAAATATAAATAAATATAGAATAAAATCACAAAATGACATCGCAATATAAAAACGATATTGACTGGGAAACCAGGATTCATTCATGCAAACCTTTCCAGGAAGGTCCCCTGTTATATGTATGATCGGCTGCTAATACTGTTAGACTACCTGAAAGCAGTGTCAAAGAAAACTAGTTTACGACGACAGAAAAATATTAAAAGCCCTGTATTGGCGTACGTATGACTGCGAGGTACTGTGAAGAAATATGGGCTATGCGTTATCCCAGTATTCCTTGGTAACGTCAAAATCTAATAAGACATATGTATAGATCGGAACTAGGTGCACGTTTATATAATTTATCTACTTTTTGCACATTCAGTTCTTGAGCAGATCATTACTTCACCAGGCAAAATTCCAAAACTAGGTATTACGGGCAATACCCAAGCAAAGCTCAAAAGAATATAATAAATAATATAATTCCTCCTCTCTGAGAAATTTCTATAAAAAAAGTCTACGTCTCTCATTCCATTCGCTTAACCTCAGTGTTGTGTGTGTACCTATGAAAGTTCAAAGAAAGTTGGCGATTCCTGTTCCTCAAAGGAAAATCTTTGGAAAGTTCCGACATCCCCTCCTTCCCCCTGAGAATACACTATGTATCTAACCATTCTGCCGGGAAAAGCCATGAATTCGGTGGACCAGATGGCTAACAACCAAAAGAGTCACCTCTCCGAATTATCAGCCCTGTGCAGTTCAATGACCGGAATACACAGGCCTCTGTGAGAAACTGAAATGAAAATTCCGAAAATCCGTAGCGCCCTTCCACCAATTCTGCGGCTGGAGCCCACATGGAATTATTACTGAAACGGATCTTAAAACTGAATGAATTATGCCTTTAAATTTTAAAAACTTGAAGAAAAGAATATTTAAACCGACCGAAAACTTGATGAATACTTTAGTTGAAAATAAAAATTTGACGAGAATACGAACTGACAGTTCAGCTTGTTTAACTTGAAAACTTGAAAAACTTTTACTTGAACTTGACAGAAAAAGAAAATCTCTCTAAAATCAAGAACGAACAAAGACAGCCAGACTACGAGTCCTCATGCCGTCTTCACTGGATGTGAGACTTCAGATTTGATCTTAGCTGTCCGCCAATGATTCAAATGAAATCATCGGAGTCTCAGTCCCCAGAACGAGTGACACTGAACCCCCTGCAGTCCCGTTGTTTGTGGCCCCACGTTGGGGCCATTTTTTTATGGACCTATGTTTGAACGACTGACCAGGATGACGTTCAGTCAGATTCTGTCAGCAGAAGCTGACAGTTCACTCCGTAGTAGCTGTACGTCAGGGCGGCTGCTATCACCTCGGCCAGGGTGGGAGAGTTATGGGGTGGGTAACCAAAGAACCTGCACTACCAGGGGCCAAAATAAAAAAAATAAAAATACATGCCCGAACTACGAAGACAAGTTACCTGAAAATAAAAGCAAACACACATCAGGTCCAGTCGAGGATCGCGTTGTGATCATCCTTTGTGTCTTTCCCAGCTACCCATATGGAATTTGGTTACAGATACCCCTATATGATCGACCTGTAGTCGGAAAGATTTGCATTGATCGCACTGTCGACTCTTGTATAGCATGAAAGTGTTGATCGATTATAATTTCTCTTGGCGAAGTTGCTCGACTTCCTTTAAATATGCCAAATCATATTTCAGAAGAACTTTGGCATTGGAAGTACCTTCTACGGTTTCTATGAAAACAAACGGTACATGTCTAGCTTCTCGGGCAGTATTTTGATCAGTTTCGCTATCGCCCGCGATCTGCATCTGATCGCGCTTGATCCGAAAAACTCCGCTTTTATCAACGATTTCTTGAATTATTCTACCATTTTTGGTAATAACTTTGCCGTTGAGATATATAGGAACTTGGAAAAACTTTTCGGCATATTCTATCATAGATCTCAATCTGCGAATAGATTCATCAGATTCCCCTGCAATTTGAAAAGTTTTTTCCTCTAATTCGATGTTTGTTACACCTTCCAGATTTCTAGCTGCTTGTATATTCGAACCGTGAGTGCCAATAGCCAAACCCATCAAGTCTGCCCGCACTTTAAATTCATCTATAAATCTTCCGTAGAACAATATCCGTCCACCATTAAATGTGTTTCGTTGAATACTATTACAATTTCCTTGATTATGAAGTTTTGCGGACTCTAGTTAGCGTGCTACTTCTTCTGTTCGTTTCAAAATTACACGTTTTGTGTAAGATTTCGGAAATGTATGTCTTACAGCATCTTTGCCCGTTTCTGTGTTGTTTCGAAATTTCAAGATAACCATTAAGATGCCTCGATCGGGAACAAAACGAGAAATATCAGTTAAAATTGATTTCTGAAATTCCTTACGTACTTCATCCTGTTTAGCCTCCTCTCTCAGCTCTTCGGGAACAACAATTTCGAATATGAAAAAAACCTTGTTGTGTAATCGGTAATGTTGTTGTAGTATTAACATTTAATTTAGTTTACTTATTTCTATTCAGTTGTATTACTGTATTTCCACTCTAATGGTGATAAGAAAAAGATATGTAAATCTTATAGTATCTCTTCCTAATAAACAAATATTCTATTCTATTCTATTCTAATCGGTTGATTTGTTTTTTTTATTCGTAAGCATTTTACTTCAACTATTTACGAATACGGACTTTCTAATCCAAGATTCAACACAGCGTACATATCCATTTGAACGTTTTTATTATAGCCTTTCACCAACCACGGGCTTCTCGCTCGTTAGATCTTATAAAAACTTCTATTTCCATGCCTTCCTTATAAGCTGGAGGCGACTCGGGTTCCGAAGGTGGAAGGCGTACCTGAGAAGAAGTAAATTTGGCTTCTTCTTGGAAATCACTATGCGGGGTCATCTTCGAAGACATCTGTGACGGTACCCTTATAGTGCGCTCAAGCTTCGCCACATACGTCCACCGTCAGATCGTTCATTTTGGATTTTGTTATTTTTATTTTGCTCTATATTTGTATTCCAATTTGTGTGATGAAAATTAATAATCAAAATAACAAATAGGCGATATGCACCCGAAATCGCTTTACTTGTCGAACTGATTAATATTATTCTATTAATTTTCTTTTATAATGTTTGAAATCGCATGCAGACTTTAAGTAGGATTTTTTTTCTCGAGTGTTTAGTATTTGCTATTTTTGTTTTTTTAGTTTTAGTTGCCCTAGAATCTATTTATTATTTAAACATTATTTAAGCCTAACATCTTATGACATCGTTCGTCTATGTATCTAAGTATAGTGATATTCCTGTGAATTTGCACTTGATGAAATGGTCCTGGTAGTACAATTGCTAATTGCTTTGCTGAATTATGATTTTTTTTTTTAAACTTTGTCGGAATTTTGTTATTATTCTCTGCACGCTTTTCTGAGTTCAATTATATTTATATATTATATTATATATATATATATATATATATATATATCACTGACATGTACATATAACATAGACTGCTTGATCTTTTATCTCATATGAATCCACTTTCATGTTAAAAGCTCAACAAATTCGAAATATATTCAAAATTATTATTCTTATTGGAAGCTTATCTCCTACAACATCAAATATTCCTTAAACTCGACTTTTATGGAAATAAAATTAAGCAATTTTTGTCTGCCTATCCCTAAAAATAGCTATAAGGGACAGAGAAAGGATTACAAATCTTATATTGCTATCTAGTTCTATTCTACATATTCATTTGGAAAACTCACTGAACTGAAACTAAACTACGGTATATTTCGTATAGAACTTGTTATTTCAAGTTCAGTGGACAACTACAGAAAAGTGATCCCATGATAAAATAAGCGACTTCAGCGGTGTCAGCGGTTGTTATGACGCAAACCCAAGACCTCGTGCGTAGAGTTAATAGCCATGTGATATACGATCACATTTCTGGCACATATTCCCGAAATAACCCTCCTCATCTCAATCGTTTTCTAAGTGGACCATGTTCCCACAAATTTCTGTTAAGTAAACAGATTACATTAACGTAGAGTCAAAAATATTATTTTATTACTTCGATTTTCTGATGATCATGCGGATTTATGGGTGAGAACGGTGCTGTACAGAGGCTTGGGGTTGAGTCTACACACTTGGAGTACATTTCAATCTGTCAAACTAGTAACATGTCCAGACTAGATTTCGCTGTATCTTAAAATTAAAAAGTGTTCTTATTTAATCCTATTATTCCTTCTTTTGATATAATTGTAATAAATGAATTTGCACTAGTAAAAATTAAAAAGTGTTCTTATTTAATTCGATTATTCCAAAAATTCAAACTAGTGACTACAAGAAGTGTGCCCCCGCTCGCTTGAGGTATTCTGCGGCCGTAACACGGTATATATTATACATGTCAGAGATATATATAAATTCCTCGGTTTGCAAGAAATTGCGGTCACTTTATCTCGGTTTCTTCTTTTTATCATCGAACGATCTCTTCTACTCTGTCTCTACCAGGGTTAAAAACGTCCGGCCGTGCCAAACATGGCAGAATCTTCGTCGTGTGAACGAATGTCAACATCGCCACTTCGATCGGCATCGTACATGTAGCAGACTGCTGCTTGCAGCACGCTACGGCCCTACGGCCATATCATATGCTTCTGTATCCAACTGGAAGGACACAAATCAATATGTGTGTGTTTGAGTCCGTTCTCTATAATGTTCTATATTGATACTTATGAGTTTATATATGATATAGAGCCCAAACTAGTAATTTACAGCTTGGTTCCTTACCTTCTTAAAGGCTACATTTTCTATATACCTTACTTAACAAAGTTCAACTGAGAGTTTATTTTGAGGAATCCTAAGCATTTGGTTCAGACAAATTTTTTTAAATAATTTTTTTAGGAGAGGTATACAAATTTTATTCAGGTTTTGTATGAATAGTTGTTTAGAGTGGAGGAGCTATTCAAATCAAACTTTTGTCTGTTTTACATAAGAACACTGCAAATATTTTGGAATGTTGGGGCTCTAATGAGGTAGTGACAGAGTCTGCTTCATGGCTCGTGAAGTATTCTCGAGGGTTGTGACATAGTTCACTGACCCGCTAACACTCATCTACTTTTTCTGTTTGCAGGAATTGTCTGTGTCAGCGCCCAATATACGAAAGGACATTCTGACGGCGCTCGAATTCATGTTTCGCTTCATCTCCGATTTGAATAAAACTTTCACAGTTTGTAGGGAATGCCGAAATAAGTCACCTACATTGTTTTGTTTGTCCTACTACTCTTCACTACTCCCCCGCTTTTTTTTTTAATTTGAAACTAGAAATCTTTACTACATACATATATACAAAAAATGACGATGGTGTCAGACTGCGTTGGAACAATTTCGAGTTTGGCCGAGATAAAAGGTCGTGGTTTTTAGCACACTTATGTATGTAGCAACTTAATTAGAAAGTAGTTTAAAGAACCTTTCAATCTAATTTTGTTAATTATTCCTAAACGGATAGGAGTAATGACTTGTGATTTTTCTTAAGTGAAAGATGACAGATTATAGATAAATTTAAGAGTTAAAATGGTTTAAATGTTGGAAAAATTAGCAGACAGGAATTAGTTTTATATTCGGTAATTAGAAACCGACTGAGGTTTAGTGAAACGAATTATTTTTAGGATAAATAGGTATTATAATTAACTGCCCTTCCATATCCCTCGTAGGTAATTTCCGAACTAGGCAATTGATTTCAAATTTTTTTTTTACAAATACGATTTTTTTTTAATACGAAAAATATATTATTTTTTATCTCCACCTGCCCACCCTGATAGTACATCGCTTAAGTTTACATCCCTAGTATTGCAGCATATCTTAGATATATGCATTCTGAAAAAAATAATTCTTGAAGTCCATGGAAGATTTACATTGATATATGGATTTTGGTGTTTCAAGATTATATGAGGTTACACGAAAAAAGCGCATTGCGGTCATCGTTTAGCACAGAAGACACTCTATAGTTGTTTTTAGATATAAACGTTGAAGCTTGTGTAGAACGATATCACTAATACATTTTGTCCCCTAATTACATATCTAATTACTTTTTGAATCCGATAAATAGTTTCGGAAATAACTTGAAAAACAGAAAACTAATCCTTTTTAAAGTGGACATGGCCGTTCTGTGAGTGAAAAATAGCTTTACTTTAATCTCGTATTTACGAAGAACATTTAGGTCGACGATATTTCTCAGCTAAACAAAAAACATTCACACGAGACCCTAATGCATACGAAGGAAAGAACGGACAAAATATATGCGAAATGAAGGAAGGGGTATATATAACCCAAATGACAAAAAGGCATTTTTTAAAGGTAAATCGTTCGGATAAAGTTCACAAAGTTAACAGGATCAACAAACGAAGCCCGTCATTCGGCCACACTCACTTCTTTCTTTTGATAACTCAGACTCCTTAAGGGTGGTAACCCCCCCTTACGAACCCTAAGTGAAATTTGTTTGCACCTATCTTTTATGACGAATACCACAAATCCAATTAATCAAACCAAAAAGCTAGAATTGGTCTAAGACCAATTATTATGATACCGTAGATGAATGCTCGTATGTACTTTTATTTGGTCACCCTTTTGTGCAAGCTTGATTTTCGAAGTGGTTTTTCGCACATATTTTTAGAAAGGTTCGTCGGACAGAAAAAAAAAATTATTATAACAAATTTCATAGAATATCATATTTGAAGGATTTTTCAGTACAAAAAACGGTTTGGGACTTATCGTTTTACGCATTCTCAGGCAGTGTTCAAATATATAGTGAAAAGCGAAATTTTTGTATGGCAAACAAAGATAGTAACAAAGAATTCTGAACAACAGCAACAACAATAAAATAATTATCTAATACATGTAACGCTTGGTTCAGCTAATTTTATTCCTGGTTTATTGGAGATGCTGGAATGAGAAAAGGAGAAGGTTAGTATTAGAAATATACTGTTTTTTTTGTGTTCTGGTGTGAAGTGAACTTTACTGTAGGTAGGGAGTATACAAATATAATTATTAATATAATTATTATACTTACATATGTGATTATTGTATGGATTAATGTAGCATGCAAGTATTGGTGTCGTGAATCCTTTGGCTATGACCGTATAGAGTAACAGCTTATTGTGCTGTACTGTAATTTATTGTATTAGGATAGTGTGGTTTGAATAAATGATATGATAGTCGCAAGTTAATGTGTTACGACTGTGGTTTCAAGACTGCAATTTAATGTGTTGCTCTAGTCTGTGATCAGAAGTTCAGTCGATTTGCTTCACAGGTTTTTTATAGAAAATTTTCAGCAAGTCATTGGGAATGCCTGCTCCGATTTGTCGAAGCAAAGTGATTTGATTTGCGTTTAAAGTATTTAATTTTAGTATGCGTTCGCACACTAAGTTTGTCATTCCTTTTGTAACGCCTAGAAATAATGATGGTAGAGCAAAATGGATTAGACACCCACGCATAATATTAAAAGTTATTTTGATTTTTGCATGTCCGTCCGTCTATGCATATGTGCGCACGACTACTCGAGAACGCGTTCACTTAGAGAATTGAAATTTTGTAAACGGACTTTAAAAAAAATTGTTCGAAAATGGGACCAATCGGCCAACTCATCTCCTATGTAGGGTTGCCATACAAAAATTTCGATTTTCACTATTGTTTGGACACTCCCTGAGAACGCGCCAACGTAGAGAGTTGAAATTTGGTACATGGTGTTTTCATAGCAATAATAATTTAAATTTCAAAAATGGCCTAAAGCGGGCAACCATTTCTTGATTTTTTACGTATACTGTGAAATGGATCAATCCAAGACGTTTTTATTGTACCGAAAAGTTCTCCAGAATATGAAATGCTATGAGAGTTGTTGTATGGTCCTAGAGCAATTCTAGCTTTTTTATTTGTTTCAATTAATATACGTTAAATTGCCATTATTTAAATTTTCAACTATATGGTAATTTTTTTTTTTAGTTACTTAACGATCTAAATTTTTGGTGTTACACACCGCCTAATAGAACAATCACATGCCGGCCACTGGCGGTACGCGCCGCCCGATGAGGCAATCTTGTGCGTGCCACCGGTGGTACGCGTCGCCCTATGAGTCAGTCTTGTGCGAGCCACCGGTAGTATGGGCCGGCGTGAACGTGTTAAAGTGAGTTCAGGCGAGACCCGAAGTAAGATTCTTTATGGCAGTTGAAAATCAAATAAAGTGTTTTTTGGTAAGTTATTATCTCAGTCGAGACCCAACTAAAGTATTTGTTTGTAAGATATTATCTCAGTTGAGATATTCTTTGTTTTAGTCGAGACTCGAAATAAGATTCTTTGTTTCAGTCGAGACCCTAAATGAAGTGCTTGTTAATAAAATGATATATTAGTCGATAACCGATATAAATGTTAGTCCCTATCTAGGCAATGTAGTTCAAGCACTTCCAAGTCAAGTCAAGTCAAGTGTTCTTCACACGCGATTAACGAAATAAAACGAATTATGGCGATATTATAACCGAACCGATATCCCGGGATATTTGAAAATGTTTACGTACAGGCTTTAATTTTGGCCTAGATTTCACTTATGTCTTTGGTTCACTTTATGCTTTAATTGTTCGAAAAATTATTAACTTAAGGTTACACGATGTCGAAATTATTACAGCCTGTTGCACGACGGCAAGCTGTGTTCTTGTCTGTTATTTACTAATTTTCGGATTTAAAGGAATATGGAAGTTGGATGGGAGTGGGAAGTTGTGGAATGTTAGAGATTTCTCTAACTTGTTGTGAGTTGAAGACTGGACTGTCTTTCAACATGCTGAGAATTATGCCGATAGTCCAGAATAGTCCAGCGTTGATAAGTCCCACGGTGATCGAGATGCCAGTATGTTGTCCTATCCACGATGGTGGCTTCCTGCACTAGTGAAGAAAGTAAATCTTTCGTCCAGGTAATAAATGTTTCTCGTTTCCGAGTTGATTAGGTGGAGAGGTGATAGGTAGTTGAGGTTTTCAACTTGAAGTTGCGTTGAAAGCTGGCTAATGAGGGGGTTAGGATGTTGAGAGATCTTCTCAAGTTGTTTGACCGCGAGAGAAAGGAAATATTCCTCGATTGGAGTGATGTTTGCACTTTCCTACAAGAAGGTGTTGGGGAAGTAGTGTCCTTTAGGTTTCCTGTACACACCTGTACAGGCCCTTAGGATCTTTCTTTCGAGGGCGCTGATTTGCTTCATATAAGATGGCGAAATGGTGTGCCAGATGGGGAAGCAATAGCAGATAATTGGGCGGATAAGCTGTTTGTATATAAGCAGCTTTGTATCTTTCGGGAGACCGTTTCTCCTTCTGATAATAGCGTTGAGTAGGGAGTAAGCGTAGTTGGTTTTCTTCATGGTCAGCTTGGCGTGATTGTTGAATTTCAACAGATTATTGAAGGAGACACCAAGGTATTTGGTGTTCTTTGAAGGCTGAAGCTTTTCATTATTGACTTCGATTTCAATGTTGTTGGCTCGTGTGGCTATGTTGGGTCTTCCCCTTGTGGAGGGATTTCGGATGCAAATCATTTCAGATTTGTTCAGATTAATTTTGATGCCCCACTTTCTGTAGAACTCATCAAGTTTGAGAACATGCCGCTCAACTTTGATAGCAGCGAAATTGGATGACATGGAGTGGGCGTAGGTAAGCGAGTCATCAGCATAGAGTAGTGTGGTGGAATTTGAGTCGTTGGAAGGCTGATCATAAGTGAAATGATTGAAGAGAATTGGTCCGAGGACCGAACCTTGGGGGACACCAGCACTGACTGATGTTGCCTGAGATTTGGTGTCCTCGATTTCTATGTAGAAATTTCGAGATGAGAGAAAGCTATGTATAACCCGGGTGAGATAAGGCGGGAACTCGAGGTTTATAATTTTGAAAATTAGCCCGTTTGTCCAAACTGAGTCAAACGCTTTCTCTACATCAAGGAAACAGCCTACTGTCTGCTCCCTTTTGTTGAGGGCGTTTGTAGAATCAGAGAGGAATTTGAGCAAAGCGTGAAAAGTGGAGTGCTGGGGCTTGAAGCCGAATTGGGTGTCCTGCCTAATATTTAGATCGAGGCAGGTATTTTCAATGTGTTGGCGGACTATTTTTTCGAAAAGTTTTTGCGAAATGGTTGGACAGAAGAGAGATTGGCCGGAACTCGTTAAGGTTTTTCGAGTTTCCTTTTTCGGAAATTGGAACTATGCGAGCGGTTTTCCAAACATCGGGAAAGTAAGAATTATTTAGGCAATTATTGAAGATAATTGTCAGAAATTCTATGGCGACAGGTGGGAGGTTTTTGATAACTTTGTTGGAAATGTTATCTGGGCCAGCGGACTTTTTGCCTCTGATAGTCCTGATTAGGGCGAAAACGTGTGCAGGATTTGAGAAGATGCTTAAATCATCCGGATTTAAGGACGTGTTTGTGGAGTTGAAGATTGTGGTGGAGGATCCCACTGCCTGGGCAGTGAAATCATCAACAGCCGAGTCTACAGTGGTCCTAAAATTTGCATCGCTTAGAGATGAGTTGTCTTTGAAAGTGCATTGGAAATATTCCGCGAAAGCGTTACATTTTTCTTGGGGAAGGTTGTAAGCGGTCGTGCCGCTTAAAATGGTTTTGGGGAGTTTTGCTTTTCTGTTGCAAACCCTGTTTATGTCCTGAAAGCAGTGTGGACCAGGTTGAATGGAAGCCAGTTTCTTCCTAAACTCCTTATCGAGAAACATTTTCGTTTGTTCCTCAATAATTGTTGACAAGCAATTAATTTGCGACAACACAGTTCTGTAGGCTGGGTTGTGGCTATTCAGGGTTCGGTGAAAAATACGGTTAAGTACTTTTCGAAGTTTCTGCCTAAATTTATATAATTTTTGCAGTTGAGGCGGGAGATTTTTGTATTTGTAGTGTTTGCTCGGCACTACACTGGAAAAGAAGGCGACATTTCCTTCAATGGCGTTGTTGAGGAAGTCAATGTGGAAGTCAATTTCTAAGTTCGTGAGATTCCGTTGCGAGTCAGGTAGATTTCCTGAGAGAAATTGAGAGAGCCTGTCTTGAAATTGTTGCCAGTCAACGTCTTTGAGTGAAGTTGAGGCTTGAGGGTCAGAAGTGAGGATATTTAACGGACAGCACCGTGTATGGGAAATTGTCCGAGATCTGAGCAATGCTGTTTAAATTATTCTTGATATCAGCTCCCGTGGCGTGACATCTATTGTATAGGGCGATTAAGAGAAGAGACTCGTTGTCTCGAAGTTTTAATTTGACAGCAGTGCATTCCATATTGGAAAGGTTACTAATTTTCACCTCTTCGAATTTAAGGTTTTCCTTTATGAGAAGGGCTGTGCCTAGTGTGGTCTCAGACTTGTCCTGGCGGACGAAGTTATAGTGCTCAAAAGCTAACTTATGTCTCTCAGTGAGGAGAGTTTCAGAGAGGAACATGAACGTGGGTTTATGCTCAATGAGGAATATGTTTACGGCTGCTCTTTTGCTGTGCTTTACCAGCGAATTGCAGTTAAGTGACATGATTTTCAGCTTACTTATTTGCCTAGACATAGTCCAAATGCAAATTGAAGGTAAGCTGCTTGTTTTTCCGAGATGGAAGAAAGCTTCCTGTATTTAGGAAGGAAATTATTGATTTTGCCCATAAGGGCGAAAAGGTCGCAGCCAAATAGAGACTTGGCTTCGTTGGTGCAGAAATCGTCAATTTCTGACACTCTTGTTTTTCTGGGAGCTGCCTTAGGGGCAGACCTAGGTGCTGCTTGGGGCTTGGAAGCTGTGGGTTTAACAGAATTGTTATTATTGAACGTGTTTTTAGAGATTACCTGGGCGAAAGATTTACCTGGTTGCACATAGTTCCTCGTGGCTTCCTTCACGCATTCTTCACGTTGGCGACGCTCCTCGGTCTTCTTGGCCCGTTGTTGTACTACCTCCTTGTACGTGGGGCAGCCTCTATAACTGGCTGGATGTCCTTCAGCTTTACAGTTCACGCAGAATGGGGCACCTTCCTTCTCGTTATTCCTCTCGCATTGTCCTGGTAAATGTACATTTTTACACTTCACGCATTTGTAGTCGACCGCGCAGCTCCTCGTGACGTGGCCGAAAGCCTGGCAACGCTTGCACTGGGAGATTCCAGAAGCGCGGTATTTTTCCCAGTAGACAATTTGGTTTAATAGGCGATTCGTTGTCATTATGTATTTTACGTCATAATTTCCACCAAAATTTATGACGAAGGAATTAGATTCCTTAGTCCTGGGCGTTTTAAAATGTACGACCGAATTGATTATAAAACCACGAAGTTTTCCCTCGAGTGCTGCCTTAACATCCTCTGCGTGGTAGGTGTGCTGAACTCCTCTCAGCAGAAGTGTCGTCGTCCTGTCACACTTAGGCGTAAACGTGTAACTCTGCACGCCGATGTCCTTGACAATGCTGAAAAGCGTCTTGTGGTCGTCCTGAGTGATTGGCTTGATAATGCACTTTGTGCCCTTTGCCGTCTTAATGAAAAATTTCGGTCTGGTTTCTAGCTTATCCAGCTTGCTGTTGAACGCTCTGACGTTCAGATTCTGGCATACAATTGGTGGGGGTCTCACCGCCTTTACTACCTGGGCCGCACTTTCTTTGGGCTGGATCTCAAATTCCTTCCGGTTTCCGAGAATTTGGTAGAATCCACCAGTGTTCTCCTCCCTGGGTGGTTGCTGCTTCGATCCTGATGGCTTCCTCTTGGCTGGAGTTCCGGATGATTGAGGAGACGTCTCTGGGCTATTACGTGCTTTTCTCTTATTGTTTTCCACGATAGTAAAATTGTTTACGTTGCTTTCGTCCTCAGACACGTCCGAACTCGATGAAGATAACTCGGTTGAGTCATTGGACATTTCCACATCATTGGGTATTTCCTCTCTAACATCCGGTGGCGATGTGATATTGTCGTCGAACGAATTTCTGGATCCTTCCTGTATGGTGACATCCGGGAGGCCTAGGTCGTACTTATTGTACAACTTTTTTAGGCTGCTGTCAATAGTGGCCATAAGTGCCCTTTTTTCGGCTTCGAACGCGAGAGTTTTATCGTTTAAGTTGATTTCACTCCTCATGACACAAATAATAAATAAATAATAATTAATAAAACACAAAAAAAAGGTGTCCTTTATCACCGTAATTTGATTAAATGTTTAATTCACAATGTATATCTATCACCATCATAACACTTAAATGTATGTGTCTCTATCACTTTATTATGCACAAGCAATGTATGTGACTATATTTGGTTTCACACTAACTTACACATATACACGGGCACACGAGCACTGTGAATAGCAGGAATGCCGTCGGCAAATCCTGTGTAAGCGTATGGGTAATAATTTCACCTGGATACAATTTTCAATTTTCAACACGAGCACTTCACTGAAACACTGCTGATCACTGAATGAGTAGGATAATGATTGTGAAGCACTTCCAAGTGCAAAAAGAGATCGGGACAAGCCATAATTTCAAAGTAAAGGGAAAGAGTGAGTTTTTATTGCATTACGATTTCTACGTCTGTTTCTTTTTATTACCTGTGGTCATAGATTTACAGCGTATTACACCTTTATGAAAATTAAAAATTTCTTGAAGAAAGTTTCATTTTTAAAAAGCTTTTTTGTTTGTATATTTTCTGTTATAGATCACTAATATATAACACAGATTTTATTTTTATTGTCTGTGGTCATAGCATTACAGCATATTACAACTTTGTGAAGCCGAGCTTCATGTTAGAAGCAAATTTGTTAAAAATTAAATAAAAAATTTATGAAAATTAAAATTTTGTCAAATAAAGTTTCGTTTTTAAAAAGCTTTTTTTTTTTGTATATTTTCTGTTATAGATCACTAATATATAACACAGAATTAATCGAAATCATTGAGCTAAAAAATTTGTTAACTAATGCCATGATGACAATAGCTGGAGCTGAAAATAGAAAAGAGTCCCGAGGAGCACATTCTCGTGAGGACTATAAGGAACGCATTGATGAATTCGTATGTCCCATCAGACCATTTTTGTTTTATTTGTTAATCATATATTTATAGGATTACGGAAAGCCCATAGAAAACCAAGAGAAGAAACCAATGGACGAGCATTGGAGGAAGCATACGTTATTCTGGATTGATGAGCACGGTACTGTAACGATCAAATATCGTCCAGTTATAGATCAAGGATTGTTCGATGAACTACCATGTATTCCACCAGCAGTTCGATCATATTAAATTTAGTTTTTTTTAATTTCATATAATATTATATATATTGCATAATTACGTATCTGGAAAGCATGTTTGTTTTTAGTTGCGGGAGCTCTATAGAAGTATTTACGCTAGATATAGTAAAGGCAATTGCCTTCACGAACTAAAGTATCTAGATTACTCAGATCTCCACCAAAAATACCTCACTTAAGTATACAAGACAATGTTTAGGCTCCTAGCGGAGTAGAAAATCTTGTGTGATATTGATTTATGTGTATAATGAACGGTAAAGTTGAATTACCAGGTGCTCTTTCATTGTAATTGACCTGACCTTTATTATCACTTAGTAAGTGTGAGGTTCCCTCTGTGGATGCTAATCCGGAACTATATACCGACAATTTCAAGGGCCACGAAAGAAATAATTCAATTAATTTATTGGATAATGCTGACGAAAACAAAAAAATTGTAATTAGATAAAATTAGAATTACTTTATATGTATTAACAATTTTTAGACGCTTCTCGCTGAAGGCCGAAGCAAGAACAGAAGAAAGGAGTAGTCTTCCGTCAAAACTAAAAAGTCATATTGATGTAAATGTAATAGATTTTTTGTATGAAGCATATTAAAAGCCGCTACATACTCCCTTGCAGCAAAGCGTTAGTTTAAGTTGTATAGCTGTAAAGCATTAAAGTCGATAAGGCCCTTCATAAGGCCTGTTCTTCTTCCTTGAGAATTCGCTCTGCGGAACTAGAGTAGCTGAAGAATCACTCAGCGGTAATTTGCTATGAAGTTTTGACCATAAAGAAGTTTAACTAGTGAACCCTTTAAGTATTCTCTGATAGAAGTTCGAGTACCTAATAAGACTAGTCGTAAGTTGTCAGACCAGGTTGGAGTGTTATTTTGACCCGGTGGAATCTTTCAATCATTTACCGTTTCATTGAGAATAACATGCGCTTGTTATTATGCAATGTGTACCTAGTTAGTATTGCTGCTATTTTTGTGTACCTCGGTCCTTGGTTAGTACATTTAGATCATCGAACCGACTAATATATTCTCTTATGAATGTTTTGGAGAAAGTAGACGCTAAAGTGTCCTTTATTGGTATTGTTTCAGGCCATGGAGTGAACCGTCAATATTTAGAATGCACGAATACCCATTTGAATGTGGAAGTGGTTTTACCAGATACAAGTGGATATCGCTAAACCACTTTGTTTTTTGTTTGTCGTTGAACCTTAGATCGTTGGCACCATTAATGTTTTTATGGAAGCCCAAAAGTATTTGGTAGTTATCTGTATCTGTTATCTGAAAAAAGAAAAGAAACTACTATACTTTGGTGAATTTAGTTTTAAATTTATTGGCAAGGAGCGTTCGATCTGATTTTACTATGACTCTACCGTGTTCAATACCTAAAATCTATTTATATGTGTTCGTAATTTGCAAGAATGAATGTTTCAGGGATAAGAACTGACAAAGAATAATGAATCTTTTAGTGATGGTCACTATTAACAATGCGCCACATCATTCTCCTTACAAAAAAGTTAATTATTAAAATATACTTCAATATTTCTAATCTTAACAAATATTAATAATATAATGTGTATTAACATTTTACTATTCTTTTCTATAAGTTAAATTCTACTTGATGCATGGTTTCTGATCTCGTTGCTTTGCTGTCATTGCTTAAGCCTGCCTATAGAGTTTTTGTTTTCGTTGCCAACGACTACGCTTTTGAAGTGTTTGGATTGCTTTTCAATGACTTTGTTTATACTACAAATAATTTTATTGAATTAAAATTAATCATTCTAAAAATAAAGTGTAGTCTCGAATGTGAATGTAGTCTTGTTATTGTACAATTTTGTATAATATTGTACTACATTCTATTCACAGTACTTAGGATCATATTCACAAAGCCATTTACTTTAAATTTAATTTCATTTATATTTTATTACTCCCATTAGAGAGGGTTGGGGCCCACTTGACTTAAAATTAAGTTATATATACGTTATAATGACATAAAATAGCCCAAATTAAATTTTAATTTAATTTTAAGTGTGCCCTAACCCTCTCTTACAGGAGTACTAACACAGAAATTTAATTTAATTTCAATTAAAGGTCTTGGTGAATATTGCCCGTACCGAGTACAGGCATTACGATAAGCCAAATTTAGCTTAGTCAAATTCTGGCTGTGTTAGAATCTGTTGTCGGTGTAGTAAGAGCTCCGTACAGGCTTGTAGTAGAATCAATATAGAGAGCGGGGCAACAACATATATGGTTGAAAATAATGCGGTTGCTCCCACCGAAAATGCTATTAGTCCTGCTCGACGTTTCGATCCGATTCGATCCAACCACTGACTTATAACAATGGACTGAGCGATTTGCTATTTCATGTGATACAAAAAATATTGTGTTTTTGTATCACCGTTAGAGCACTCTTTAAAACAATTACGTAAAAAACATGTAAAACTCAACCAATCAGATGAAATTTTACACCCGTAAATCGAATTTAATTAAAAAAATATATTTTCTTGTGCTCAAGTGATATGTTAATCGCTTATAAGGAATTAAACTCATTCCGACTTTAATTTTCAAAAGTTATTCCTAACTGAATCCTGCTTATGGGCAAGAGAGACGGAGCATGGTAAACACTATCTTTACCTTATTCCTTCTGCGGTGATTGCATCTGTAGCCAACCTAAAAATATCAAATGGCATAAGCAAACGTTCCAGAATGCAATATTTTGTGTTGGTAGCTCTAACTCTGCCATAGAGCGAAAGAGAGAACTATAAAACTTGTGCCATGCCTTCCTATAGGAAAATGACAATATGCTCAGTCCATTGTTATAAGTCAGTGGATCCAACCCATTTCGATTAAACTGGTGCATGAGCACAAATGTTCCGTTCGGTTTCAAACACTTAACCTAACTCAACAATTTTGCCAGATTATGTCTTTCCGCTTTACATCCCTCCATAAAAATAATTTTTTTTAAAATAAAATTCACGGCTTTTTATATTTTTTTCACTAAAACTTTTTCATGAATCTTTGAGTATTAACAAATCTTAGATGATTTTTCTAGGTTATGTCATCCGTAAAAGCTGAAATTTGGTCAACTTCTCCGTTTCGATTCGATTCATTTCGGTGTAATGTGTTCAATTGCACGTATGTCTCATGGAACCAATTTTGACATTTGTGCGAATTGGCTCGAAACAGTGGAACTGTGTTTCCCCTTTAGTCACTGTCACTGCACCAAGGTACTGAGGAGTTTCTCAGCTGTTTTAAATGTAGGCAGCTGAACATACATTTCTCCAATTTCCGTAATTCAAAGGCCCCAAGGATAAACCCACGCTCATGTACACGAATTTTATAGAAATCAAGTAATGTACATTCATTCGTTTTTGAAGCTCGCTAGTCCTGGCGCTGTAGGGCGAACAGATCAAATATAACGATTGCGTGCTTGTGTGTGGTTATGACAGCACGGCTTGATTGCGCGTGAGCAATCATCTCATTTTTGTCCTAAGTTTATTTTTCTGAGAGCCACACACTTACTTGCGGTAGCGTTGCTAGACTTACGATAATTTTCGTACATATACGCAAACTTCTACTCAAGTACGATGTACGAGGAAAAATATATTCTCGTATGCCAATTTCACACTTTGGAAATACTACAAACAAAAATCAGTTGTAAGGCGAATTTAAGAAAATTAATCAGAATCATTGTTACCCGAATATAAATTAAGACGCATTTCGTTTACGTTCCCATCACAAAACAAGAAATTATATTTCACACACGGCTACATACCAGCAGCACGTTGTAAGGCCGCAACATTTCATTCCCAAGCAATTTTTTTTTAACAGCTTTGGAAAGAAAACAGGTTACAATTTTTTATGAACGCTGAAGTTTATTGTCAAAAACGTATAAGAGTGTCGTCTTGAATGTTGAAATTTTCAAGAAGACAACACGCCACTCCAGATGACACATGGTTATTTGAAAAATTACCAGTTCACGTGAGAGCCCTAAATTATGTTGACTTTCTTTTCAGAAAGACTGTACCGTGTCTTGCCAAAACGAGCTTTTTAACACATGCCACGTAATCGTGCGAGTTTTCCGGAAGGATTCTTGAACTAGATTACTCGCACGTAAATCCCATCGTTTATGGCTAGCAAATGCGAATGTAGCGCACTTTTGCCAACTTCCCATTTAGATAATTTCTCCTGCAATTTCTCAATAAGCAAAAAACTTGTAAATAAAGAATAGTTTGCGGACAAAATGCACGGTAAATTGAATACAATATCGTGCTCTGTTAACAGAATTTGAAGAAAAACTATCCAGTGCAACTTTCGATGTGCACGAATTTTCGTATTTTACAATCTCGGTCCATGACTCAGCTTGCACTGGATTTCACTTATCGATAAGTATACACTGCATAAGCTTTTTTATAATATCTTTCCGATTAAATCCCTTATTTGAGAAGCGAGTCGCTATAGTAAATAAATAAGGGCGAATTGCTGTCTAAATTATGCGAGCAGTGGGGCAGCATTCAACTTCAGCACACCAAATTACTACCTCTCGCACCGTCATATTGGAAAAACCCTACCTAAACCCAGTTTTACGAGAAAATCTTCTCTCCAGCCGCACCGAGTTTACAAATAGCAAACATTGTGATGAAGAAGCTAAAATCAATGGATGCGGCTGAACTCAAACTCGTCTAGGCATGCCAAATTTCAATAAAGTGCAAACTCGCATTGAATGTTTAAACACAGAAGAGTACAAATATCTGATAAAATGGAAATATCTGAGGAGACATATTATGTAGCCTTGAAGATAAACTTATGCGTACATTGAACGACACCAGAATTCCATGTTATTTGCCACATGCTGAGTTTGCATCTGTTTTTTTTCAACCCAGGTGCAAAACTAAAACCTTACCTAGAATAAAGTTTACAACCCTAACCGGAAAATTCACAGATTGGACAGAAGTCTATTCAATGTTCAATAATTTAGTACACAACGATGATGATGTAACTAATATGCATAAATTTCAACTTATCAGATATTCTTTAACAGGACTTGCTCTTATCACAATTAAGTCTTTGGAGGTCAATAAAGGAAACTATGATAAAGCTTTTGCACTTCTAAAGAAGCGTTTTGATACTAAAGTTCACAAAAGTTTTCTTATAAAGTTTTTATTTATAGATAATACACACTCTTAAAGAATATTAACTCACAAATTAACCAGACCGGTCAAATTGAGTACATTTCCTGTAACTGATACACTTTTGGATTTAAGTAGTCTTTAATAATATGAGCTGGCGTGGAATTCGTACGTGAGGGCACAAGAGTAGCAAAGAGCTATAGTCAGTAAAACTAGTCAGATTAGTCTCTGACAGTATCTGAGCGTGCGCCGAAATGTTTCTGCAGCAGAATTATTCTTCTGCTTATACGTGGGCAGGAGTATTGCTGATTAATCTCTGCGCAGAATTATTCTTCTGCTTAGATGTGGGCAGGAGATGTTTGCAAATTAATCTCTGCGCAGAATTAATCTTCTGCTTAGGTGTGGGATGGAATATTGCATATTAATCTCTGCGTAGAATTAATCTTCTGCTTAGGTGTGGGATGGAATATTGCAGATTAATCCAGTTATGAGCTCTCGCCTCTCGGTGTTGCCCTAGCGACGTTTGTTGAATTTGATGACTGAGGTGAAATCAAATGATTTGACGTACTGTCAAGATGTGACATTATACGAGAGCGATGTACACTTTAGGTAAGTTGATGATATTTTTATAGAATTTTGTTATAAATAATAATAATTTTGTATGTTTTAGGAGTTGCATCTATTTATTGGAGTGTTTAGACGTCACTAGGCCAAAGGACCTCGGTAGCTCAGTTGGTAAGCACGCTGACTATCAACCCAGGGGTCGTGGCATTCGATTCCCACCTCGTCTTGTTGCTGTGCTTCATCTACAAATTTTTCCCTTCTAACAATTTTTCCTTTCTTTCGCTATAAATGACATGTATCTGCATATCTCTATAATAAGTAATAAGTTTGCTAATGTATAAATGCTATAAAAATAAAAATGTCTAATTACTTTCGTAGGTGCCCAACGTATTTACGTTTAAGCTCAATGCTTGGGGTTACCATTAATATAATCTCTAGTTTTAGTTTTTTTTAGTTTTTTAGGAAGGAAGTTCCCAACAATCAGATAAGTGGTTTTTTTTTAATATATTTTAGTCTTGTATTTTTGTGTTTTCTTTTCCCTTTTCTTTTGGAAGAAAATATTTCGTCGCGGGATTTAAAAAACGTCGTCGGTGGACTGAACAACACTTAAATTAAAATAATTCGTTTGTACGATAAAATTTTCGAACGTCTCTTTTGACGTTGCACATTAGATTTTGCACATTAGCCTCACTCTACTTTAAACTTTTGAGTGATTTCCACTAGTTTACAACTTTTTCTTAATTTTCCCTTAATATTGGCCCAATACTTTTCTGCTGCGGACAGTTTGGCGGATTGCTGTTTTTATCAACGAAATTGACATGGTTCGTTGTAGACCATTGTAAAGCCTTACCTGAATAATGTATTGTTGCTAAATCAGGCCAGATATTGTCGGCCCAGTGTGTTTTCTTATTAGTGGAAAAATACGTTTTTGCAGGCATTCCTTCACATAAATTTCAGTATTCATTGTATCTTTTGACAGAAACGGTGCACTTATTTGCCCACGTACATTCGGCCTACCAAACTAGAAATTTTTTCCGAACTTATCCACTGCAGTTGTTTTAAACTTATATATATAAAGGGTTTTCCAATAACAGGTGTTATTTTAATTAGCCCGCTATTTCGGTAGATGTCACTTTTGGAGCTGTCCTTTTTTGACATTTGACAAGTAGAAACTACGCCATTAATAAAAATGGAACGATACACGACTCAACAACGCATTGAAATAAATTCACTATAAAAATGGTGAAAATGTGGCCGAGACGGTTCGTAAAACTCGAACATTTTTGGGTCGTCGTGAAGCACCTTGTCGGACCGTAATACAGAAATTGGTAGAAAAATTCGAGTTGCTGGGACAAGTTAGTGATGTGAAGAATAAAACCCGTGCACGTCGCTCAAGAACAGCCGAGAATATTGCTGCTGTAGCCGAAAGTGTTGAAGAAAACCCAGGTTTGTCCATTCCTCGTCGTTCTTTGGAATTAGGCATTCCACAAACGTCATTACACCGTATTTTACATAAAGATTTGGGTCTTAAGGCTTATAAAGTTCAGTTAACACAAGAACTCAAGCCGGCCGATCATCAGCAACGTCGAGTCTTTGCTGATAGGGTCCTTGAAATGCCTGAAAATGATCCGGAATTCCATCGAAAACTCATCTTGAGTGATGGGGCCCATTTCCACCTCGATGACTTCGTCAACAAGCAAAATTGTCGCATCTGGGGCTCGGAGAACCCAAGATTTATTGTTGAAAACCCTCTCTATCCTCAACGTGTGACTGTTT
Source organism: Dioctria rufipes (assembly GCA_963924295.1). Taxonomy (NCBI): domain Eukaryota; kingdom Metazoa; phylum Arthropoda; class Insecta; order Diptera; family Asilidae; genus Dioctria; species Dioctria rufipes. The sequence continues at coordinate 137,587,172 of OZ002740.1, forward strand.
GGTGCGGTTTATGGTTCCGCGGGGTCATTGGACCTTACTTTTTCGAAAATGAAGCTGGAGCAACAGTTACGGTGAATGGATTGCGCTATCAACAGATGATTAATGATTTTTTATGGCCGGAATTGGATGGTATCGATCTGGACAACGTTTACTTTCAACAAGACGGCGCTACGTGCCATACAAGCAACGAAACCATTGATCTTTTACGGGAAAAGTTTCCGGACCGTGTTATCTCTCGAAGAGGTGATCACAATTGGCCACCGAGATCTTGTGACTTAACATCTTGCGACTTCTTCCTTTGGGGCCACGTGAAAGAGAAGGTCTACGCCAACAGCCCAGTGTCGATTCAAGACCTCAAAGATGGAAGTCGTGAGGCCATCGACGACATAGGGCAGCCACTTTGCGATTTGGTTATGGAAAATTTCATGAAACGGATACGGTCCTGTAGGCGTGTTCGTGTTGGTCATTTGGCTGATGTTATTTTCCATTATTAACGGCATACCTTCCTCTTTATAATGAAATAAAGATCCGATCATTTATCTCAAAAAAAGGCATTTTCCTTTCAATATCAAAATAACACTTCTTATTGGAAAACCATTTATATATAAGCAAAAATATTATTCCTAGGGAACCAATATGCCCGGAATTTATTCACACTTTCTTTATACTTAGATTTTTTTTTCTCCAAAATTGCTTTTAATTCTTTGCTGCACAAATTATGATCTTACAGTATATAATTTTTCACTTGAAACCATTTGCTCCAAAAAAACAAAAATGTTCACATTTCACAAGTTCCACACCAGACAACATACATCGAAACGTGTACTAATTGCTGAAAATATACTCAATTTCAGTATTTCTTAGGTACCACTTGTTATGGAAGTATGTTGAGTGACTTGACATCGGAAGTAAAGTCCAGACTGCCAGCATGAGCTGACAGATCACTCGGCGGACAGCGTTGACTGCAGGGCGGCACGCTAGCTCGCCTCGGCTATTGGCGGAGAGTGTGGGGAGGTTCCACGAAAAATCTGCTGCTGCCGCCTGCCATAATAAAAAAATAAAATCGTGCCTATTTACCAAAACGCCGGCACTCATTCGGTCCTGAAGGGACATTTACGTCACTTACCTACATCCAGATAGAAGGCGCGTTATAAACAAAAATCTCATATATTCTATTTCCTTATGGGCTAACAGCTACAATTTGTGTTGGCTCTTAAATTCACCCCCGCAGTTTCTAATATGACTGGATGGTAAAAAATAACATTTATCCCTTCTTTCTTTTTTTTTACAGCTTTAATTGATTCTAGATTTTCGGCGTATATGTACACAAAGTTCTCTTCTCTATAGTGAAGTTAAAAGAATTCCTTTCAGCAACAATACATCAATAAAAGGACAATTACAGAAACCTTGCGTTCTCGTCATACTTGATATAATACAGTCTTTATAAATCATCAAGCTAAATTCAACATTTTATCTAAAAGCGCTCTTAGCAAATATTTCTTTCTTAATTTGCTGCTCCTATTCTTCTTGATATATTATTATGAAAAATAATTACCGACAAGTACGTTAAATCCTCACGACATATCTTCTTAAACACAACTGAAATAAATTAAAAGAAAAATACAAAAGAGTTGTTGTTCCAGCATGTGTTTTACAGAAAATAAATTTAAGATGGAATCAATAACTGCAAATTTGATGTACTTCATTTCAAATATAATTATCGGACAAATTATGTCCCTACCGCTGGCTAGTCTGGAGTGAAAGCAAACCCGTAGAGTTATTATTACGATGAGTGTAAGAATGCTTCGATGTCCAAGTATTTCTCGAGAAGGCCTTCTAGAGGGGTACGATGGTCCAATAACAATATCAGGGTATCTGCAGAAAACTCGATTATTCCAACTTCCTAAGGGTTTCCTTATGCCCTTCACAATCTATGTTCTCCCTACTTTGAGGTGAGCCTGCACTACTGACCAAGTAATTCCTTACTTATTACTAACTTAACGAACCTAGTGTATGATAATTTTTCATCGGGAATAAAGTTCGAAGATCTTTTATAAAGGAATGTATCAATATTTTGACGGACGATAATTCACCGACACTCTGTATGAAGATGTGTTACTATTCTAATGGAAGATAGATTGACAACATTTTCAACAAAAATTTATGTTGATATTTCTAATGGTAAATAGGCTAACGACATGTTATATAAAGAAAATGTTAATATTTCTAATGGAAAATAAGTCCGATGACCTTTGATGGAAGTATGTATTAATATTTTAATGAAAACTTAGTCCGATGACATTTTATGAAAACTATTGTTATATTAATGGAAAAGAATTCGATGACACTTTATGTAATAACACTTCAACATTTTAATAAAAATCAGGCCGATTCCTTTGATATGACACTATAATAATATTTCAATCAAACCTCAGTCCGATGACGTCATATATGCCGAAATTGTAATAATATTTTAAAGGAATAAAGATCGGTGACACTGTATGTGGAACCATTTCAAAACTTTTTTTAATGAAAGTTCAGCCCGATGGCTTTTGATGAAACCGTATATTCATGTTGTAATGAAAAATCAGTCCGATGACATTTTATATAGCAAAAAATGTTATTTTAAAAGAATAAAGTTCGATGGCACTGTATGTGGAACCATTTCAAAAATTTTGTTGAAGGTTCAGCCCGATGGCCTTTGGTGAAACCATATTTTAATGCGAAAAATCACAACAAAGTTATTACTACTTATCTTCAACATCATAGGGGGGTGTGCTCCCCATGGCAGATTTCCAATTTCATATCACTCCTTGCCGGGAATTAACTGCTTTTCACTTTTCCTTTTTAAATTTTTCTTCCTTTTGTTTTCTTTTGTATAACACACTTTTACTTGTCTTCTTTTTTTCTTATTTTCTTCCGTTTTTCTTGCAGGGATCCTTCAGGCTTTTACGATCTAAACTTCGCTCAATCGCCGATTTGCTTTTTCTGTCGTTTTCATTCCCTTGTTCCACTCACATGGTGCACAGTGTTCCAGTGCCAATTCTGACAATCACATGTCAGTATAGACACGTCAAGTGGAGTGCCGTGTTTACGCGATGCTACACTTGTGCTATGCTCTGGCGTACATGCGGCCATAACAGGGCAGAGTCGTTGAATCGTCGCGGTCTTCAAAGGCTCTGAAGAATGGTCGCGTTTAGAAGCTGACTGAGCTAGCCAGACTTTTCAAGTCTCCTTCGTCCTTGTGAGCGCCCAATGTGTGTCTCAACCCACGAACCAATGAGCGTTCCTTATGCAGGATTGGACTCCAACAAGTATATTTCCCACCATTGACGGGGCAATAGGAGGGCTTCGCGATATCCTATAGTTTACCAGTGAAGCTGGCTGGATGCCTTCCTAGGGCTACCAGGAATAAACATGACAGTAAATAGATGAGGCTTCTAGAATAGATATTACTGCCTGAAGTCATTGGCGTGATAAACTCCTAACGGTTTTCCCTGCAGATCTGCAAGCTCGTATAAGGAGTTTCCTTTCTTGGCTCTAACCCGACACTTGACAAATTTTCGTCCCAGTTTAGCACTAATCTGTTGTTGGAAGTTGCTTTGCGTAAAATCCCGTATGAATACCTCTTGACCCACTCTGAAATCAACAGGCTTCGCCCTGAGATTATAGGCTCTTGGTGTAAGTTCTCCTGCACTCTCGCACGGATCAATCTCAGAACCAGTTGCTTGGTGGAAAGAGCTCCTGAGGGAACTAGCTATCTGGCTTAGCTTCTCATCCCATTTTGTGTGTTCCTTCCGATATATGCTCTAATCCCTGACTATAGAGACCTGTTTACTCGCTCTGAGGCGTTTGCTTGCGGCGAGTAAACTGCCGTTCGTAAGTGCTTCACCCCATATTTGTCCAGTAATCTGGTGAACTGAGCCGAGCAAAACTGGACTCCATGGTCAGCGACGATCGTTTCAGGGACTTCGAACACATGGAACACTTCCGTTTCGATGAACTGGCACACGTTTAGTGTTGATGATTTTCTCATAGGTTTGAGAATCGGGAACTTTGAAAAGTGGTCATGAACTATTAAGATGCAGACATTTCCTTTCACTGACCGAGGATATGGACCCAGAAAATTAATATACAGCTTTTGCCATTGTCATTCTCTCACAGAATGGACTCTCATAGGTGGTCTCAGAATAGTATTGGGGGCCTTGGTCTCTTTACACACGTCACAGGAGCCTACGTAGTTCCTGACATCAACTGTCATTCGTGGCCAGTACAAGTGCCCTCTCAGACGTTCCAGTGTTTTCCCTATACCACCGTGAGAAGCTAGTGGCGGATCATGAGCTCTTGAAATTATGTCGGAGACAAGCCCTCGTGGAATCCAAAGCTTCCAAGCTTCTTCTTCTGAATCGGATCGCCTGTTTTCGGAGCAGTCCGAATGTAAACGAAACTATCTCTGACGCAAAGATCTGGTAGTTTGCCAGAAGTCATTTTAACTTTATGGCTCAGTTCTTCATATTCCAACGAGTTGATATATGGCGAACTAAGGCCAACTTTCGGGCAAGGATCTTAGTTTGTGGACAGGCTATCGCAATGAATGCGTGACTCCGCATCAGGGACGACATTCACGCTTCCATTTCGGTGCTCAATAGTGAAGTCGAAACCCTGAAGCTTCAAACTCCACCAAGCACAAGTCTACCGCTGAGGTCCTTTTGAGACATCAGCCATTTCAAGCTCGCATGATCTGTCACTATCTTAAACGGTATAAGTTCTATGAAGGGCCGGAACTTCTGTACACTTAAGAGTGTAGCTAGGCATTCCTGCTCTGTGACGGTATAATTTCTTTGTGCAGAGTTCAACTTTTTCGAGACGTAGGCTCCTCATGGCCATCGTCATCTAATTGAATCAGCACCCCACCAATACCTTGTTGGCTCGCATCACACTGTATAATGAACGGCTTGGTGAAATCTGGACTCACTAACAACGGAGCAGAAGCAAGCCTTTGTTTTAGAATCTCCAGAGACGTCTGTGCTTCAGATGTCCACTTGAACTGACTAGGGTTCTTCAAGGTGCCAGTTATGGAGGCAGTTAAATCAGCATAGTTCGGGATGAAACGTCTATACCATCCAGCCATACCTAGTAGACGTCGGGCTTGCAGAACAGTTTTAGGTGACGGATAGTCAACTATGGCTGACACCTTATCTGGGACAGTCCTGATTCCTCCTCTCCCGACTAAAAAACCAAAGTATTTAGTCTCCTTAATGCAATACTTACTCTGCTCAACGTTGATAATGGGGCCAGCTTTCCTCAAACAATCCAGTACACGGGATAGCAATGTGAGATGAGAGTCAAAGTCTGATGACAGAATCAGTAAATCATCCAAGTAGTCGAGAATATTTTCACGAAGATCGAATGGAATGACTTTATCCATGAAGCGGCGCATCGTTTGCGGAGCATTGCATAGGCCGAACGACATCACTGTGTACTGATAGAGAGGGTGACAAGGTACAGTAAAAGTGGTCTTCTCTCTGGAATCAGCGTCTAGTGGGATCTTCCAGAATGCGTCTTTCAGGTCCATTCTTGTAATGGAGTTGGCCCTAGGAAGTCGACTCAGAAGCGCATCTATCTGCGGCAGCGGATAGGCGTCCTTTTTCGTAACGGAGTTGACATTCCTGGCGTCAAAACAAAGCCGAACCTTCCCAGGCTTCCGAACTAGGACAACTGGAGAGCTCCAAGGACTCTGGCTCTCCTCTATCACACCCAGTGATAGCACTCGCACTAATTCAGCATCCATCAAACTCTGTACTGCCGGTGAAGTTGGATAAAAGCGTTGATTTATCAGAGCTGCGTCATTCGTCTCAATCTTGTGAGTAAAAAAAGATGTCTTTCCCAGGCCTGAAGAGGTGAAAGAAGGGAAAAGCTGTTTAGTAGCTTCTAGACGCTGATCTAGACTGGAAAGAGCATGGCGGTCGGTGTCAGGAGTAGCTAGTAAACTTGGTGTCACTTCTGCAACTATACCTCGGACATCTGGAGCCAACCCAAAAAGACGCCAGAAGTCTATTCCTAGATATAATGCCTGTGTGAGCCCAGGACCACGTAAAAATGCACGTTTTGGGTCTTACCACGGAAAGTGATGTCCCAGTTCACATGACCATGCAAGGCCGTCATGGCACCATTCGCTACTTGTGCCTGTGTCCGATACCTCTTCCATTCAACCCCTGCTTCCACAAGCTTCTCTAGAGCTCCCTGGCCTAGAATACTGACAGTGGCACCACTATCAAGTAATCCAGTCTCAGTTCGCCCGAGCAGCTTTACTTCGGCGTACGTTCGAATGTCGTCTGGCATCGACACGGAAATCTGGGCCAGTTTTTTCCTCTCTAGTCTCATCCGTCGGCAGTATTCCCGCCAACAAACGGTAGATTGTTCCTTTTTGGGTCCAATATCCAGGTCAGGAAACATTATTTCGGCTAACTCCGCTACTGAGGAGAAGATTCGGTCTCTTACTGTGTTGTATCTCTGCAGACGTGTATGATACGGCGTCAGCGGATGTAAAACTGGATCACGCCCACTCGTCATAACAGAGCTTGGTGGCCGTTTTAAAACAGAAAGGACAGGAGGCCCAATCTCCTGCTCAGTAACTTTGTCAGCTAAGAGGGCGGTCAGTGTTAACGGGATATCGGAAATCAAAGACTTTTCCAATGAAGTGTCTAACAATGTCATGGGCTCCCCAGAAGTGGAAATGGGAGCTTGAAGATCTGCGGAGAAGTCTATTAAGTTCTCTTACTCTGTCAATAAAATGTTCGTACTATCAGGTGTTTTGCTGATATCACCAGAATCACTGAATGATATCAGGGGACATTGCAAGGATTCGTCATTGTGGTCTGCTAATGGAGCGGAGCTTCCTCCTTGTTCGAGGCTTGAACTGGAGGGTTCGTTGCAATTGCTGCTTGTGACGTTGATGCTGGTTGGAAAGAGGTGGTGGTATTCCCGACCCGTTTCTAGTTTTTCTGTCTACAATAGCGGCAATCAGGCTTGAAAACATTTTTGCGTCCACATCCATAGCAGAACACAACTTGTCTCTCTTGCCTGTAGTCTTGATAAAACTGACCGGACTGGTCACAATTCCAGCATACAATAGTGTGTTTGGTCGAAATGCTCGACACGTCACCTAGGCTGTTGTCACTGCCTGTTGATACTGCGAATTCAGGGTCCAAGGTCTGAAAGTTGTCAACTTCGTGCACCCGTTGGTTCCGGTGAGGGTTCCAACTACCAGCTGTCGCAATTCGTAACTGCGTAGGTTGGATGCGAGTAACAAGCGATCTCAGCTATCGTATCGATGGGATGCAGGCATATTTTTTCCTGAATCTTAGGCAATAATTTCAATTTGACAATCTCCAGAAAGTCTTGGTCTGGCATGGCGTTCTGTAGCTGATCACGCAGCAACCCTAAATGATGGTAATACATAGCGAATAGTTCACCAGGCTTTTGCCTTCGAGACATCAGCTGTAATCGTATTTTTAGATCATCCTTGGGCACTCCCCATTCAGTGGACAATCCCGTTTTGATAAATTCCCAAGTTGGAAAACGGTTATGCCGTAATATCGACCAGTACCAGTCCTTCGCTGGTCCTGTTAATAACGTAAGCATGTTTCCAACTAGGAGATCAAAATCCCCTTCTAGAGCGGAGTGCGTGAGCGCTTCGACTCTAAAAATGAATTCATCCACAGAGAGCTCTGAGTTGTTGCCGTTATACGTCAGGTTCCATCTTCTGATAGGACTGCCAGATCGTCGCTGTCCTATATTTTCAGGGTGATGAATATGTGGACCAGTAGGCTGACCAAAAAACTGACCAAAAGGCTGACCAAAAGCTGATGGTGGTCTCTGAAACGATTGTCTCCTCAGATTGGGGAAATCGTGCGATGGTCTTGCATTACCCCTGGACGAAGGAGGTCGTGCAAAGTCTACTGGCGGCATTGCTGCTGCTACTCGTTGTCGGATACTAAACTATCTCGTCGAGGACTCGGGTTTACAAAAGTCCTTGAGTGCAAATCGGGCATTCCTGGTGATAAAGATCGTCGATTCGGTGGTGGTAAGTCGAAGGTAGGCAATTCAAAGGTCGGCAATGAATCGCGCCTAGCCGACTTCGCGGGTTTCACCTTCTTCGGTCTTTTAGGGATGGCACCAGTATATTCAATAAGGTCCTGTTGCGTGATGCGGTGTCGACAGTTAGGGCAACTGGAATGTTCGCCTATCCAAGTCCGTATGCATGTATTTGTACAGATAGTGCACAGAAGGTGGGGTCGTCATTGTGGCCATACCGAATTTAGTCGTAAATCAAGTCGAGAGAAACAAATTTATACCCCAAAGGAATACTATGTCAAAGTCGAAGGTCGGGATGATATACTACAATTCCAAAAAAAAAATCTTCCCAAACGTTCGAAGTTTAAGACTGGATACTAAAATTTCAAAAAAAAAATTTTTTTTTTATCGAAAGTTCGTCTTATCAACAGTTCGGAGAGAACATCAAAAATTTCAAACAAAAAAAATCAAATATTCGAAGACATTAGCAGAATGTTACTAATCAAGCTACTAGAAATATCGATCGAACAACAATTTTCGTTCCAAAGTTCGCTTAATACGCTTCCAAAACAAATTTTTCAAATCATGGAATTTCCCCTTCACCCCCCAGGAGCGCTTTACACATGAAAGCTGCAGGTTGCTCTCCCTCCTTACAGGTCAGATATACCAGCAAGTGACGTGAGTAGGTGCATGAAAAAGTCTGAGTTCTCGTAGAAATCTGGAAAGAGTAAAGTCGGAGCCATCAAAGACTGAGAATGCTACTAGAGATTCTTCAGCCAGGCAGTTAGCAGTATGCCAACTCCTGATTACTGAAGATCTCCAGCATCAATCCCATCCTACGATGACTCCTTCTCTTCTCCCTCACCGGATCTTTATGTCCAGTTAGTTCGCTAGCCGGGCAGAGTCATGAGTCTGGTCAACTAATTAGCTGGAAGCCAAGAAGTTGTCTCGCAGATTCATAACTCTGTCCAGCCAGTTGGCCAACAGACACACGTCTCCACAAGAGATCAAACAAAAATTTTCGGTGAGGCCACCCACCATTTCCATGGCAGAAGGTCAGCGGGAAAGATCATTCCAAAAAAATTCAAAAACTAAACAACTGTTCAGACTCGAGGCTTGACCGAAGTCAAACCTAGAGTCGAACTTCAACTCTCAAAAATACTTTCATACGTTACGTTACTTTAAAAAACCCAAAATCTCAAAATATCAAAAACTTTACTTTATTTCCAAAAACTTCAACAACTTTTAAAAACTTGACATTACTCTACAGAAAATTTTTCGACAAAACCAGTCAGACTTCAAGTCCGCATGCAGATTCCACTAGATGTGAGATCTGAGGTCAACCAACTAGCCCGTGCCAGAAGATCATCTCGCAACAGACCTCAGTCCCCAGCAAAATCTACACTTAGACCGCCGAAGTCCAACTGAGGTGGCCCCACGTTGGGCGCCATTTTTTGTTATGGAACTATGTAGAGTGATTCGCTTGGGACGTAAAGTCCCGACTGTCAGCATGAGCTGACACATCACTCGACGGGCAGCGTTGACTACAGGGCGGCACGCTAGTTCGCCTCAGCTATTGGCGGAGAGTGTGGGGAGGCTCCACAAAAAAAACCTGCCGCTGCCGTCAGCCATAATCAAAAAAATTTCGGGCCTATCAACACAAAAGCCGGCACCCACTCGGTCCTGAAGGGACCCTTACGTCACTTACCTGCACCTTGTGGAAGGCGCAGATGTTCTGCCTTCTTTGCCGGCCCCATCCTCCCATCTGACTCTGAGGGGCATAATTCTTCAGAGTCCCTAGTTGACCTGGAAAGAGGGAGACTAGGCGAGCCTAGACCACCTTCATTTCATGTGCGAGGGCTCCAGGATAGTGATAGGAGAAACTAAAACTTTCAAAATTTCATAGTTACGTTATAATTGCAAAATTAACAAAAAAATTATCACTCCGATGTATATATAGGTATGTATATTATTGAGTTAACTATATACATATGTAGATACATTAGTAAATCAAAAGGCCATCATTCTTAAATATATGCAATAAGTATATCATTATCGTATATGTTAAGGTCTAAGTTATTAATTTTATTACTTTCACGTGTCGGTTACTTTGTTTGTAACATTTACATTGTACTTTGTTTTGTGTTGTTTAATTTAATCGAATTAGCTGGGAATCAGATGTCATGTGAAAATTAATTCAATTGTTAGTTTCTGTTTTTTCGTTGAAATATATAGAGTTCAATTCAAGTTAAGAAAAAGTCTTCCTTTTTTTCTCAATATTCCTCCGTGCTGGAATTTATCCCTTTACAAAGAGGTTTCCTTCTATCCTTCCTTGGAGCTGGAAATTAGTCCGAAAACCAATTTCAAAGTGCTGAAAACAGACAAAATAATTTACAGTCCACAAAGGAACCTACATGGTCCATCAGAGCCGGATTCATTTTATTGAAATAATAGTTTATTTCATAGAAAAAAATAGCTAAACTGCGATTGGGCCAGTTGTGATTAAAAGTGTGTCAGAACTGTGATCTTCTTATGAATGCCCAAAATAATTCAAGAAAGAACAGATAAGCAGAAACAAAGCCAGATTATTCGAGAAGTCACTTTATCGTACTTTCTCTGTGAATTTGATTATAAGCGATTACCATTACACATTCAGAGCATATCATCTAGTGTCAATCCAAAAGAACGATATCAACAACAGTGTATGTAAAAGTGTGCATAGCATAACGGCATCCGTACATCACGTAGAACCTTCAGTCAGATTATTGGGCATTTCATATTGGATTTAGTCGCGGTATTTCAATAAAACTTCATAAAGCTGAAATGGCAGAAAAGAAATCTTTAATACAAAGACGAGGTCGGGCTAAAGCTGCGCTTACACGTTTGAAAACATTTGCAGAGCTTATAAGCGACAGCACGGTAGTAGAGGACATAGCTGTTCGTATGGACACGTTAGAAGAAACTTGGAAAGAGTTTCGCGCTATAGAAGATGACCTATTACTCATCGACGAGCAAGAATCTGAGATCGAAGAAAATGAGAAAAAGTATTTCGAAGTAAAGTCCTTAATGTTATGCGCATTTAATTCCCGTCAGCAAAGATCAAAACAAGAGCAAAGTGATATGAATTCCACAATGAATCAGATAATCTCCCAGCAGCAATCCTTGTCTAATAATTTCGAGCGTTCTCAAAACTCGCTCAACACTGTCCGGCTACCAAAGCTAAACATTCCCGAATTTTCAGGCGATCATAAAGAGTGGAATTCGTTCAAAGACCTCTTTGAATCGTCAATAAATGGAAATGGGTCTTTGAGCGGATCACAAAAATTCCAATATTTAGAGGGTCTAGTGAAAGGTACCCCAGCAAGTCTGATTCGACATTTACCAGTCACGGACTCCAGCTTTTCAGAAGCTTGGGAGAAACTGAAGAAGCGGTTTGACAAACCATCGCATATTGTAACATCGTTCATAAGAGCCTTCATGGAATTATCAAATCTAAACAGTCCGTCCTTTAGAGCCTTGCGCACATTGTGTGATGTCTGCGATGAAGTAACACGGGGTTTAAAATCATTAGGGACAAGTGCTGAAGCCAGAGACCCATGGCTCATCTACATACTGCTAACAAAAATTGATTCAGAAACTAGAGAATCATGGTCTCACGAAGTAGCAGGGAAGGAATTTCCTACCTTTGATGAATTTCTCGCTTTTCTTAACAAACGATGCGATGCCCTCGAGACTGCAGACATAGCTACTAAGAAAATCCCTCACTCCGTCAAAACATTGCACAATTCAGTAAACAATAAAAATTTCAAGTGTGTGAAATGCGCTGCTGATCATCCAGTATATCAGTGTTCAGATTTCAAAGCTGACTCACCAGACAATCGAAAGGCTTTCGCCATATCAAAGTCACTTTGCTTTCGATGTTTAGGCCTACATCATTCAATTAAAAATTGCTTCTCTAAAGTACGTTGTTATCGCTGCAAGGGCAACCACCATTCCCTACTTCACGAGGCTTCCTCCAGAGCGCCACGTACTAATGCGTCCGATAATAACAGTCTCTCAAAACATTCCATTGCTTCAATCAACTCTCAGCAATCAACACGTTATCCTGATTCGTCAATCAAACCTAATGCTGCCTCTTGCTATGTAGACCCTCAATTATCAGCACTTAACACCTATACAAGCAAACCTAGAGATGTCTTTTCAACCGTCGCTATTTTGCCTACCGCCTTGTGTAATGTAATGGATATCAGTGGACAGTATTACTCTTGCTGGATACTCAGGCTCACAAATATCATTAATTCCTGAGCAATTCGCTCAATGGCTTGGGCTGAAGCGTCATAACGCCAGGCTTGCCATAAGCGGACTATCATCAGTGGGCGTTCGACATACAAACGGGAAGCTTTACTTAAATATTTTTCCACATTGGGAAAATTCTCATGGACTCCAAGTAGTCGCATACATTATGGATAATTTAACATCCTACGTACCGTCAAAGACAGTATGCACGGACAGATGCAATTTCTCTCGTACTCTCAAATTGGCTGATCCAGATTTTGAAAAATCTTCCACAGTGGACATAATCCTTGGGGCAGAGAAATTCTTCAAGGTCTTATGCAAAGGGAAATTACATAACAGTCCAGGCCATCCAATTGCTCACAATACAATATTTGGTTGGGTAATGGCAGGCACCCTTTCTGCAGATCACTCCTCTGCTCTGAGCATGAGCATATCATCGTTGACTGATTTAAACAAAACTTTACAATCCTTTTGGAGAACTGACAATATGGGATTAGAGTCTCCAACCTTAAGTGGAGAGGATATGCAAGCGGAAACACACTTCAAAGAAACTCCCTCACGCGCAGCAGATGGTCGCTACATAGTATCGCTACCTTTTACAGAAGATTCAAAACTTTTAGGACATTCAAAACGAAATGCACTTATACGTTTACAATCCATTGAACGGCGCTTTGCCAAAGACGTCAATTATAAAAACGCATACACAGCCTTCATGCGCGAATATGAGCAGCTCGATCACATGGAGCAAATACCGGAATCCGAAATAACAATTGATGATAATTTGTGCTTCTATCTTCCTCATCACGCGGTCTTTAAAAATGAGCCAAACCCAAAAATTCGTGTAGTATTCGATGGATCATGCAAAACAAGCTCGGGCATTTCACTAAATGACAACTTAGTTGTTGGGCCAACAATTCAAAGAGATTTGGCATCAATTTTGATAAGCTTTCGCAAGAATAAGATAGCCCTTACAGCTGATGTGAAAAAAATGTACCGTCAAGTTCTTATTGCACCTTCAGACAGGGACTACCAATGAATTGTTTGGCGGGACGACCCCTCATTACCAATAAAGCAATACAGGTTAAAGACAGTGACCTACGGTACATCAGCTGCATCCTTCCTAGCAACAAGAGTGCTGCATCAAATCGGCGAAGATCATAAGAAAACTTTCCCAGAAGTGTGCTCAGTCATCCAACGTGATTTTTACGTCGATGACCTTCTATCCGGTGCCGACTGCCTCTCAGATGCAAGGTTGTCATGTGCCGTACTAGGAAATTAAAATCTCCGTCTAAGGCCGAGTAAGTCAATGCTTCCAGTCTAAACACGAATTCGTCAACAGTAAGTCGAGAGCTGTCGCCGCTATAGGATATATTCCATCTCCGGATGGGACTACCAGAACGTCGTAGTCCTATGCCTAATGGGATACGATGAGATGGAGCTGGTGGAGGCTGGTTAAACTTCGGCCTAGCCTGACCACTAAGCTGACCAAGAGGTGATGACGGTCTGTTAAGCGAATGCCTATGCGTGTCGTTAAAATCGTACGGCGGTATCGGTTCACCTATGGAAGGACGTGGCCGTGAAAAATCAACTGGTGGAATTGCAGCTGATATTTGCTGCCTAACGCTAGTTGCCAGTTCACTTCGTAAGGTATTTATGCTCTGCTCAAGGCTTTCGGGAACCAAGTCCTGCAGCTGTATGCGCAGACCTGCCAGCAGGGCTTCAGTCGCTGCTGAGTTCTGTCCAATGCCAGAAGGCAGTGGGCTATTTCGTCGCGAGTTAGGATGGGAAGAGGTCGTGGAATGCGGATTTGATATTCCAGGTCATGGAGATCTTCGGCTTACTGGTGGCATAGTAAATGGGGGTGGTAACTCAAATGTCGGTGATTACGCTCGTTATTGACAGATATCGTCTTTGTGTCATTGAAACGGCACCCGTATATTCGGTAAAATCATATTGGGCAAGGTGATGCCGACAGTTTGGACAATTGGCCTGTTCGCCTATACACGTGCGTAAACATGCTTTGTGGAACACGTGTCCACATAAAATCTTAACAGGCTTTCGTTCGAATGACCAGTCTCTATCTTGACAGATAGAGCATTGTTCAGGCAACCTATTCACACTGTCTGTCGTCGAAGCGGGTGTTCTCACGGTCCCCACCATAATGCAATCTTTCAATCGTACAGTCAAGATTTCAAAACTATTCCAAGGGTTTGGAAGGAATGCCAAGAAATTAAAAAAAAAAAATCTAATGTTCGACAAAAACGGCTAAGTCTTCAAAGATCGAGTTACCAGGAAAATCAATTTAAAATTTCTAAAAAAAATTCCAAAAGTTCGAGCAAACAAATATTCAAAAATCACCAAAAGTCTGGAGGAATTCTAGTCGTAGTTACCAAAGTTACAAATATTCTTAAAGATATACGAAATTTCAAGAATGGGAGTACTCTAACCTCAGAATTCACTACGGGACTACCACAGTCGCGCAGACAAAAAAAAAACGTAAGTGCTAACTGTATTTGAAAAAGATATAAATGCTAACAAGTCGAGAGAAACAAATTTATACCCCAAAGGAATACTATGTCAAAGTCGAAGGTCGGGATGATATACTACAATTCCAAAAAAAAAATCTTCCCAAACGTTCGAAGTTTAAGACTGGATACTAAAATTTCAAAAAAAAAATTTTTTTTTTTATCGAAAGTTCGTCTTATCAACAGTTCGGAGAGAACATCAAAAATTTCAAACAAAAAAAATCAAATATTCGAAGACATTAGCAGAATGTTACTAATCAAGCTACTAGAAATATCGATCGAACAACAATTTTCGTTCCAAAGTTCGCTTAATACGCTTCCAAAACAAATTTTTCAAATCATGGAATTTCCCCTTCACCCCCCATTAGCGCTTTACACATGAAAGCTGCAGGTTGCTCTCCCTCCTTACAGGTCAGATATACCAGCAAGTGACGTGAGTAGGTGCATGAAAAAGTCTGAGTTCTCGCAGAAATCTGGAAAGAGTAAAGTCGGAGCCATCAAAGACTGAGAATGCTACTAGAGATTCTTCAGCCAGGCAGTTAGCAGTATGCCAACTCCTGATTACTGAAGATCTCCAGCATCAATCCCATCCTACGATGACTCCTTCTCTTCTCCCTCACCGGATCTTTATGTCCAGTTAGTTCGCTAGCCGGGCAGAGTCATGAGTCTGGTCAACTAATTAGCTGGAAGCCAAGAAGTTGTCTCGCAGATTCATAACTCTGTCCAGCCAGTTGGCCAACAGACACACGTCTCCACAAGAGATCAAACAAAAATTTTCGGTGAGGCCACCCACCATTTCCATGGCAGAAGGTCAGCGGGAAAGATCATTCCAAAAAAATTCAAAAACTAAACAACTGTTCAGACTCGAGGCTTGACCGAAGTCAAACCTAGAGTCGAACTTCAACTCTCAAAAATACTTTCATACGTTACGTTACTTTAAAAAACCCAAAATCTCAAAATATCAAAAACTTTACTTTATTTCCAAAAAATTCAACAACTTTTAAAAACTTGACATTACTCTACAGAAAATTTTTCGACAAAACCAGTCAGACTTCAAGTCCGCATGCAGATTCCACTAGATGTGAGATCTGAGGTCAACCAACTAGCCCGTGCCAGAAGATCATCTCGCAACAGACCTCAGTCCCCAGCAAAATCTACACTTAGACCGCCGAAGTCCAACTGAGGTGGCCCCACGTTGGGCGCCATTTTTTGTTATGGAACTATGTAGAGTGATTCGCTTGGGACGTAAGGTCCCGACTGTCAGCATGAGCTGACACATCACTCGACGGGCAGCGTTGACTACAGGGCGGCACGCTAGTTCGCCTCAGCTATTGGCGGAGAGTGTGGGGAGGCTCCACAAAAAAAACCTGCCGCTGCCGTCAGCCATAATCAAAAAAATTTCGGGCCTATCAACACAAAAGCCGGCACCCACTCGGTCCTGAAGGGACCCTTACGTCACTTACCTGCACCTTGTGGAAGGCGCAGATGTTCTGCCTTCTTTGCCGGCCCCATCCTCCCATCTGACTCTGAGGGGCATAATTCTTCAGAGTCCCTAGTTGACCTGGAAAGAGGGAGACTAGGCGAGCCTAGACCACCTTCATTTCATGTGCGAGGGCTCCAGGATAGTGATAGAAGAAACGAAAACTTTCAAAATTTCATAGTTACGTTATAATTGCAAAATTAACAAAAAAATTATCACTCCGATGTATATATAGGTATGTATATTATTGAGTTAACTATATACATATGTAGATACATTAGTAAATCAAAAGGCCATCATTCTTAAATATATGCAATAAGTATATCATTATCGTATATGTTAAGGTCTAAGTTATTAATTTTATTACTTTCACGTGTCGGTTACTTTGTTTGTAACATTTACATTGTACTTTGTTTTGTGTTGTTTAATTTAATCGAATTAGCTGGGAATCAGATGTCATGTGAAAATTAATTCAATTGTTAGTTTCTGTTTTTTCGTTGAAATATATAGAGTTCAATTCAAGTTAAGAAAAAGTCTTCCTTTTTTTCTCAATATTCCTCCGTGCTGGAATTTATCCCTTTACAAAGAGGTTTCCTTCTATCCTTCCTTGGAGCTGGAAATTAGTCTGAAAACCAATTTCAAAGTGCTGAAAACAGACAAAATAATTTACAGTCCACAAAGGAAACTACATGGTCCATCAGAGCCGGATTCATTTTATTGAAATAATAGTTTATTTCATAGAAAAAAATAGCTAAACTGCGATTGGGCCAGTTGTGATTAAAAGTGTGTCAGAACTGTGATCTTCTTATGAATGCCCAAAATAATTCAAGAAAGAACAGATAAGCAGAAACAAAGCCAGATTATTCGAGAAGTCACTTTATCGTACTTTCTCTGTGAATTTGATTATAAGCGATTACCATTACACATTCAGAGCATATCATCTAGTGTCAATCCAAAAGAACGATATCAACAACAGTGTATGTAAAAGTGTGCATAGCATAACGGCATCCGTACATCACGTAGAACCTTCAGTCAGATTATTGGGCATTTCATATTGGATTTAGTCGCGGTATTTCAATAAAACTTCATAAAGCTGAAATGGCAGAAAAGAAATCTTTAATACAAAGACGAGGTCGGGCTAAAGCTGCGCTTACACGTTTGAAAACATTTGCAGAGCTTATAAGCGACAGCACGGTAGTAGAGGACATAGCTGTTCGTATGGACACGTTAGAAGAAACTTGGAAAGAGTTTCGCGCTATAGAAGATGACCTATTACTCATCGACGAGCAAGAATCTGAGATCGAAGAAAATGAGAAAAAGTATTTCGAAGTAAAGTCCTTAATGTTATGCGCATTGAATTCCCGTCAGCAAAGATCAAAACAAGAGCAAAGTGATATGAATTCCACAATGAATCAGATAATCTCCCAGCAGCAATCCTTGTCTAATAATTTCGAGCGTTCTCAAAACTCGCTCAACACTGTCCGGCTACCAAAGCTAAACATTCCCGAATTTTCAGGCGATCATAAAGAGTGGAATTCGTTCAAAGACCTCTTTGAATCGTCAATAAATGGAAATGGGTCTTTGAGCGGATCACAAAAATTCCAATATTTAGAGGGTCTAGTGAAAGGTACCCCAGCAAGTCTGATTCGACATTTACCAGTCACGGACTCCAGCTTTTCAGAAGCTTGGGAGAAACTGAAGAAGCGGTTTGACAAACCATCGCATATTGTAACATCGTTCATAAGAGCCTTCATGGAATTATCAAATCTAAACAGTCCGTCCTTTAGAGCCTTGCGCACATTGTGTGATGTCTGCGATGAAGTAACACGGGGTTTAAAATCATTAGGGACAAGTGCTGAAGCCAGAGACCCATGGCTCATCTACATACTGCTAACAAAAATTGATTCAGAAACTAGAGAATCATGGTCTCACGAAGTAGCAGGGAAGGAATTTCCTACCTTTGATGAATTTCTCGCTTTTCTTAACAAACGATGCGATGCCCTCGAGACTGCAGACATAGCTACTAAGAAAATCCCTCACTCCGTCAAAACATTGCACAATTCAGTAAACAATAAAAATTTCAAGTGTGTGAAATGCGCTGCTGATCATCCAGTATATCAGTGTTCAGATTTCAAAGCTGACTCAATCGAAAGGCTTTCGCCATATCAAAGTCACTTTGCTTTCGATGTTTAGGCCTACATCATTCAATTAAAAATTGCTTCTCTAAAGTACGTTGTTATCGCTGCAAGGGCAACCACCATTCCCTACTTCACGAGGCTTCCTCCAGAGCGCCACGTACTAATGCGTCCGATAATAACAGTCTCTCAAAACATTCAATTGCTTCAATCAACTCTCAGCAATCAACACGTTATCCTGATTCGTCAATCAAACCTAATGCTGCCTCTTGCTATGTAGACCCTCAATTATCAGCACTTAACACCTATACAAGCAAACCTAGAGATGTCTTTTCAACCGTCGCTATTTTGCCTACCGCCTTGTGTAATGTAATGGATATCAGTGGACAGTGTTAATCTTGCTGGATACTCAGGCTCACAAATATCATTAATTCCTGAGCAATTCGCTCAATGGCTTGGGCTGAAGCGTCATAACGCCAGGCTTGCCATAAGCGGACTATCATCAGTGGGCGTTCGACATACAAACGGGAAGCTTTACTTAAATATTTTTCCACATTGGGAAAATTCTCATGGACTCCAAGTAGTCGCATACATTATGGATAATTTAACATCCTACGTACCGTCAAAGACAGTATGCACGGACAGATGCAATTTCTCTCGTACTCTCAAATTGGCTGATCCAGATTTTGAAAAATCTTCCACAGTGGACATAATCCTTGGGGCAGACAAATTCTTCAAGGTCTTATGCAAAGGGAAATTACATAACAGTCCAGGCCATCCAATTGCTCACAATACAATATTTGGTTGGGTAATGGCAGGCACCCTTTCTGCAGATCACTCCTCTGCTCTGAGCATGAGCATATCATCATTGACTGATTTAAACAAAACTTTACAATCCTTTTGGAGAACTGACAATATGGGATTAGAGTCTCCAACCTTAAGTGGAGAGGATATGCAAGCGGAAACACACTTCAAAGAAACTCCCTCACGCGCAGCAGATGGTCGCTACATAGTATCGCTACCTTTTACAGAAGATGCAAAACTTTTAGGACATTCAAAACGAAATGCACTTATACGTTTACAATCCATTGAACGGCGCTTTGCCAAAGACGTCAATTATAAAAACGCATACACAGCCTTCATGCGCGAATATGAGCAGCTCGATCACATGGAGCAAATACCGGAATCCGAAATAACAATTGATGATAATTTGTGCTTCTATCTTCCTCATCACGCGGTCTTTAAAAATGAACCAAACCCAAAAATTCGTGTAGTATTCGATGGATCATGCAAAACAAGCTCGGGCATTTCACTAAATGACAACTTAGTTGTTGGGCCAACAATTCAAAGAGATTTGGCATCAATTTTGATAAGCTTTCGCAAGAATAAGATAGCCCTTACAGCTGATGTGAAAAAAATGTACCGTCAAGTTCTTATTGCACCTTCAGACAGGGACTACCAACGAATTGTTTGGCGGGACGACCCCTCATTACCAATAAAGCAATACAGGTTAAAGACAGTGACCTACGGTACATCAGCTGCATCCTTCCTAGCAACAAGAGTGCTGCATCAAATCGGCGAAGATCATAAGAAAACTTTCCCAGAAGTGTGCTCAGTCATCCAACGTGATTTTTACGTCGATGACCTTCTATCCGGTGCCGACTGCCTCTCAGATGCAAGGTTGTCATGTGCCGTACTAGGAAATTAAAATCTCCGTCTAAGGCCGAGTAAGTCAATGCTTCCAGTCTAAACACGAATTCGTCAACAGTAAGTCGAGAGCTGTCGCCGCTATAGGATATATTCCATCTCCGGATGGGACTACCAGAACGTCGTAGTCCTATGCCTAATGGGATACGATGAGATGGAGCTGGTGGAGGCTGGTTAAACTTCGGCCTAGCCTGACCACTAAGCTGACCAAGAGGTGATGACGGTCTGTTAAGCGAATGCCTATGCGTGTCGTTAAAATCGTACGGCGGTATCGGTTCACCTATGGAAGGACGTGGCCGTGAAAAATCAACTGGTGGAATTGCAGCTGATATTTGCTGCCTAACGCTAGTTGCCAGTTCACTTCGTAAGGTATTTATGCTCTGCTCAAGGCTTTCGGGAACCAAGTCCTGCAGCTGTATGCGCAGACCTGCCAGCAGGGCTTCAGTCGCTGCTGAGTTCTGTCCAATGCCAGAAGGCAGTGGGCTATTTCGTCGCGAGTTAGGATGGGAAGAGGTCGTGGAATGCGGATTTGATATTCCAGGTCATGGAGATCTTCGGCTTACTGGTGGCATAGTAAATGGGGGTGGTAACTCAAATGTCGGTGATTACGCTCGTTATTGACAGATATCGTCTTTGTGTCATTGAAACGGCACCCGTATATTCGGTAAAATCATATTGGGCAAGGTGATGCCGACAATTTGGACAATTGGCCTGTTCGCCTATACACGTGCGTAAACATGCTTTGTGGAACACGTGTCCACATATAATCTTAACAGGCTTTCGTTCGAATGACCAGTCTCTATCTTGACAGATAGAGCATTGTTCAGGCAACCTATTCAGACTGTCTGTCGTCGAAGCGGGTATTCTCACGGTCCCCACCATAATGCAATCTTTCAATCGTACAGTCAAGATTTCAAAA
Source organism: Dioctria rufipes (assembly GCA_963924295.1). Lineage (NCBI taxonomy): Eukaryota > Metazoa > Arthropoda > Insecta > Diptera > Asilidae > Dioctria > Dioctria rufipes. Next base: position 137,608,310 of record OZ002740.1, read on the forward strand.
CTATTCCAAGGGTTTGGAAGGAATGCCAAGAAATTAAAAAAAAAAAATCTAATGTTCGACAAAAACGGCTGAGTCTTCAAAGATCGAGTTACCAGGAAAATCAATTTAAAATTTCTAAAAAAAATTCCAAAAGTTCGAGCAAACAAATATTCAAAAATCACCAAAAGTCTGGAGGAATTCTAGTCGTAGTTACCAAAGTTACAAATATTCTTAAAGATATACGAAATTTCAAGAATGGGAGTACTCTAACCTCAGAATTCACTACGGGACTACCACAGTCGCGCAGACAAAAAAAAAAACGTAAGTGGTATTTGAAAAAGATATAAATGCTAACTGTATTTGAAAAACTACAAAAATCTTAGCTCAAACGTTAAAAAAAGCCACAAGAAAGAAATTCATAACATTTCTCCCTCACTCTCCAGGAGCTAACTCTCCAAACATAAAAGTATAGCAGGTCGCTCTCTCTAATCAGGTCAGACACAGAATGCAAGCAAGCGACGTGAATGTGTGCATGAAAAAAATTTGAATTCTCACAGAAATCTGCGAAGAGTCGGGTTGGAGAAGCTAGAGACTGAAAATGATACTAGAGATTCTTCAGCCAGGCAGTTAGCAGTATGCTAACTCCTGATTACTGAAGATCTCTAGCATCACTTCCATCCTCCAAAAACTCTTTCCTTCCTCTTCACCTGATAGTCATATCCAGCAAGCCTTCCAACTGGGCAGAGTCATGAATCTGGTCAACTAGTTAGCTGAAAGCCAAAAAGTCGTCTCAGAGATTCACAACTCTGTCCAGCCAGTTGGCCAACAGAGACATGTCTCCGTGACAACGCAATCAAAAATTTATTGTGAGACCACCTACCATTTCCATGGCAGAAGGCCAGCGGCAAAGATGATTAAAACAAAATTCAAAAAATTGAAAAACTGGACACCTGTTCAGACTCGAGGCTTGACCAAAGTCAAACCTAGAGTCGAACTTAATTCAAAAACTTTCAAAAACTTTAAAACGCTACGTTACTTTACTTTACTTAATCAACTTTCAAAAATACAAATACCGAAACTTGCAAAAAACTTTACTTTACTTTACAAGAAAAACTCAAATCACAAACCAATTAGACTCAAGTCCGCCTATAACTTCCACTGATTGTGAGATTACCGAGTCAGGCTATTTAGCTACAAGCCAAATGCCCATATCTCGAAGTAATCGCAGTCCTCAGCACTAGTCATACTTAGACCACTGAAGTCTAACTGAGGTGGCCCCACGTTGGGCGCCATTTTTGTTATGGAAGTTTGTTGAGTGACTTGACATCGGACGTTAAGTCCATACTGCCAGCATGAGCTGACAGATAACTCGGCGGATAGCGTTGACTGTAGGGCGGCACGCTACTCGCCTCGGCCATTGGCGGAGAGTGTGGAGAGGTTCCACGAAAAACCTTTCGCTGCCGCCTGTCTTAATAAAAAAAAAACAAATTCGTGCCTATTTACCAAAACGCCGGCACACATTAGGTCCTGAAGGGACCTTTACGTCACTTACCTACATCCACATAGAAGGCGCGTTATAAACAAAAATCTCAGATATTCTATTTCCTTATGGGCTAACAACTACAATTTGTGTTGGCTCTTAAATTCACTTTGATATAGAACGAGATTATCAATCACACTTACTTTTTTAATTGAGTGCAGACCGGTTTCAGCACATTGGCTATCATCAGTACACTAAAATTGTATTGCTCCCAAACTGATCTCATACAGTGGCTTGCAGAGTGGTGAGTAATAGAGCTCTGTTTGGTCGTTAAAGCAGGGATGGTCTTTGTCTTGTAGTGCTCGAGATATCTCTAATGATTCCAATAGATTTAATTTCATTCCTTTATTACACACATGTAAAATCTTTGCGTTTATCTCAGGTACATGATTGTTATCTAATAAATGAGTCGCATAACTGGATTTATTATTTTTATTTCTGAAGGAGCTGGTATGTTCATCTATTCTTTCCTTGAATGAACGACCCGTTTGACCAATGTACACTCCCTGACATGTTGAACATTTCAAACTATAAACCCCATTCTTTTCTAGCTCTAACGTCTTGTCTTTAATATTGGGAAGAATATTACCTAGATTTTGTGTTGTCTTAAAGCCAATTCTAATTTTATGTTTTTTTAACTTGTTTGCCAAGGTTACCGAAATTTTTCCCATGTATGGGAGGCTAGCCCAGATATGATCGTCAACCCCTATTTTTTGAAGACTAGTTGCTTCTTTTATAGCTTTTTCTCTTAGTTTTCGAGAAAGTATTTTATCAATTAAGCTCTCTTCAAACCCATTGTTATGTGCTATCTTTTTTATAGTTCTAATTTCCTCCCTCATGTCATCCATATCCATGGGGGTATATATAGCCCTGTGAATCATGTTCTCGAAGGGAGACTGTTTATATTTGGGATATGTATAAGAGGTTTTGTGTATCACTATATCAGTATAAGTTGGTTTTCTATATATTTTAAATTTGTGTTTATTATTGTGCTTTTCTATTGTTAAATCTAAGAAATTAATTCTATTATCGTTTTCAAGTTCTAATGTAAATTTTATTTTCTGGTTAAAGGTGTTAATGTATTTAAGGAAATTGTCTAATTGTCTTTCGGTACCTGTCCAGAGACATAACACATCGTCCACATATCTATACCAATATATGACGTTACATAAAAGCGGAGAATTCGATTTAAATATTTTATTTTCCAAGTTATTCATGAATAAATCCGCCAGAAACGGAGATATCGGGGAACCCATAGCTAACCCATCGTTCTGTTTATAAAATTGGTTATTAAAAGTAAAATAATTTTGGTTGAGAACCGCGTCTAGAAGGTTAAAAAGTTCATATTTTTGAACCGAACTTAAGTCAGACTGCTTAATAGTGTTTTTACCAATCTCCATACACTCTACACAGGGTATGTTTGTAAAAAGATTAGTGACATCAAATGAGACCAGTTTGGCATTTTTTGGAATCTCTAAGTCTTTAATTTTGTTTATTAAATCAAGAGAGTTTTTGATGGTATATCTGAAGCTTGGAGTGATGCTTTTAAAGATATTGTTTAACTCTTTGGCCACGTTGTAACATGGGGAGTTTATACTTGAAACTACTGGTCTGATTGGTATGTTTACTTTATGTAATTTTGGATAGCCTGACAGTTTGGGGGGTATAGCATTCATGGTTTTCAGTCGGAATATCTTATAATTAGTTAATAAGTTCTGGCTATTGTCAAGTATCTTTCTAATACTACGATTAAAGCTTTTAGTGGGATCACAGTTTAATTTACAAAAATTATCACAGTCTAAAAAGTTGTTAACCTTATTTAGGTAGCTCTCTTTAGTCATAACAACGAGAGAGTTTCCTTTATCCGCTTTAGTAACTATTAGATTATTATTTTTAATTTTTCTTTTCAGATTTCTAGCTGTATTTAATTCTTCCACGTTCACGTCCTTGTTACGGAATGATCTTATACATTTGGCTTTAAGACAACACAAAATCTAGGTAATATTCTTCCCAATATTAAAGACAAGACGTTAGAGCTAGAAAAGAATGGGGTTTATAGTTTGAAATGTTCAACATGTCAGGGAGTGTACATTGGTCAAACGGGTCGTTCATTCAAGGAAAGAATAGATGAACATACCAGCTCCTTCAGAAATAAAAATAATAAATCCAGTTATGCGACTCATTTATTAGATAACAATCATGTACCTGAGATAAACGCAAAGATTTTACATGTGTGTAATAAAGGAATGAAATTAAATCTATTGGAATCATTAGAGATATCTCGACCACTACAAGACAAAGACCATCCCTGCTTTAACGACCAAACAGAGCTCTATTACTCACCACTCTGCAAGCCACTGTATGAGATCAGTTTGGGAGCAATACAATTTTAGTGTACTGATGATAGCCAATGTGCTGAAACCGGTCTGCACTCAATTAAAAAAGTAAGTGTGATTGATAATCTCGTTCTATATCAATATGTCGTATCACACAATCTCTGCCGAAACCATACAATTAATTCTTAAATTCACCCCCGCAGTTTCTAATGTGACTGGATGGTAAAAAATAACATTTATCCCTTCCTTCTTTTTTTTTACAGCTTTAATTGATTCTAGATTTTCGGCGTATATGTACACAAAGTTCTCTTCTCTATAGTGAAGTTAAAAGAATTCATTTCAGCAACAATACATCAATAAAAGGACAATTACAGAAACCTTGCGTTCTCGTCATACTTGATATAATACAGTCTTTATAAATTATCAAGCTAAATTCAACATTTTATCTAAAAGCGCTCTTAGCAAATATTTCTTTCTTAATTTGCTGCTCCTATTCTTCTTGATATATTATTATGAAAAATAATTACCGACAAGTACGTTAAATCCTCACGACATATCTTCTTAAACACAACTGAAATAAATTAAAAGAAAAATACAAAAGAGTTGTTGTTCCAGCATGTGTTTTACAGAAAATAAATTTAAGATGGAATCAATAACTGCAAATTTGATGTACTTCATTTCAAATATAATTATCGGACAAATTATGTCCCTACCGCTGGCTAGTCTGGAGTGAAAGCAAACCCGTAGAGTTATTATTACGATGAGTGTAAGAATGCTTCGATGTCCAAGTATTTCTCGAGAAGGCCTTCTAGAGGGGTACGATGGTCCAATAACAATATCAGGGTATCTGCAGAAAACTCGATTATTCCAACTTCCTAAGGGTTTCCTTATGCCCTTCACAATCTATGTTCTCCCTACTTTGAGGTGAGCCTGCACTACTGACCAAGTAATTCCTTACTTATTACTAACTTAAGGAACCTAGTGTATGATAATATTTCATCGGGAATAAAGTTCGAAGATCTTTTATAAAGGAATGTATCAATATTTTGACGGACGATAATTCACCGACACTCTGTATGAAGATGTGTTACTATTCTAATGGAAGATAGATTGACAACATTTTCAACAAAAATTTATGTTGATATTTCTAATGGTAAATAGGCTAACGACATGTTATATAACGAAAATGTTAATATTTCTAATGGAAAATAAGTCCGATGACCTTTGATGGAAGTATGTATTAATATTTTAATGAAAACTTAGTCCGATGACATTTTATGAAAACTATTGATATATTATTGGAAAAGAATTCGATGACACTTTATGTAATAACACTTCAACATTTTAATAAAAATCAGGCCGATTCCTTTGATATGACACTATAATAATATTTCAATCAAACCTCAGTCCGATGACGTCATATATGCCGAAATTGTAATAATATTTTAAAGGAATAAAGATCGGTGACACTGTATGTGGAACCATTTCAAAACTTTTTTTAATGAAAGTTCAGCCCGATGGCTTTTGATGAAACCGTATATTCATGTTGTAATGAAAAATCAGTCCGATGACATTTTATATAGCAAAAAATGTAATACTATTTTAAAAGAATAAAGTTCGATGGCACTGTATGTGGAGCCATTTCAAAAATTTTTTTGAAGGTTCAGCCCGATGGCCTTTGGTGAAACCATATTTTAATGCGAAAAATCACAACAAAGTTATTACTACTTATCTTCAACATCATAGGGGGGTGTGCTCCCCATGGCAGATTTCCAATTTCATATCACTCCTTGCCGGGAATTAACTGCTTTTCACTTTTCCTTTTTAAATTTTTCTTCCTTTTGTTTTCTTTTGTATAACACACTTTTACTTGTCTTCTTTTTTTCTTATTTTCTTCCGTCTTTCTTGCAGGGATCCTTCAGACTTTTACGATCTAAACTTCGCTCAATCGCCGATTTTTTCTGTCTGTTCCCATTTCCGGCATCTTCGTCGTTCTCATTCCCTTGTTCCACTCACATGGTGCACAGTGTTCCAGTGCCAATTCTGACAATCACATGTCAGTATAGACACGTCAAGTGGAGTGCCGTGTTTACGCGATGCTACACTTGTGCTATGCTCTGGCGTACATGCGGCCATAACAGGGCAGAGTCGTTGAATCCCCGCGGTCTTCAAAGGCTCTGAAGAATGGTCGCGTTTAGAAGCTGACTGAGCTAGCCAGACTTTTCAAGTCTCCTTCGTCCTTGTGAGCGCCCAATGTGTGTCTCGACCCACGAACCAATGAGCGTTCCTTATGCAGGATTGGACTACAACAAGTATATTTCCCACCATTGACGGGGCAATAGGAGGGCTTCGCGATATCCTATAGTTTACCAGTGAAGCTGGCTGGATGCCTTCCTAGGGCTACCAGGAATAAACATGACAGTAAATAGATGAGGCTTCTAGAATAGATATTACTGCCTGAAGTCATTGGCGTGATAAACTCCTAACGGTTTTCCCTGCAGATCTGCAAGCTCGTATAAGGAGTTTCCTTTCTTGGCTCTAACCCGACACTTGACAAATTTTCGTCCCAGTTTAGTACTAATCTGTTGTTGGAAGTTGCTTTGCCTAAAATCCCGTATGAATACCTCTTGACCCACTCTGAAATCAACAGGCTTCGCCCTCAGATTATAGGCTCTTGAACCCTGTTTGAACGCATGGTGTAAGTTCTCCTGCACTCTCGCACGGACCAATCTCAGAACCAGTTGCTTGGTGGAAAGAGCTCCTGAGGGAACTAGCTATCTGGCTTAGCTTCTCATCCCATTTTGTGTGTTCCTTCCGAATATATGCTCTAATCCCTGACTATAGAGACCTGTTTACTCGCTCTGAGGCGTTTGCTTGCGGTGAGTAAACTGCCGTTCGTAAGTCCTTCACCCCATATTTGTCCAGTAATCTGGTGAACTGAGCCGAGCAAAACTGGACTCCATGGTCAGCGGCGATCGTTTCAGGGACTTCGAACACATGGAACACTTCCGTTTCGATGAACTGGCACACGTTTAGTGTTGATGATTTTCTCATAGGTTTGAGAATCGGGAACTTTGAAAAGTGGTCAAGAACTATTAAGATGCAGACGTTTCCTTTCACTGACCGAGGATATGGACCCAGAAAATTAATATACAGCTTTTGCCATTGTCATTCTCTCACAGAATGGACTCTCATAGGTGGTCTCAGAATAGTATTGGGGGCCTTGGTCTCTTTACACACGTCACAGGAGCCTACGTAGTTCCTGACATCAACTGTCATTCGTGGCCAGTACAAGTGCCCTCTCAGACGTTCCAGTGTTTTCCCTATACCACCGTGAGAAGCTAGTGGCGGATCATGAGCTCTTGAAATAATGTCGGAGACAAGCCCTCGTGGAATCCAAAGCTTCCAAGCTTCTTCTTCTGAATCGGATCGCCTGTTTTCGGAGCAGTCCGAATGTAAACGAAACTATGTCTGACGCAAAGATCTGGTAGTTTGCCAGAAGTCATTTTAACTTTATGGCTCAGTTCTTCATATTCCAACAAGTTGAAATATGGCGAACTAAGGCCAACTTTCGGGCAAGGATCTTAGTTTGTGGACAGGCTATCGCAATGAATGCGTGACTCCGCATCAGGGACGACATTCAGGCTTCCATTTCGGTGCTCAATAGTGAAGTCGAAACCCTGAAGCTTCAAACTCCACCAAGCACAAGTCTACCGCTGAGGTCCTTTTGAGACATCAGCCATTTCAAGCTCGCATGATCTGTCACTATCTTAAACGGTATAAGTTCTATGAAGGGCCGGAACTTCTGTACACTTAAGAGTGCAGCTAGGCATTCCTGCTCTGTGACGGTATAATTTCTTTGTGCAGAGTTCAACTTTTTCGAGACGTAGGCTCCTCATGGCCATCGTCATCTAATTGAATCAGCACCCCACCAATACCTTGTTGGCTCGCATCACACTGTATAATGAACGGCTTGGTGAAATGTGGACTCACTAACAACGGAGCAGAAGCAAGTCTTTGTTTTAGAATCTCCAGAGACGTCTGTGCTTCAGATGTCCACTTGAACTGACTAGGGTTCTTCAAGGTGCCAGTTATGGAGGCAGTTAAATCAGCATAGTTCGGGATGAAACGTCTATACCATCCAGCCATACCTAGTAGACGTCGGGCTTGCAGAACAGTTTTAGGTGACGGATAGTCAACTATGGCTGACATCTTATCTGGGACAGTCCTGATTCCTCCTCTCCCGACTAAAAAACCAAAGTATTTAGTCTCCTTAATGCAATACTTACTCTGCTCAACGTTGATAATAGGGCCAGCTTTCCTCAAACAATCCAGTACACGGGATAGCAATGTGAGATGAGAGTCAAAGTCTGATGACAGAATCAGTAAATCATCCAAGTAGTCGAGAATATTTTCACGAAGATCGAATGGAATGACTTTATCCATGAGGCGGCGCATCGTTTGCGGAGCATTGCATAGGCCGAACGGCATCACTGTGTACTGATAGAGAGGGTGACAAGGTACAGTAAAAGTGGTCTTCTCTCTGGAATCAGCGTCTAGTGGGATCTTCCAGAATGCGTCTTTCAGGTCCATTCTTGTAATGGAGTTGGCCCTAGGAAGTCGACTCAGAAGCGCATCTATCTGCGGCAGCGGATAGGCGTCCTTTTTCGTAACGGAGTTGACATTCCTGGGGTCAAAACAAAGCCGAACCTTCCCAGGCTTCCGAACTAGGACAACTGGAGAGTTCCAAGGACTCTGGCTCTCCTCTATCACACCCAGTGATAGCACTCGCACTAATTCAGCATCCATCAAACTCTGTACTGCCGGTGAAGTCGGATAAAAGCGTTGATTTATCAGAGCTGCGTCATTCGTCTCAATCTTGTGAGTAAAAAAAGATGTCTTTCCCAGGCCTCAAGAGGTAAAAGAAGGGAAAAGCTGTTTAGTAGCTTCTAGACGCTGATCTAGACTGGAAAGAGCATGGCGGTCGGTGTCAGGAGTAGCTAGTAAACTTGGTGTCACTTCTGCAACTATACCTCGGACATCTGGAGCCAACCCAAAAAGACGCCAGAAGTCTATTCCTAGATATAATGCCTGTGTGAGCCCAGGACCACGTAAAAATGCACGTTTTGGGTCTTACCACGGAAAGTGATGTCCCAGTTCACATGACCATGCAAGGCCATCATGGCACCATTCGCTACTTCTGCCTGTGTCCGATACCTCTTCCATTCAACCCCTGCTTCCACAAGCTTCTCTAGAGCTCCCTGGCCTAGAATACTGACAGTGGCACCACTATCAAGTAATCCAGTCTCAGTTCGCCCGAGCAGCTTTACTTCGGCGTACGTTCGAATGTCGTCTGGCATCGACACGGAAATCTGGGCCAGTTTTTTCCTCTCTAGTCTCATCCGTCGGCAGTATTCCCGCCAACAAACGGTTGATTGTTCCTTTTTGGGTCCAATATCCAGGTCAGGAAACATTATTTCGGCTAACTCCGCTACTGAGGAGAAGATTCGGTCCCTTACTGTGTTGTATCTCTGCAGACGTGTATGATACGGCGTCAGCGGATGTAAAACTGGATCACGCCCACTCGTCATAACAGAGCTTGGTGGCCGTTTTAAAACAGAAAGGACAGGAGGCCCAATCTCCTGCTCAGTAACTTTGTCAGCTAAGAGGGCGGTCAGTGTTAACGGGATATCGGAAATCAAAGACTTTTCCAATGAAATGTCTAACAATGTCATGGGCTCCCCAGAAGTGGAAATGGGAGCTTGAAGATCTGCGGAGAAGTCTATTAAGTTCTCTTACTCTGTCAATAAAATGTTCGTACTATCAGGTGTTTTGCTGATATCACCAGAATCACTGAATGATATCAGGGGACATTGCAAGGATTCGTCATTGTGGTCTGCTAATGGAGCGGAGCTTCCTCCTTGTTCGAGGCTTGAACTGGAGGGTTCGTTGCAATTGCTGCTTGTGACGTTGATGCTGGTTGGAAAGAGGTGGTGGTATTCCCGACCCGTTTCTAGTTTTTCTGTCTACAATAGCGGCAATCAGGCTTGAAAACATTTTTGCGTCCACATCCATAGCAGAACACAACTTGTCTCTCTTGCCTGTAGTCTTGATAAAACTGACCGGACTGGTCACAATTCCAGCATACAATAGTGTGTTTGGTCGAAATGCTCGACACGTCACCTAGGCTGTTGTCACTGCCTGTTGCTACTGCGAATTCAGGGTCCAAGGTCTGAAAGTTGTCAACTTCGTGCACCCGTTGGTTCCGGTGAGGGTTCCAACTACCAGCTGTCGCAATTCGTAACTGCGTAGGTTGGATGCGAGTAACAAGCGATCTCAGCTATCGTATCGATGGGATGCAGGCATATTTTTTCCTGAATCTTAGGCAATAATTTCAATTTGACAATCTCCAGAAAGTCTTGGTCTGGCATGGCGTTCTGTAGCTGATCACGCAGCAACCCTAAATGATGGTAATACATAGCGAATAGTTCACCAGGCTTTTGCCTTCGAGACATCAGCTGTAATCGTATTTTTAGATCATCCTTGGGCACTCCCCATTCAGTGGACAATCCCGTTTTGATAAATTCCCAAGTTGGAAAAGGGTTATGCCGTAATATCGACCAGTACCAGTCCTTCGCTGGTCCTGTTAATAACGTAAGCATGTTTCTAACTAGGAGATCAAAATCCCCTTCTAGAGCGGAGTGCGTGAGCGCTTCGACTCTAAAAATGAATTCATCCACAGAGAGCTCTGAGTTGTTGCCGTTATACGTCAGGTTCCATCTTCTGATAGGACTGCCAGATCGTCGCTGTCCTATATTTTCAGGGTGACGAATATGTGAACCAGTAGGCTGACCAAAAAACTGACCAAAAGGCTGACCAAAAGCTGATGGTGGTCTCTGAAACGATTGTCTCCTCAGATTGGGGAAATCGTGCGATGGTCTTGCATTACCCCTGGACGAAGGAGGTCGTGCAAAGTCTACTGGCGGCATTGCTGCTGCTACTCGTTGTCGGATACTAAACTATCTCGTCGAGGACTCGGGTTTACAAAAGTCCTTGAGTGCAAATCGGGCATTCCTGGTGATAAAGATCGTCGATTCGGTGGTGGTAAGTCGAAGGTAGGCAATTCAAAGGTCGGCAATGAATCGCGCCTAGCCGACTTCGCGGGTTTCACCTTCTTCGGTCTTTTAGGGATGGCACCAGTATATTCAATAAGGTCCTGTTGCGTGATGCGGTGTCGACAGTTAGGGCAACTGGAATGTTCGCCTATCCAAGTCCGTATGCATGCCTCATGGAAAAAATGTTCACATGTGGTCATGACAGGCTTACGCTCGGCTGACCAGCTCGTATCTGTACAGATAGTGCACAGAAGGTGGGGTCGTCATTGTGGCCATACCGAATTTAGTCGTAAATCAAGTCGAGAGAAAAAAATTTATACCCCAAAGGAATACTATGTCAAAGTCGAAGGTCGGGATGATATACTACAATTCCAAAAAAAAAATCTTCCCAAACGTTCGAAGTTTAAGACTGGATACTAAAATTTCAAAAAAAAAATTTTTTTTTATCGAAAGTTCGTCTTATCAACAGTTCGGAGAGAACATCAAAAATTTCAAACAAAAAAAATCAAATATTCGAAGACATTAGCAGAATGTTACTAATCAAGCTACTAGAAATATCGATCGAACAACAATTTTCGTTCCAAAGCTCGCTTAATACGCGTCCAAAACAAATTTTTCATATCATGGAATTTCCCCTTCACCCCCCAGGAGCGCTTTACACATGAAAGCTGCAGGTTGCTCTCCCTCCTTACAGGTCAGATATACCAGCAAGTGACGTGAGTAGGTGCATGAAATAGTCTGAGTTCTCGCAGAAATCTGGAAAGAGTAAAGTCGGAGCCATCAAAGACTGAGAATGCTACTAGAGATTCTTCAGCCAGGCAGTTAGCAGTATGCCAACTCCTGATTACTGAAGATCTCCAGCATCAATCCCATCCTACGATGACTCCTTCTCTTCTCCCTCACCGGATCTTTATGTCCAGTTAATTCGCTAGCCGGGCAGAGTCATGAGTCTGGTCAACTAATTAGCTGGAAGCCAAGAAGTTGTCTCGCAGATTCATAGCTCTGTCCAGCCAGTTGGCCAACAGACACACGTCTCCACAAGAGATCAAACAAAAATTTTCGGTGAGGCCACCCACCATTTCCATGGCAGAAGGTCAGCGGGAAAGATTATTCCAAAAAAACTCAAAAACTAAACAACTGTTCAGACTCGAGGCTTGACCGAAGTCAAACCTAGAGTCGAACTTCAACTCTCAAAAATACTTTCATACGTTACGTTACTTTAAAAAACCCAAAATCTCAAAATATCAAAAACTTTACTTTATTTCCAAAAACTTCAACAACTTTTAAAAACTTGACATTACTCTACAGAAAATTTTTCGACAAAACCAGTCAGACTTCAAGTCCGCATGCAGATTCCACTAGATGTGAGATCTGAGGTCAACCAACTAGCCCGTGCCAGAAGATCATCTCGCAACAGACCTCAGTCCCCAGCAAAATCTACACTTAGACCGCCGAAGTCCAACTGAGGTGGCCCCACTTTGGGCGCCATTTTTTGTTATGGAACTATGTAGAGTGATTCGCTTGGGACGTAAAGTCCCGACTGTCAGCATGAGCTGACACATCACTCGACGGGCAGCGTTGACTACAGGGCGGCACGCTAGTTCGCCTCAGCTATTGGCGGAGAGTGTGGGGAGGCTCCACAAAAAAAAACCTGCCGCTGCCGTCAGCCATAATCAAAAAAATTTCGGGCCTATCAACACAACAGCCGGCACCCTCTCAGTCCTGAAGGGACCCTTACGTCACTTACCTGCACCTTGTGGAAGGCGCAGATGTTCTGCCTTCTTTGCCGGCCCCATCCTCCCATCTGACTCTGAGGGGCATAATTCTTCAGAGTCCCTAGTTGACCTGGAAAGAGGGAGACTAGGCGAGCCTAGACCACCTTCATTTCATGTGCGAGGGCTCCAGGATAGTGATAGGAGAAACTAAAACTTTCAAAATTTCATAGTTACGTTATAATTGCAAAATTAACAAAAAAATCATCACTCCGATGTATATATAGGTATGTATACTATTGAGTTAACTATATACATATTTAGATACATTAGTAAATCAAAAGGCCATCATTCTTAAATATATGCAATAAGTATATCATTATCGTATATGTTAAGGTCTAAGTTATTAATTTTATTACTTTCACGTGTCGGTTACTTTGTTTGTAACATTTACATTGTACTTTGTTTTGTGTTGTTTAATTTAATCGAATTAGCTGGGAATCAGATGTCATGTGAAAATTAATTCAATTGTTAGTTTCTGTTTTTTCGTTGAAATATATAGAGTTCAATTCAAGTTAAGAAAAAGTCTTCCTTTTTTTCTCAATATTCCTCCGTGCTGGAATTTATCCCTTTACAAAGAGGTTTCCTTCTATCCTTCCTTGGAGCTGGAACTTAGTCCGAAAACGAATTTCAAAGTGCTGAAAACAGACAAAATAATTTACAGTCCACAAAGGAACCTACATGGTCCATCAGAGCCGGATTCATTTTATTAAAATAATAGTTTATTTCATAGAAAAAAATAGCTAAACTGCGATTGGGCCAGTTGTGATTAAAAGTGTGTCAGAACTGTGATCTTCTTATGAATGCCCAGAATAATTCAAGAAAGAACAGATAAGCAGAAACAAAGCCAGATTATTCGAGAAGTCACTTTATCGTACTTTCTCTGTGAATTTGATTATAAGCGATTACCATTACACATTCAGAGCATATCATCTAGTGTCAATCCAAAAGAACGATATCAACAACAGTGTATGTAAAAGTGTGCATAGCATAACGGCATCCGTACATCACGTAGAACCTTCAGTCAGATTATTGGGCATTTCATATTGGATTTAGTCGCGGTATTTCAATAAAACTTCATAAAGCTGAAATGGCAGAAAAGAAATCTTTAATACAAAGACGAGGTCGGGCTAAAGCTGCGCTTACACGTTTGAAAACATTTGCAGAGCTTATAAGCGACAGCACGGTAGTAGAGGACATAGCTGTTCGTATGGACACGTTAGAAGAAACTTGGAAAGAGTTTCGCGCTATAGAAGATGACCTATTACTCATCGACGAGCAAGAATCTGAGATCGAAGAAAATGAGAAAAAGTATTTCGAAGTAAAGTCCTTAATGTTATGCGCATTGAATTCCCGTCAGCAAAGATCAAAACAAGAGCAAAGTGATATGAATTCCACAATGAATCAGATAATCTCCCAGCAGCAATCCTTGTCTAATAATTTCGAGCGTTCTCAAAACTCGCTCAACACTGTCCGGCTACCAAAGCTAAACATTCCCGAATTTTCAGGCGATCATAAAGAGTGGAATTCGTTCAAAGACCTCTTTGAATCGTCAATAAATGGAAATGGGTCTTTGAGCGGATCACAAAAATTCCAATATTTAAAGGGTCTAGTGAAAGGTACCCCAGCAAGTCTGATTCGACATTTACCAGTCACGGACTCCAGCTTTTCAGAAGCTTGGGAGAAACTGAAGAAGCGGTTTGACAAACCATCGCATATTGTAACATCGTTCATAAGAGCCTTCATGGAATTATCAAATCTAAACAGTCCGTCCTTTAGAGCCTTGCGCACATTGTGTGATGTCTGCGATGAAGTAACACGGGGTTTAAAATCATTAGGGACAAGTGCTGAAGCCAGAGACCCATGGCTCATCTACATACTGCTAACAAAAATTGATTCAGAAACTAGAGAATCATGGTCTCACGAAGTAGCAGGGAAGGAATTTCCTACCTTTGATGAATTTCTCGCTTTTCTTAACAAACGATGCGATGCCCTCGAGACTGCAGGCATAGCTACTAAGAAAATCCCTCACTCCGTCAAAACATTGCACAATTCAGTAAACAATAAAAATTTCAAGTGTGTGAAATGCGCTGCTGATCATCCAGTATATCAGTGTTCAGATTTCAAAGCTGACTCACCAGACAATCGAAAGGCTTTCGCCATATCAAAGTTACTTTGCTTTCGATGTTTAGGCCTACATCATTCAATTAAAAATTGCTTCTCTAAAGTACGTTGTTATCGCTGCAAGGGCAACCACCATTCCCTACTTCACGAAGCTTCCTCCAGAGCGCCACGTACTAATGCGTCCGATAATAACAGTCTCTCAAAACATTCCATTGCTTCAATCAACTCTCAGCAATCAACACGTTATCCTGATTCGTCAATCAAACCTAATGCTGCCTCTTGCCATGTAGACCCTCAATTATCAGCACTTAACACCTATACAAGCAAACCTAGAGACGTCTTTTCAACCGTCGCTATTTTGCCTACCGCCTTGTGTAATGTAATGGATATCAGTGGACAGTATTACTCTTGCCGGATACTCTTGGACTCAGGCTCACAAATATCATTAATTCCTGAGCAATTGTTGGGTAACGAATCGCTCGTGCTTCCTGGCACGTCCAGGTAGAAGCGATCTGTGCATAAGTAGGAACTCTCAGAAAACGAACGTCTAGGTTTTGGCCTACCTTCTATTAAAACGCAAAACACTTTTTAGTTCTTTATTAATATTTGAAGGCTTCCTTTTTAACAAGACACAAACTCTCCTTTTTTCCTTATTTATTTTTTTTGTATTTGTATGTTCCGTATTTACAATTATCACTTCTAACAAAATTTCCTTATAATTTATATATATTTTTTATTTTTTCACTTTTAACAAAATTTCTTTATAATTTATATATATTTTTTATTTTTTCACTTTTAACAAAATTTCTTTACAATTTATACATATTTATAACTTTCACTTTTAAGAAAACCATTTACTGGATTTCTTCTAATTTTAACTTTCTTAGAGGTGTCCTCTCGACGGGGTTGAAAAAAACGAACTCCTCGAGGTTTTGGCTAGCTGCCCCCAGGTACCCACGAAAAACTTTTAGAAAAAGCTTTTTTCTTTTTGCTTTCTCACGGCGATTTTAAATTCGTACGTGAGAGAATGCAAATTATTTATGTTTAGATGCATATGCATCATGTAGAAAATGCAACCCGATATGCACTTATGTGCCTGTCTTAAAATATTACTTTTAAGCGGGCGAGAATAATCGTATGTATGTATGTATGTATGTACATACAATTAGATTTGAGCAATTGAATAATGTACGTATGTGAAGTGTATATTGCACAATAAAAAAAATGGAAGTATGTAGGTAAGTATGCAGTGCATATCGTGGGAGCGGAATGCAGGCTAGATAACAAATTGACAATCTCCAGAAAGTCTTGGTCTGGCATGGCGTTCTGTAGCTGATCACGCAGCAACCCTAAATGATGGTAATACATAGCGAATAGTTCACCAGGCTTTTGCCTTCGAGACATCAGCTGTAATCGTATTTTTAGATCATCCTTGGGCACTCCCCATTCAGTGGACAATCCCGTTTTGATAAATTCCCAAGTTGGAAAAGGGTTATGCCGTAATATCGACCAGTACCAGTCCTTCGCTGGTCCTGTTAATAACGTAAGCATGTTTCTAACTAGGAGATCAAAATCCCCTTCTAGAGCGGAGTGCGTGAGCGCTTCGACTCTAAAAATGAATTCATCCACAGAGAGCTCTGAGTTGTTGCCGTTATACGTCAGGTTCCATCTTCTGATAGGACTGCCAGATCGTCGCTGTCCTATATTTTCAGGGTGACGAATATGTGAACCAGTAGGCTGACCAAAAAACTGACCAAAAGGCTGACCAAAAGCTGATGGTGGTCTCTGAAACGATTGTCTCCTCAGATTGGGGAAATCGTGCGATGGTCTTGCATTACCCCTGGACGAAGGAGGTCGTGCAAAGTCTACTGGCGGCATTGCTGCTGCTACTCGTTGTCGGATACTAAACTATCTCGTCGAGGACTCGGGTTTACAAAAGTCCTTGAGTGCAAATCGGGCATTCCTGGTGATAAAGATCGTCGATTCGGTGGTGGTAAGTCGAAGGTAGGCAATTCAAAGGTCGGCAATGAATCGCGCCTAGCCGACTTCGCGGGTTTCACCTTCTTCGGTCTTTTAGGGATGGCACCAGTATATTCAATAAGGTCCTGTTGCGTGATGCGGTGTCGACAGTTAGGGCAACTGGAATGTTCGCCTATCCAAGTCCGTATGCATGCCTCATGGAAAAAATGTTCACATGTGGTCATGACAGGCTTACGCTCGGCTGACCAGCTCGTATCTGTACAGATAGTGCACAGAAGGTGGGGTCGTCATTGTGGCCATACCGAATTTAGTCGTAAATCAAGTCGAGAGAAAAAAATTTATACCCCAAAGGAATACTATGTCAAAGTCGAAGGTCGGGATGATATACTACAATTCCAAAAAAAAAATCTTCCCAAACGTTCGAAGTTTAAGACTGGATACTAAAATTTCAAAAAAAAAATTTTTTTTTATCGAAAGTTCGTCTTATCAACAGTTCGGAGAGAACATCAAAAATTTCAAACAAAAAAAATCAAATATTCGAAGACATTAGCAGAATGTTACTAATCAAGCTACTAGAAATATCGATCGAACAACAATTTTCGTTCCAAAGCTCGCTTAATACGCGTCCAAAACAAATTTTTCATATCATGGAATTTCCCCTTCACCCCCCAGGAGCGCTTTACACATGAAAGCTGCAGGTTGCTCTCCCTCCTTACAGGTCAGATATACCAGCAAGTGACGTGAGTAGGTGCATGAAATAGTCTGAGTTCTCGCAGAAATCTGGAAAGAGTAAAGTCGGAGCCATCAAAGACTGAGAATGCTACTAGAGATTCTTCAGCCAGGCAGTTAGCAGTATGCCAACTCCTGATTACTGAAGATCTCCAGCATCAATCCCATCCTACGATGACTCCTTCTCTTCTCCCTCACCGGATCTTTATGTCCAGTTAATTCGCTAGCCGGGCAGAGTCATGAGTCTGGTCAACTAATTAGCTGGAAGCCAAGAAGTTGTCTCGCAGATTCATAGCTCTGTCCAGCCAGTTGGCCAACAGACACACGTCTCCACAAGAGATCAAACAAAAATTTTCGGTGAGGCCACCCACCATTTCCATGGCAGAAGGTCAGCGGGAAAGATTATTCCAAAAAAACTCAAAAACTAAACAACTGTTCAGACTCGAGGCTTGACCGAAGTCAAACCTAGAGTCGAACTTCAACTCTCAAAAATACTTTCATACGTTACGTTACTTTAAAAAACCCAAAATCTCAAAATATCAAAAACTTTACTTTATTTCCAAAAACTTCAACAACTTTTAAAAACTTGACATTACTCTACAGAAAATTTTTCGACAAAACCAGTCAGACTTCAAGTCCGCATGCAGATTCCACTAGATGTGAGATCTGAGGTCAACCAACTAGCCCGTGCCAGAAGATCATCTCGCAACAGACCTCAGTCCCCAGCAAAATCTACACTTAGACCGCCGAAGTCCAACTGAGGTGGCCCCACTTTGGGCGCCATTTTTTGTTATGGAACTATGTAGAGTGATTCGCTTGGGACGTAAAGTCCCGACTGTCAGCATGAGCTGACACATCACTCGACGGGCAGCGTTGACTACAGGGCGGCACGCTAGTTCGCCTCAGCTATTGGCGGAGAGTGTGGGGAGGCTCCACAAAAAAAAACCTGCCGCTGCCGTAAGCCATAATCAAAAAAATTTCGGGCCTATCAACACAACAGCCGGCACCCTCTCAGTCCTGAAGGGACCCTTACGTCACTTACCTGCACCTTGTGGAAGGCGCAGATGTTCTGCCTTCTTTGCCGGCCCCATCCTCCCATCTGACTCTGAGGGGCATAATTCTTCAGAGTCCCTAGTTGACCTGGAAAGAGGGAGACTAGGCGAGCCTAGACCACCTTCATTTCATGTGCGAGGGCTCCAGGATAGTGATAGGAGAAACTAAAACTTTCAAAATTTCATAGTTACGTTATAATTGCAAAATTAACAAAAAAATCATCACTCCGATGTATATATAGGTATGTATACTATTGAGTTAACTATATACATATTTAGATACATTAGTAAATCAAAAGGCCATCATTCTTAAATATATGCAATAAGTATATCATTATCGTATATGTTAAGGTCTAAGTTATTAATTTTATTACTTTCACGTGTCGGTTACTTTGTTTGTAACATTTACATTGTACTTTGTTTTGTGTTGTTTAATTTAATCGAATTAGCTGGGAATCAGATGTCATGTGAAAATTAATTCAATTGTTAGTTTCTGTTTTTTCGTTGAAATATATAGAGTTCAATTCAAGTTAAGAAAAAGTCTTCCTTTTTTTCTCAATATTCCTCCGTGCTGGAATTTATCCCTTTACAAAGAGGTTTCCTTCTATCCTTCCTTGGAGCTGGAACTTAGTCCGAAAACGAATTTCAAAGTGCTGAAAACAGACAAAATAATTTACAGTCCACAAAGGAACCTACATGGTCCATCAGAGCCGGATTCATTTTATTAAAATAATAGTTTATTTCATAGAAAAAAATAGCTAAACTGCGATTGGGCCAGTTGTGATTAAAAGTGTGTCAGAACTGTGATCTTCTTATGAATGCCCAGAATAATTCAAGAAAGAACAGATAAGCAGAAACAAATCCAGATTATTCGAGAAGTCACTTTATCGTACTTTCTCTGTGAATTTGATTATAAGCGATTACCATTACACATTCAGAGCATATCATCTAGTGTCAATCCAAAAGAACGATATCAACAACAGTGTATGTAAAAGTGTGCATAGCATAACGGCATCCGTACATCACGTAGAACCTTCAGTCAGATTATTGGGCATTTCATATTGGATTTAGTCGCGGTATTTCAATAAAACTTCATAAAGCTGAAATGGCAGAAAAGAAATCTTTAATACAAAGACGAGGTCGGGCTAAAGCTGCGCTTACACGTTTGAAAACATTTGCAGAGCTTATAAGCGACAGCACGGTAGTAGAGGACATAGCTGTTCGTATGGACACGTTAGAAGAAACTTGGAAAGAGTTTCGCGCTATAGAAGATGACCTATTACTCATCGACGAGCAAGAATCTGAGATCGAAGAAAATGAGAAAAAGTATTTCGAAGTAAAGTCCTTAATGTTATGCGCATTGAATTCCCGTCAGCAAAGATCAAAACAAGAGTAAAGTGATATGAATTCCACAATGAATCAGATAATCTCCCAGCAGCAATCCTTGTCTAATAATTTCGAGCGTTCTCAAAACTCGCTCAACACTGTCCGGCTACCAAAGCTAAACATTCCCGAATTTTCAGGCGATCATAAAGAGTGGAATTCGTTCAAAGACCTCTTTGAATCGTCAATAAATGGAAATGGGTCTTTGAGCGGATCACAAAAATTCCAATATTTAAAGGGTCTAGTGAAAGGTACCCCAGCAAGTCTGATTCGACATTTACCAGTCACGGACTCCAGCTTTTCAGAAGCTTGGGAGAAACTGAAGAAGCGGTTTGACAAACCATCGCATATTGTAACATCGTTCATAAGAGCCTTCATGGAATTATCAAATCTAAACAGTCCGTCCTTTAGAGCCTTGCGCACATTGTGTGATGTCTGCGATGAAGTAACACGGGGTTTAAAATCATTAGGGACAAGTGCTGAAGCCAGAGACCCATGGCTCATCTACATACTGCTAACAAAAATTGATTCAGAAACTAGAGAATCATGGTCTCACGAAGTAGCAGGGAAGGAATTTCCTACCTTTGATGAATTTCTCGCTTTTCTTAACAAACGATGCGATGCCCTCGAGACTGCAGGCATAGCTACTAAGAAAATCCCTCACTCCGTCAAAACATTGCACAATTCAGTAAACAATAAAAATTTCAAGTGTGTGAAATGCGCTGCTGATCATCCAGTATATCAGTGTTCAGATTTCAAAGCTGACTCACCAGACAATCGAAAGGCTTTCGCCATATCAAAGTTACTTTGCTTTCGATGTTTAGGCCTACATCATTCAATTAAAAATTGCTTCTCTAAAGTACGTTGTTATCGCTGCAAGGGCAACCACCATTCCCTACTTCACGAAGCTTCCTCCAGAGCGCCACGTACTAATGCGTCCGATAATAACAGTCTCTCAAAACATTCCATTGCTTCAATCAACTCTCAGCAATCAACACGTTATCCTGATTCGTCAATCAAACCTAATGCTGCCTCTTGCCATGTAGACCCTCAATTATCAGCACTTAACACCTATACAAGCAAACCTAGAGACGTCTTTTCAACCGTCGCTATTTTGCCTACCGCCTTGTGTAATGTAATGGATATCAGTGGACAGTATTACTCTTGCCGGATACTCTTGGACTCAGGCTCACAAATATCATTAATTCCTGAGCAATTGTTGGGTAACGAATCGCTCGTGCTTCCTGGCACGTCCAGGTAGAAGCGATCTGTGCATAAGTAGGAACTCTCAGAAAACGAACGTCTAGGTTTTGGCCTACCTTCTATTAAAACGCAAAACACTTTTTAGTTCTTTATTAATATTTGAAGGCTTCCTTTTTAACAAGACACAAACTCTCCTTTTTTCCTTATTTATTTTTTTTGTATTTGTATGTTCCGTATTTACAATTATCACTTCTAACAAAATTTCCTTATAATTTATATATATTTTTTATTTTTTCACTTTTAACAAAATTTCTTTATAATTTATATATATTTTTTATTTTTTCACTTTTAACAAAATTTCTTTACAATTTATACATATTTATAACTTTCACTTTTAAGAAAACCATTTACTGGATTTCTTCTAATTTTAACTTTCTTAGAGGTGTCCTCTCGACGGGGTTGAAAAAAACGAACTCCTCGAGGTTTTGGCTAGCTGCCCCCAGGTACCCACGAAAAACTTTTAGAAAAAGCTTTTTTCTTTTTGCTTTCTCACGGCGATTTTAAATTCGTACGTGAGAGAATGCAAATTATTTATGTTTAGATGCATATGCATCATGTAGAAAATGCAACCCGATATGCACTTATGTGCCTGTCTTAAAATATTACTTTTAAGCGGGCGAGAATAATCGTATGTATGTATGTATGTATGTACATACAATTAGATTTGAGCAATTGAATAATGTACGTATGTGAAGTGTATATTGCACAATAAAAAAAATGGAAGTATGTAGGTAAGTATGCAGTGCATATCGTGGGAGCGGAATGCAGGCTAGATAACAAAATGCAATTTATGCTTAAATTGCATTTTGTTGTAGCATTGAAATGCATTTTAAATGCATTTGAAATATGGAATGAAATTTTGAATTAAAAATAATTAAAAGTAATTTTCAGGGTCAACTTTGCAATGCACCAATATGTTGCATATGGCAATATGTTGGTGCATTGACCTTATCGTTGTGATTCGGGGCATTGGGTACCTGAGTCACAACATCCCTCCCCCCTGGGGAAAAGAAAGTTTTATTCCTACTTGGAAGAAAATCTTTCTTTCTGTAAGAAAGTTTTATTCCTACATGGAAGAAAATCTTTCTTTCTGTAAAAAAAAATTATAAGTATGCATTACATGGTACAGAATTAGGCTAATGTTGTTATACATAATTATATAAAATTATAGGAGTTAATTAAAATAAATCCTATGAATAGAAGCAGTGAATATTTCCTTTGAATATGAGAGATGTGTAACCTATTTACGATTTATTTTAGATTTAATTTATAATAAAACTAATAGTAATTATTTATCTCAAAGGAACAGAATTTTTTTTTGTTTTATTTATGTATATATTTTGACCTACGGATTTCGATCTGCGTTATCTATTTATATTTATGCGTATTTGCTACTTAATTATTTAATATATTCCTTAAAGTGGTGCTATTATGTAATATAAACCAGTTGGTTGTACATTGTTTTTTGTAATTGTCGTTTACTTATAACTGATCCCTTTTTTGTTAACGGTATTTATTGATTTTTTTTTTTTGTATACTATATACTGAAACAAGTTATTTTTTTTTTTTTAAAACTAGTATTTATTTTTACTTTTATATCTCTTTGTTATTTCCATTATTCCAAAATCTTTTCTTTTTCTTTTTTTTAAATAATTCTGGCGTAGAAATTGTGTTCCTTTTCGGGATGGGTAAGGAGTTAATAAAGTGGTAAAAGTTAAAGAAAGGAAAAGGTACAGTTGTCAGTTTATTAGTGTCCGTAAGTTAGACGTTTTCTGTAGTTTTTCTTTTAGGTGCTGGGGTTATCTTGAAATTTATCCTTCTAGGTGTGGGTTTAGGCACATCTTCTAATTTAGGTTCCGGCGGAATATGTTTAGATTTGCGGGCCCTTGATTTATATCTCATGTATAGATATATGCAGAGAATAGATACGATCAAAGACACTGTTAAATATGACAGCGCGTAATGATGAATATGACTATTTATGGGATTGAGAGGAATTAATTCTTGATGTTTTTGGAAACGAATGGATTCCAGAAGGCTCTCCAGGTCCGTGTTCGTTGTAATATTTAACGGATTTGTTTCTATAAGCGTTTCTATGGGAGAAGACGTCATATTCCATATTATATTGGAAATGTTTAGTGTTGGGATGAAATGGGAATTGAATTTGGACATTTTTACGTTATGCCCGTGCAGGATGAATTCCTTGCTGCGAACATAACAACCGGGATTGATGTGCATTGTTCCTATTCCATGTATAGGGTTTGTGAACTAATGGAATCTTCACAAATAATGTCTATGTGGAGGGATCCTTTTAGGGAGAAAAGCCAGGCGTTCTGCTGTGATAATTGCGTCCAATAGTAATCCTGTCGCAAGATCAGAATTTTACACTTTTGTGTAATAGGTTCCTTCTTTAGCAGATTCACTTCACATTGATTTGTTCTTGTATTAGTGTTTAGGATAGGGGATGAAATTTTGCAGTAGAAATGCATATGGTCCAACGTTGCGCAATTATGAATATCCTGAAGCGTTAATTCAACAAAATGCTCGCGATTGTAGTCTATTAATATGTATTCCTTCGATGGTTCGATATATACGAACGATTCGTTAAGGAGTGTCGGTAACGGAATTGCTTTGAATATTTGGTATGGTTCCTTGAATGGAAGTGGAATTCGGAGCTCAATAATTATTTTATTATTAAAAATATTTGCCGAAATTGTACTTAATTTGTAAATTTGTGATAAAATATTGTCTCTGAAATTTATAGGAAGCATCATTGAATTTGGTAATTCTTGCCTGATCTTTGATAAAAGATCTTCAATATTTTTCGGTGATACTAGTGTGGGATGGAATTTTCCATGCTTGGAATCTGTTAAAAGATCTATTAATTCCGACTGGGTATTCTGGTACCTGAATACCATTAACGAGACCAGCGAGATTAAGGATTCAAGTTCAATTGATATTTTGTTATCCAACGTTCTGTTTTCCATTGATGATATAGTTATCTGAATTGATATTAACTTTTTATGCATAACCAGAAATTCATTTTCAATTGCGGTTTTAGTTTTGTTGAAAATATTTGTGGTTGCTTCGATTATCGCAGTTTGGCTTTTCATAAGTGATAGGAGGGAGTTTTGGTTTAAGGTGAGATTACGGATTTGCTCATCATAAATCTTGGCATCATCTTCGTTCAATGTGCCGAAAAGAGCTTTAGAGATTGAGCCTATAGCATTGAAAAGTGCTCTGTGTTTTCTATTTTGGGTCACAAGTAACATATTCTTATATTCTATGTTTGCTAATATAAGATTAATTTGTAACAACGTACCGTTACAAGTGTGGCTCAAGGCTGCGTATTTGTCCAGTTTCAGGCAGGTCGCTGTAATTTGTTGGGCTATGAACTGAATGTTGTTTAATTCCGATTTAAAATTCGCCAGGTCGTAGAATGTCACTATCTTCCACTCGTTTGTGTAGAGATTGGCTCTGCCAATCTCTTCGAAGTAAATGCCTGCAGTAGCATTTAGCTGATTGACTTCTATCCCTGAGCCGTGGATGAAAGGGATGAAAATTAAAATGAATGCTGTTTGCATCATTTTGAAAACCTGGAAGATGATACTGATTAATCATTTGGAATGATTTTTTTTTGGAAGGATGAAATTACTGGCATTAATCTGTGAAGAGTTTCAAGTTATTATTATGGACTCTTTTATTTTTGTTGTTGACCTTTATGGTGGAATTTTCGGGGGAATTAATCTCCATTATCTCATATGGACCTGACCATAATGGTGAGAACTTATTATCTCTGACCCTGCTCTTAAGTAGGACTTTATTGCCTACCATAAAAGATTTTTGGACGGAATTTTTGTCATATTGTAGTTTGGATTTTTCTTTATTGGCCATGGCTATGTCTTTAGCTATTTTGAAACTATGCTGTAGACGCGCTTTTAGCTCGTTTGCGTAATTGTCGTAATTATAGCAAACGGTTGGAGATGATTTTAAATTATTTGGGATTTCGGCTGGGAATCCGTATAGGAGCTCGCGAGGAGTATAATTAGTACTCGAATGAGGGGTTGTATTATATACAAACATGGCATAAGGAATCCATGTATCCCAGTCTTGTGGATCTTTTGCTACATAAGATCGGAGATATTCTGCTAAGGTTCTGTGACTTCTTTCCAATGCATCATTCGTTTGAGGGTGATATGGAGTAGTTTTAAGTCGTTTTATTCTTAGTAATTTAGATACCTCGGCGAACATGCCACTTATGAGGTTAGAACCTTGATCTGTGAGGATACTTTCTGGAATACCATGTCGACAAACTATTGTTGTCGTGAAGGCTTCCGCTAATGTCTTAGACTCGGTGTCGACTATGGGAATAGCCTCGGAAAATTTTGAAAGGTCGTCTTGAAATGTAAGGATGTATTTGTTTCCAGAATGAGAAATTGGGAGAGGTCCTACAACATCTAGGTACACTCTTTCGAAAGGTTTGGAGCTAATGCTCGAGATTTTCATTGGAATTTTAGGGTTTCTGGATACTTTGTTCACCTGACAAAGTTTACATTTCCTTACATGCTTTACGATGTCATCTGACATGCCAGGCCAGTAGAATTGCTTTTTGATTCTTTTAATTGTACGGGAAACGCCTTGATGGCCTCCCGTCGGTAGTGAATGGAAATCTTTTAAAACTTGTTCGATGTCATTAATGTCTAATAAATATTTAATTGAATCCTGATGTAGTTTTATGTTTATTTGCTTATTAGCGAAGATTTTGGTAAAAGCGGTTTTAATAATTATTAGATTCTGTGGATCTAATATAGGGAAGGAGATATTAATTTGTTTTGACTGATTTGCTTCTGTGTATGAGCAGATCTCAGTTAAAATCTTTTCGAGGTCTGATCTATCTCTTTGCGATCGACAAGGTAAATTAGTTTTTGATATAATTATTGTGCAGTCTTTTTTCTTGAAGAAGTTCAGCTCAGTTTCTAAAAGTGGGGGTTTATCTGAAAATTTTAATTTCGAATCCAACACTCTTTCAAGTTCTGTATCTTGCATTGGCAAGATGAAAAATTTAGGATTCGCATTTTTAGTTAGTAAAAGAGGAAAATTAGTCTCAGTTATTATGACTGAGGAATTGTTTACAGGTGATGGAGTTGGGTTTGGAGTAGTTACACTTGCGTTGGGTGTATTTATATTCGCCTGAGCTCTGGCTTGATTTCTAGTTACCACATTTATGCAGGTGGTAGGTTTTGCGAAATTTTCGCTAATATCTGGAATAGTTCTACTGAGAGCGTCTGCATTTGTGTTGAGCTTACCTGATTTGTGGACTATCTTGTAGTCATATTCCTCAAGACGTATTCTCCATCTCATCAGTCTTGAGGAGTGATCTTTCAGATTCATGAGCCATACTAATGGTTTATGGTCAGTTATAATTGTAAACTGTCTGCCATAAACGTATGGTCTGAATTGCTCAACTGCGAAAACGATAGCTAAGAGCTCCTTTTCTATTGTTGAGTAACGAGTCTCTGTACCATTGAGAACTCGGCTCACATAGGCGATTGGATGATCTCCTTAATCATCAACTTGTGAAAGGACTGCTCCGATGGCGTAGTCACTGGCATCGGAGGTGACAAAAAATTCTTTGTCAAAATCGGGATATGATAGAATTGGTGCTGAAATTAATTTATTTCGTAATTCGCAAAACGCTTCATCGCAAATTGCATCGAACTTGAAGGGTGTATCTTTTTTCAAAAGATTTGTGAGTGGTTTAGCTATCTTCGAAAAATTTGGTCTGAAGCGGCGATAGTAGCCGACGAAACCAAGGAAAGCTTTTATATCTTTTTCCTTCTTCGGTCTGGGATAGGACTGAACTGACTTAATCTTCGCTGGGTCTGGTTTGACTCCATTTTCTGTAATAATGTGCCCTAAGTACATAATTTCCTTTCTTAGGAAGTGGCACTTGTCGGGTTGAAGTTTGAGGTTGAAATCACGAAGGCGGCTAAATACTGCTGTGAGTCTGGAATTGTGGTCCTTGAGATTGTATCCATGGACTACAATATCGTCCATGTGTACGAAGCAATAGATGCCTTGAAGGCCAGATAGAACATTGTTCATGGCTCGTTGAAAAGTAGCAGGGGCTCCTTTTAAACCAAATGGCATACGAATGTATTCGTAGTGGCCATAGGGTGTGCTAAAGGCAGTTTTCTCCCTGTCCTTCGATTCCATTTTTATCTGGTGAAATCCACTGGCTAAGTCGAGTGTGGTAAAATATTTCGACTTCCCCAACTGGTCTAATATATCAGTGATATTAGGCAGTGGGTACGCATCGCCAATAGTAATGTCGTTAATACGACGAAAGTCTACCACTACTCGCCACTTTTTGTTTCCATTCTCATCTGGTTTTTTAGGAACCAGGAGAAGTGGAGAATTCCAGGGACTATGGGATGGTTT
The DNA here is from genome assembly GCA_963924295.1 of Dioctria rufipes. Classification (NCBI taxonomy): domain Eukaryota; kingdom Metazoa; phylum Arthropoda; class Insecta; order Diptera; family Asilidae; genus Dioctria; species Dioctria rufipes. Next base: position 137,636,024 of record OZ002740.1, read on the forward strand.
TATGATATCTGACTCAAGCATTTCGTGTATTTGCCGGTTTATTTCTATTCGGCTTGCTTCAGGAAGTCTATATGGCTTGGTATAGATGGGCGGTTTATCTTGGAGTGTTTCGATTTTGTGGGTTATCGCATCTGTATAAGATAGGAAATCCCCTTCTATGAAGAAGAGATCGTTGAATTCCCTACAGATATTGCGAATACTTTCAGATTCCTCAGAATTACAGTGATCCAATTTTATAAGGTTTTGCAGTTTAATTATTCTGCCCTTAATTGGATCTCTGTCAGAGTCTGTGGAGATGACCACAAAGTCGTCCAAGTCTTGGTAAACTGGGTTCACCTCGTAAGGTGCCAGATCGGCGTCCTCCTCATTTGTGTTGAGGATTAGGACTTTTGCCATACCGTTGACTGGTTCGACTATCGAATTTCCAAGAAATAAACCTGGCCTTATTTCCTTCTTGAAACAGACCGATTGATTTTGAATAGAAGGCGTTGGAATTTCAATAATGGATTCTGATCGAGCCGGAATTTTAAATGATTTTAATTTATCCGATTCTTTCGGATTTCTAAAAGGAAGGAGATATGATTCCAACTTTTGTGGAATTTGGAAGGAGTTATTCGATGATTCCGACTCGATAGAATTTGAAGGAGATAATACTTTATTGAAATTCCTTGACTTCTCTTCTGATTTATTTCTGAATGAAGGAGATAGAATTTTATTATATTTAGCCTTTTGTGCGGCTGTAGGTGGAGATATACTTTTATGTTGTTGCTTCATATCTTGTGAAGCCTTGGATGGAGATAGAATTTTATTTGATTCAGCATTTTTTCTGGCTATAGATGCAGATAGATTTTTATCTTCATGCTTCACTTTTTGTGAAGCATTTGCCGGCGATCGATTTTCATTGCTTTTCGAAGCAATTGATGGAGATAGATTTGTATTTATATCTTTATTAGAGACTGTTATTCCTGTATATAACAGACTCTTTGTTTGAGACCTCTTTTCTGGGTATTCGCTTTTCAAATAAACGTATGGATAGTTGGAATAATATTGTTCATATGGATAAGATGAATCAGATTCATTAACTTCCAGAGAAATGAATTTATTTTTATAGTCGATACTCGCATTGTATCGAGATAAAAAATCATGACCAAGCAGACCATCGTATGAGAGGATGGAGTTATTTCCCACTATTTGAAATGGGTGCTCTAGGATGGAGTTATTTTGCGCAGATTCCAGAATTAATTTCGCGAAGATGAGTTATTCTGTAGAAGTTGACTCTGTAAACAATGTATTTATATTGCAGACAGCATCTCTGTAGCAGATACTGTCTGGTTTCAGTGGATGGAGTTTTATTAGGCTGATCTCTGCTCCAGTATCAATTAAAAATGTAAGTTTTGGAGCAGAGCAGATGTTAACAGGCAAGGAAAGAGTTAAAGAATTTTTATTTATTTGAACGGGGATTTGAATTATTTTTTTGCTGCCTACTTCTCTGTTGATATTGTCTCGGGATTCCTGTGGACTTGTGCTGTATTATTATTTTAAGGAAAATTTTTTTTCTTTTTAAGGCACTGATTTTTTTTTAAAATACCGCTGCCACCAATATGTTGGATAATTTAGGTTTAATTTATAGGCACTGATTTTTTTTTAAAATACCGCTGCCACCAATATGTTGGGTAACGAATCGCTCGTGCTTCCTGGCACGTCCAGGTAGAAGCGATCTGTGCATAAGTAGGAACTCTCAGAAAACGAACGTCTAGGTTTTGGCCTACCTTCTATTAAAACGCAAAACACTTTTTAGTTCTTTATTAATATTTGAAGGCTTCCTTTTTAACAAGACACAAACTCTCCTTTTTTCCTTATTTATTTTTTTTGTATTTGTATGTTCCGTATTTACAATTATCACTTCTAACAAAATTGCTTTATAATTTATATGTATATATTTTTTATTTTTTCACTTTTAACAAAATTTCTTTATAATTTATATATATTTTTTATTTTTTCACTTTTAACAAAATTTCTTTACAATTTATACATATTTATAACTTTCACTTTTAAGAAAACCATTTACTGGATTTCTTCTAATTTTAACTTTCTTAGAGGTGTCCTCTCGACGGGGTTGAAAAAAACGAACTCCTCGAGGTTTTGGCTAGCTGCCCCCAGGTACCCACGAAAAACTTTTAGAAAAAGCTTTTTTCTTTTTGCTTTCTCACGGCGATTTTAAATTCGTACGTGAGAGAATGCAAATTATTTATGTTTAGATGCATATGCATCATGTAGAAAATCCAACCCGATATGCACTTGTGTGCCTGACTTAAAATATTACTTTTAAGCGGGCGAGAATAATCGTATGTATGTATGTACATACAATTAGATTTGAGCAATTGAATAATGTACGTATGTGAAGTGTATATTGCACAATAAAAAAAAATGGAAGTATGTAGGTAAGTATGCAGTGCATATCGTGGGAGCGGAATGCAGGCTAGATAACAAAATGCAATTTATGCTTAAATTGCATTTTGTTGTAGCATTGAAATGCATTTTAAATGCATTTGAAATATGGAATGAAATTTTGAATTAAAAATAATTAAAAGTAATTTTCAGGGTCAACTTTACAATGCACCAATATGTTGCATAGGGCAATATGTTGGTGCATTGACCTTATCGTTGTGATTCGGGGCATTGGGTACCTGAGTCACAACACAATTCGCTCAACGGCTTGGGCTGAAGCGTCATAACGCCAGGCTTGCCATAAGCAGACTATCATCAGTGGGCGTTCGACATACAAACGGGAAGCTTTACTTAAATATTTTTCCACATTGGGAAAATTCTCATGGACTCCAAGTAGTCGCATACATTATGGATAATTTAACATCCTACGTACCGTCAAAGACAGTATGCACGGACAGATGCAATTTCTCTCGTACTCTCAAATTGGCCGATCCAGATTTTGATAAATCTTCCACAGTGGACATAATCCTTGGGGCAGACAAATTCTTCAAGGTCTTATGCAAAGGGAAATTACATAACAGTCAAGGCCATCCAATTGCTCACAATACAATATTTGGTTGGGTAATGGCTGGCACCCTTTCTGCAGATCACTCCTCTGTTCTCAGCATGAGCATATCATCGTTGACTGATTTAAACAAAACTTTACAATCCTTTTGGAGAACTGACAATATGGGATTAGAGTCTCCAACCTTAAGTGGAGAGGATATGCAAGCGGAGACACACTTCAAAGAAACTCCCTCACGCGCAGCAGATGGTCGCTACATAGTATCGCTACCTTTTACAGAAGATGCAAAACTTTTAGGACATTCAAAACGAAATGCACTTATACGTTTACAATCCATTGAACGGCGCTTTGCCAAGGACGTCAATTATAAAAACGCATACAAAGCCTTCATGCGCGAATATGAGCAGCTCGATCACATGGAGCAAATACCGGAATCCGAAATAACAATTGATGATAATTTGTGCTTCTATCTTCCTCATCACGCGGTCTTTAAAAATGAGCCAAACCCAAAAATTCGTGTAGTATTCGATGGATCATGCAAAACAAGCTCGGGCATTTCACTAAATGACAACTTAGTTGTTGGGCCAACAATTCAAAGAGATTTGGCATCAATTTTGATAAGCTTTCGCAAGAATAAGATAGCCCTTACAGCTGATGTGAAAAAAATGTACCGTCAAGTTCTTATTGCACCTTCAGACAGGGACTACCAACGAATTGTTTGGCGGGACGACCCCTCATTACCAATAAAGCAATACAGGTTAAAGACAGTGACCTACGGTACATCAGCTGCATCCTTCCTAGCAACAAGAGTGCTGCATCAAATCGGCGAAGATCATAAGAAAACTTTCCCAGAAGTGTGCTCAGTCATCCAACGTGATTTTTACGTCGATGACCTTCTATCCGGTGCCGACTGCCTCTCAGATGCAAGGTTGTCATGTGCCGTACTAGGAAATTAAAATCTCCATCTAAGGCCGAGTAAGTCAATGCTTCCAGTCTAAACACGAATTCGTCAACAGTTAGTCGAGAGCTGTCGCCGCTATAGGATATATTCCATCTACGGATGGGACTACCAGAACGTCGTAGTCCTATGCCTAATGGGATACGATGAGATGGAGCTGGTGGAGGCTGGTTAAACTTCGGCCTAGCCTGACCACTAAGCTGACCAAGAGGTGATGACGGTCTGTTAAGCGAATGCCTATGCGTGTCGTTAAAATCGAACGGCGGTATCGGTTCACCTATGGAAGGACGTGGCCGTGAAAAATCAACTGGTGGAATTGCAGCTGATATTTGCTGCCTAACGCTAGTTGCCAGTTCACCTCGTAAGGTATTTATGCTCTGCTCAAGGCTTTCGGGAACCAATTCCTGCAGCTGTATGCGCAGACCTGCCAGCAGGGCTTCAGTCGCTGCTGAGTTCTGTCCAATGCCAGAAGGCAGTGGGCTATTTCGTCGCGAGTTAGGATGGGAAAAGGTCGTGGAATGCGGATTTGATATTCCAGGTGAAGGAGATCTTCGGCTTATTGGTGGCATAGTAAATGGGTGTGGTAACTCAAATGTCGGTGATTACGCTCGTTATTGACAGGTATCGTCTTTGTGTCATTGAAACGGCACCCGTATATTCGGTAAAATCATATTGGGCAAGGTGATGCCGACAGTTTGGACAATTGGCCTGTTCGCCTATACACGTGCGTAAACATGGTTTGTGGAACACGTGTCCACATATAATCTTAACAGGCTTTCGTTCGAATGACCAGTCTCTATCTTGACAGATACTGAAGATCTCCAGCATCACTTCCATCCTCCAAAAACTCTTTCCTTCCTGTTCACCTGATAGTCATATCCAGCAAGCCTTCCAACTGGACAGAGTCATGAATCTGGTCAACTAGTTAGCTGAAAGCCAAAAAGTCGTCTCACAGATTCACAACTCTGTCCAGCCAGTTGGCCAACAGAGACATGTCTCCGTGACAACGCAATCAAAAATTTATTGTGAGACCACCTACCATTTCCATGGCAGAAGGCCAGCGGGAAAGATGATTAAAACAAAATTCAAAAAATTGAAAAACTAGACACCTGTTCAGACTCGAGGCTTGACCAAAGTCAAACCTAGAGTCGAACTTAATTAAAAAACTTTCAAAAACTTTAAAACGCTACGTTACTTTACTTTACTTAATCAACTTTCAAAAATACAAATATCGAAACTTTCAAAAAACTTTACTTTACTTTACAAGAAAATTCAAATCACAAACCAATTAGACTCAAGTCCGCCTATAACTTCCACTGATTGTGAGATTACCGAGTCAGGCTATTTAGCTACAAGCCAAATGCCCATATCTCGAAGTAATCTCAGTCCTCAGCACTAGTCATACTTAGACCACTGAAGTCTAACTGAGGTGGCCCCACGTTGGGCGCCATTTTTGTTATGGAAGTTTGTTGAGTGACTTGACATCGGATGTTAAGTCCATACTGCCAGCATGAGCTGACAGATAACTCGGCGGATAGCGTTGACTGTAGGGCGGCACGCTCCTCGCCTCGGCCATTGGCGGAGAGTGTGGGGAGGTTCCACGAAAAACCTTTCGCTGCCGCCTGTCTTAATAAAAAAAAAAACAAATTCGTGCCTATTTACCAAAACGCCGGCACACATTAGGTCCTGAAGGGACCTTTACTTCACTTACCTACATCCACATAGAAGGCGCGTTATAAACAAAAATCTCATATATTCTATTTCCTTATGGGCTAACAACTACAATTTGTGTTGGCTCTTAAATTCACCCCCGCAGTTTCTAATATGACTGGATGGTAAAAAATAACATTTATCCCTTCCTTCTTGTTTTTACAGCTTTAATTGATTCTAGATTTTCGGCGTATATGTACACAAAGTTCTCTTCTCTATAGTGAAGTTAAAAGAATTCATTTCAGCAACAATACATCAATAAAAGGACAATTACAGAAACCTTGCGTTCTCGTCATACTTGATATAATACAGTTTTTATAAATCATCAAGCTAAATTCAACATTTTATCTAAAAGCGCTCTTAGCAAATATTTCTTTCTTAATTTGCTGCTCCTATTCTTCTTGATATATTATTATGAAAAATAATTACCGACAAGTACGTTAAATCCTCACGACATATCTTCTTAAACACAACTGAAATAAATTAAAAGAAAAATACAAAAGAGTTGTTGTTCCAGCATGTGTTTTACAGAAAATAAATTTAAGATGGAATCAATAACTGCAAATTTGATGTACTTCATTTCAAATATAATTATCGGACAAATTATGTCCCTACCGCTGGCTAGTCTGGAGTGAAAGCAAACCCGTAGAGTTATTATTACGATGAGTGTAAGAATGCTTCGATGTCCAAGTATTTCTCGAGAAGGCCTTCTAGAGGGGTACGATGGTCCAATAACAATATCAGGGTATCTGCAGAAAACTCGATTATTCCAACTTCCTAAGGGTTTCCTTATGCCCTTCACAATCTATGTTCTCCCTTCTTTGAGGTGAGCCTGCACTACTGACAAAGTAATTCCTTAGAGAAATTATGTTCGGTACTTATGACTAACTTAAGGAACCTAGTGTATTATAATATTTCATCGGGAATAAAGTTCGACGATCTTTTATAAAAGAATATATCAGTATTTTGATCGACGATAATTCCCCGACGTTCTGTATGAACATGTGTTACTATTCTAATGGAAGATAGGTTGACGACATTTTCAACAACAATTTATGTTGATATTTCTAATGGCAAATAGGCTAAAGACATATTATATAACGAAAAAAAGTCCGATGATCTTTGATAAAAGAATATGTTAATATTTTAATCAAAAATCAGTCCGATGAAACCAGATTTTAATGTTGCAATGGAAAATCAGTCCGATGACATTCGGCACCTTTTTGTTTTGTGAAGGTATTTTTCTAATCGGATGGCCATTAACTCGACTACACCTTTTAAGCAATTATATACTAGGGAACAAAGTTATTACTACTTATCTTCAACATCCTGGGGGGTGTGCTCTCCATGGCAGATCTCCAATTTCACGTCGCTCCTTGCCGGAAATTCACTACTTTTCACTTTTCCTTTTTAAATTTTTCTTCCTTTTGTTTTCTTTTGTATAACACACTTTTACTTGTCTTCCTTTTTTCTTATTTTCTTCCGTTTTTCTTGCAGGGATCCTTCAGACTTTCACGATCTAAACTTCACTCAATCGCCGATTTTTTCTGTCTGTTCCCATTTCCGGCATCTTCGGCGTTCTCATTCCCTTGCTCCACTCACATGGTGCACAGTGTTCCAGTGACAATTCTGACAATCAGATGTCAGAATGTCACGATGCTACACTAGTGCTACGCTCTGACGTACATGCGGCCATAACACACTTTGTTAAAAAGTTGAAGTGCGTGGAGCTCATTTTCATACTGGCGCAAGTAAACTGACGGGTATTCCAAGAGGTTGTGAGGAAAAAAGACGGTTACTTGGGACTGTAACATCGCTTGTGAAAACCAAGAAAATAAGATTTTCCGAGTATTAAAATTGTACTTATATCTATGACAATTTAATTTTGCATTTTACCCATTAAGAAAGCAATCTATCGCATAAAATTTTTATAAAAGTAAGTAGAATCTTAAAAATAGGAAAACGTTATTTTTCGCTTATTTATTTCAAAAAGCTTATGTTAAAAATTAATTTAATCTAGTTCAAATTTGTGGCAGCCCCGCTCCGCAAACCAAGAAATAAAAAAAAATCATTGAATTTTCATTATTAAATCTTTTTCAATAAAAATTGGGACGAAATTAAAATTTAGGAAACGTTGTTTTATTGTTGCCTTAAGTGTTTAGATAAATATTCCAATAATCAATTTGCGATTTATACAAAAACCTTAACGCCCCGCCCCATCTTACAAATTGTGCACCGAGCTGTCCTATTTAGGACCACGACCCAGCCTTAGGCTGTCCTAAATTGGACAGCTCGGTTCAGCCTTTTGAAGTTAATGAGCAGAAAATAACGTTTTCCAATTTGACGCAATAGATTGCTTTACCCCTATTTTACCCAATAAGAAAGCAATTTATTGCATCAAATTTTCAAATAAAAAGTGAGCGGAGTTTTAAAAATCGATTTAGCAATCGCTGATTATTCTACCAGAATGTGCCCTTGACTTGTATCCCTCCCCCCTTGGAAAAACTAGTTTCCGTAGGAAACTAGGTCTGGAGAGTGCAATCAATCTTAAACTTTCTTTTCTGACATTTTTTGATTTTACATCATTTCACATTTAATTTTCTACTTATCTCACAATTTAGTCCTTTATTTATCTCACATTTAATTTCTCTTCCTATCCTATGTTCTGCTTTTTTCTGTGTGCTATTAACCTAACCATGTTACATTCTAACTAAATGCTTGTTACTACACACAAATAAAAACACGTAATGCTGGTAACCCGGACGCTCAGATGGTACTTATATATCCTTCTTATTGGTACTCAAAAGAAGACGAACAGTAAATTAATAGTGAAAATGGCAAATGTGTTGTGAAGAGTGTAGTGTAAAGTTCGGGATTTTAAAGTTAAATATCTCGGAAACTATAAGTTTCCTGTTAAAATAAATGTGATATTTGTGATTTGGGAGTAAATTGGAACAAGTACACAAAATTTGAACAAAATCGGAGAGGTTTCCTTAATCTTGAACTAAGCCAATAATTATATAAATAAATAAGTGATATCTGTTTGGTTTCTTCTTTTTCTTCATTTTATTTTTCTATTCTTTCCTTTTTTAGGTATGCATTTGCATATTGTAAATATTTTTTCAAGTATCTTAGTATTTTTTGTTGGGAACCTCGCTGGTCAGTGAGTTTGTCATAGTCTTCTTTTGGAAACCTCGCTGGTCAGTAGAATTGTTAACATGTCAGTACTGACTATATTTCTGGTCAGTCAGCACTGACCAGTATATCAGTTGTATATGCGAAATCGGATTGCCCAGAACGAAACTGAATGGTACATTTGGGTTCTTATTACTACATCACACATACACTCTCTTGATTGCGGAATGCCTGTAAATAGTTTAGTATAATTGCATTTTGAATTTTCCTCCTTCAGTTGTACTTAGACCTTGCACTTTTTATGGTATGTTGCTGTTTGTTATTTTACATTTTTCTTTCCATTTCTACGTATGTCTGATTTTTGATTTGTCTTTGCAGTAGTTGAGATATTGCTTAATCTTGGTAGGTAGGGAATAGATGGCACTAGTGGCAAGTTGTGCCAGGAAGAAGAAGAGACGAAGAAGGAATGATTATTCTAGACTACAAAAAAGTGTCAATTTGGATTAATAAAAAGTTCTGTGAAGAACTTAATTTTATTTTATTTTGGGCCATCTGACATCTTCTTTTATTTTTATTTCTTTACCTTCCTTCTTTGTGATTTTCCTGTTTTTACGCTCTTCCTGATGCATCATATGCTTTAGTAGTTTTAATTTTTTAGTTTATCTGTTTTCTTCTTAACATATTTTTCCTTATATATATTTGTTCTTTGTCTTCAGCGCATCTTTAATTTATGACATTTTTCTTTAACGACTAACATTTTTACTTCATGCATATCTTTTATTTTTGAATTTCCTCCATTTATCTTAATAAGCTTCTTATTTCTATTACATTAAAATTTTATGTATTGTACAAGGATTTCTTAATTAGTATACACGTATTATATTGCTAGAAAGCATTACTTACTGTCTCTATATAATAACAAAATATGAGAAACAAAAAAGCAAAATCCTTTTACTATATTTTATATCAACAAATCTCTCCAATGATTACAATTCTATGACTTTGCTGCGCTCTACCTTGCTTTCTAACTACACGGGTTGCCCCCATGATAAAAAGATTAATAAGGTATGGTCGGAAAATCTGTCAATTGATTGCTTGCCTCCTTTGGCGACAAATGTCACAAATTTGTTCGTCTCAATTTCAATCGTCCTTTCATAGTGAAAAAAATTTTCTATTTTAAAATTTCTTTGCTTTCCAACTAGCACATAATTACTTTTTTCGAAGTGATTTAAACGAAGAAACTAATATTTTGTTAAATAGTTTAATATATTCAAAACGTATTTCAGTCAATAAAATACGAAAAACTCAAAACAAATTCGCTGGAAATGACAGTAGGCACCTCATGACGTAGCAACACAAAAAAATTTCTCTCGAATCGGCGATACTTGTTATCTTTGTATCATGGGTTGCCCTTATACTTTACAAGATTATTCTACCACTTCTATTTATAAATTTTCTTTTACCCTAATGCGGTCACTCCAACTGTACCAGTTGTTTTTTTCACAACGTTTGGCAGGGTTATTGTAGGTATATTTGCTGTGGTGGGAATGATATCGATGGTAACGTTGGCTTCTTGTTCTTCCAGCGACCACTCCTTTTGCATACTTAGAACTGATTTAGACATTTGGATGGTTGGTCGTCTTGACAGTCGACTGGTGTTCTCTATTGCTTGCTTTTTCTTGCAACGTATTAGATGGACCAAAATATCTGCTAATATTGTAAAGGTGACGATGCATAAACACCCAATTATTGAAGTAGCGGCTAGGTGGACATGATGAGGAATAACTTGCCTGATAGTTACCTCCTACTTGATGGGTTCCTGGACCTTTTTTATATCAGCTTCTTGATCCCACTGTGCCTGATTAAAGTTGTTGGTTGCTAGCAACTACACTTCCTCTTTTTTTATCTTCTAAATATTTTGATTTCCGTGATTTAGTTTGAATTGTGATGACGTCCAAGGCTAGGAGTTCTGATCGAGTTGGCTGCCAAAGTGTTATGTTGCGCCGCGCGCTGTGCTCTGAGTCTATGAAATAACCTCCAATATGCCGTTGACACTGTCCCTCTATAGTTAGCACACCAGTGGATGACAGATTTCGTATCGCAGTTGGCAGGTCTTTGCCATTTACTTCCAGCTTAGTCTCACCAGACATCACGAAGAGCCAGTGATTTTTAGTGACCATTCTCACTAAGCTATTTCATTTCGGAACTATTCTTTCTTTGTATGCACTATTATTCACATTAAAACTCCGGAAAAGTTTCAGAACACCGATGTCGCCTATGGCAGTGAATGTTGGACCCAGTTGTGGATTGTCCGCGCTGGTCAAGGTATGCTGGCATTTGTTATATTGGGGGTGACTCAGCAGCACGTACTGTTGCTCGTGGTTGTATCTTGCCACAAATTCAGCGTCTAATTTATACTGATGCAGGTATTATATATATTTTATGTAGCTCAAATGATGTTCGTTGAGGTACAGGAAAAATTTGTTGCAACCCTCAGTTTCTATTGCGTCTCTGGTTTTGTGGGTTGTTGTTTCTGGAAAATTTAGATTGACTAATCAGCAGTAAAAGCAAACCTGGAAGTTAAATAGAAAAAAAAAATTGAAATTAATCTTTAAATTTTTTTAAGTGATTTGCGTATATCCGCTTGAGTTTTCTGTCTTGAGGTATTTTTATATTCTCCGGGCTGTGTATGTATATGACCTCGTATTATCCTATAAAATTGATGTTAATTTTCCAGTCCACGCTGAGTCTTTGACCAAATCCTTGTCTCCCACATGGAGAGGTTCTATCCCATTTGATCTGTCGTAGTACCCTTTTTCCGTGAGCTTACTTCTCTGCAAATTCTTCCGAGCTATTTCAAAGTTTCCACTGGCATCAGTTTAGTACCTATATCCATTGTGTTATTATAAGCGTACGCTGCTGTTCTCTGAAATTCGTCCCAGCTTCTAGGTTCCTCATCTACAAAGCTACTCAGATAATTGGCAAATATCGAAAGCTGTCTTTTTCAATTGACTAGGGATGATGATCGGTAGTTCGCAGTTTCTTAAACTTCAGCAATTTGATCTATGCTTTCATGACTCCACCCGTAAAATCTACAACCTGATCTGTTACGAACTGCTCGGGTAAGGTGTATCTACTATGTATTTGTTCGAATAGCCCCGGGCCACGGTATTAGACTCTTGATCTAGTATTGCTACAAAATCGACGAATCTAGTGAGATCATCCATCATAGAGAGAATAAGCTTACTTCCGTTGTAACTTGTCGGCAGAGGGCCAACTAGATCAATGTATACTTTTTCTAAAGGCTTCTCAGAAATTTCTGTTATCACCAATGGCATTTGATGGGACTTAGAATGTTTATTTCTTTATATTACGTACCGCGCCGAACATGTTTAGAGATATTATTCTTCATTCCCATCCAACGATAGGAATGCTTTACCCTTTCCAGAATTTCGTTCCTTCAGAAGTGTCCCCCGAACCGTGAGACATGAAAGTCTCTCAATATAATCCCTATGTGCCCTGGGTCAGTTATACACTTGGATCTTGCGGTTTTCTGAAGCCTTATTTCTTTTATCTTAGTCTCATCTATGTCATCTTAGAATTCTCAAGAAGGCTGTTTTTTCTGGTTTTCTTGTCTTCTGCTTGGTCTATATCTCGGAAAATTCTGCTAAGAGCATTGCTATTTTCTTTTCCCTTCTTGTAGACAATCTCATAATCGTACTCCGAAAGTTGCGAGGTGTCCTTAACCTGACAAATTCCTCAAAGAGGTTGACGGTTAAGACTTTAAAATGTATTCGAAGCAGGTAGTATTAATAATTACGAACTTTATATTCAATGGCTAGCAATTCCCGTTCCGTGGTTGAGTAATTTTTTTCGGCTTGGTTCAACGTGCAGTTGGCATAACTAATCGGGCGACCTTCTTACTCCAAGACCGCTCCTGGTGACTCCCACTTGCATCCGTGAAGACTGTGAATTCCTTATCGAAATTCGGGTAAATTAACACTGGTCCCAGTATTAACCATCAAGGGGAGTTTGAATATTTTTGTTGGAGTGTATGTCAACTTATCTCCAAGGAAGTGAAAGATATCGCTGTATTCGCAATAGATTTACATTACTGCCTTTTTCTCTTTCGAATTCAGTTCCTCCCCGAGCCCCACATACTGTTTCATCAACTTAAGCTGTTGCTGATTTACTTTTAATGTAACTGCCTCCCTCTTCAGTGACTTCTCCAGATACTTATCTAATTATTCCAGCTCAGGCTTAAAATTAACACTTTCGACTGACTTCGTCCTGGTGTTAACGATAACTACATATGCTTGGTTATTCTTTAGTTTAACAATAGTATTGCTGAAATATACCCCCGAACTGTTTTCTTCTGCCATACAAACCAGTTTATCGTTACCTTCTACCTGAAGTTTTACTAGTTGTTCTGTTCGTGACTGTAAGCGCATTGCCGCTTGCTGTATACCTGTGATCCTAAACGCGTCCTGCTTTGCTCTTGTGCTATCACTGCTACAAGGTCTATTACTACCTGAAGCTTCTGCATAGTTAGTGGTCGGAAGAGATTGAATTTTGCCCGCCGTGTTATGGTCGTAGCATACGACATGTAGCAGTATGCTACACTGAGACTAGAGACACCATGTACATCCTGCCTACTGTTTTGTATATGCATGGAGAGCAAGGCGCGCTAAACGCACCCGAAAGAAAAGGAAGAAGAAGACTTCCTTCTAGCGGACTGTCAAAGAAAGAGAAAAGACGGGACAGCAAGGAAAAGCTGGAGATTCTAAAAAAATTGTTTAAAAATCGTGGGATAGGGAAGTTTTGCAAAGTATATTGGTATAAAAGAAAAATCCGGGAGTTATTATAAATTGTAAAAGAAAAAAACCAAGGTTGAAAAAGTCACAGGGCACTCCAGGTGCCTCAGAGATCCTGAAAAATCTATAACATCCTTCAGATTACCCTACATCCAGCTATTAATCCAGTCACCGGCACTTCCTGCAAATTGCTATAAATATCCATTGCAAATAAATACTCGTAAAGCGACATCCAGCCCAAATTCGAGGATAAATTGTGTTCATTTGTGAGGTTAGAACACCATCCAGTCACCAATTCGAAAACGTTAAAACATTCAGTCAACGGTACTACCTGTAAATTGCCTAAAAATATCCATCGCAATTAAATAAAGCGGCATCCAGCCCAAATTCGAGGATAAATTGTGTTCATTTGTGAGGTTAGAACACCATCCAGTCACAAATTCGAAAACGTTAAGACATCCAGTCACCTGGTCAACACCGATTCATTTCCAGTCCAAGCTGCCGAGGGAACCATAATGCTTAAGGGCCAGATATATATTATTATTTAGTCAAAGCAATCAGTGTAGGAAAATTCAGCTGATATTAGTTGATATAATACTTGGCCTAAGGGCTGATGTGATAACATATTCTTTTCAAATCTAGGGCAAAGGGAACCACCAAGGAGGCCTGTGCGGGGACCACTTCCAACAAATACGTGTAAGTTGATGTCTAAATTTTACTTATTTGTTTTCATATTTAAATTATGATTGAATAGCGACAGGTCAGTCATACGTTTTGATGAATTATCATTATATTTGAATAGTGCTTTCCTGGATCATGTAAGTCATACATTTTCCTCAATAGTATACGACTATAATTAAATTTCGATTAAATAAGCCACGTATTATGTCAATAAAATACCAGTATGATCGCATTATACATAAATAAGTCATAGATTTTGATGGCATACCAAGATATTCAATTTTGTTTAAATGAGCTATATATATTATTTAAATGGTATGCGACTATGATTGAATTTTTATTAAATAAGCCACGTATTATGTCAATAGAATACCAGTATGGTTGCACCATAAGTAAATAAGTCATAGATTTTGAAGTCATACCATGATATTCGATTTTGTTTAAATGAGCTATATATATTATTTAAATGGTATGCGACTATAAGTGAATTTTGATTAAATAAGCCACGTATTATGTCGATAGATTACCAGTATGGTTGCACCATAAGTAAATAAGTCATATATTTAGATAGCATACCAGGATATTTGATTTCGCTTGAATGAGCTATATATATTATTTCGATAGTATAAAAGCAAGCTACATACTCCGATATTTTTATGGATCACACTGATTCTCGGATTATAAGTAATTAACAACGAGAGTTATAATTTTTGGATAGTTTGGCATTAGGTTTGAAATGACGAAGAGTTTTAATAAGGTAATCAATTAGGTTAATATTCTTAGCGACTTGAACTTCTTAGTTGCATAACCTATGTATGATCAGTGCGTTGAATGGTCCAGGTAAATAAAAAAAAGACATTTACGCTTACTGTATGTAGCTATCGGTGCCACTTCTGAAATATAAGCAACTTTTATAACATAATGAGGTGATGAATTTTATTTCATCCTTCACTCTCCTGGAGCCCTCTGAGCATGGTGGTTGACTAGGCCCGCTACTCATTTCTTCACAGGTCATCAACAGGGATACTGTACCATATCGCCCACAGTATCCCAGGGTGGTTGGGCGCTGGAAGCATAACATCTGCGCTTCTAATGGAGCA
This sequence comes from Dioctria rufipes, assembly GCA_963924295.1. NCBI lineage: Eukaryota > Metazoa > Arthropoda > Insecta > Diptera > Asilidae > Dioctria > Dioctria rufipes. The sequence goes on from OZ002740.1 coordinate 137,651,435, forward strand.
AGACGTAAGTAGTGATAATTGCCTTTCGGACTGAGTGTGTGTAACGGCCTTTATTAAAGAAACTGGCGATAATGATGTTATTAAAGACATTAAGTACTTCCAAGCAAGAACTGCCACAATCAGTGCGGAGGATAATTAGAATGAGTGGTATAAATTAAATACATACGACCCAATACTCACTCAGCTAGAAGAGTTTCAAGAGAAAGATAGTGGTTGGGCTCTGCATTCTATAATACATTTAGCGGTGCATATCAAAAAGTTTGAGCCGATTCGGGGATCATTTTATATACCTCTGCCAAAGGAGATTGCATCAAAGAAAGCTTGCATCAATGTGAAAAACAATGATGAAGCATGCTTCGCGTGGGCCGTAATCTCAGCGCTATATACTGCAACTGCCAACTCCGATAGGACCTCATCATATCCACATTACTCTACTGTGCTAAATTTAACTGGAATAACATTTCCCATGACGCTTAAGCAAATTACGCAATTTGAGGAGCACAACGATTTATCAATAAACGTGTTCATCCTAGAGAAAGAGCGTTTCTTCACCACAGTTCCAGTTAGACTTACGAAACACAGGATGGAGCGACATGTAAATCTCTTAATGCTGCAAGATGACTATGACCTGGAAGATGATCATATGGATGATGATGACGATGATGATGACGATGATGATGACGATGATGCCAGCAGATATCATTTCTGCTGGATTAAAGATCTTTCCCGACTCATATCGAAACAAACTTCGAAAAATCATGCTAAAAGGCATATATGCGACAGATGTTTATTCTACTTTTACTCTGAAGAAAAATTAGCATCACACACTCCCGAATGCGAGAAACAAAACGATTGTAGGATTATGTTTCCCTCAGAGGAAAAGAAATGGTTGGAATATAAGAATTATAACCATAAGAATCCAGTCCCGTTTTGTGTGTATGCTGATCTTGAGTCAATATTGAAGCCGATTCAGGGAAACGATCAAAATACACAGCTAATCCAGGAACATGAAGTTCATAGCATAGGATTCTATTTCCACTGCAAACATGATGCTAAGCACTCATATTACAGAGCATATCGAGGCAAGGACTGTCAACAATGGTTTGCATTAGAATTGCAAAAAATTGTATCCATAGCTGTACAGGAAAAGCTGAACATCAGACCAATGCAACCCCTGACTAAATAGGGACGGCGTTCACATATGGAAAATACTTGCTGTCAAATATGTGAAAAAACGTTTCGAGATGTCTGTACGAACATATACAATTTAGATCCTGCACATTATTACACCATGCCAGGTCTAACATGGGATGCAATGTCAAAATATACCAAAGTGAAACTGGAGCTTATAACTGATGTTGACATACTGCTATTCATAGAGACAGGTATTCGGGGAAGTATAAGCCAATATTCCAATAGATACAGTAAAGCCAACAATAAATATATGGATGATTTTAAACCAGATGAAAAACAAACAAAAATACTTGATATATTATGATGTTAACAACCTTTATGGATGGGCTATGTCACAACATTTACCTACCGGAGGATTCAGATGGGCTGATAGTCTCGATATTGATATTTTCCAAAGCATAAAGACTTACCGTTTTGCTCTGAGCATACAGCACCACCAGGTTCAAAATTAGAAAAACTTTTAACAACATTCCACCATAAAGAAAAATATATTATGCACTATCGAAATTTGAAACAATGCTTATCACATGGCCTCATCGTAAAAAAGGTACACCGGATCCTGCAATTCAACCAGTCAGCTTGGCTTAAACCATACATTGATTTGAATACCTCCAAACGGAAACAGGCTACCAGCGATTATGAGAAAGACAGCTATAAAAAGATGAATAATGCTGCGTTTGGTAAAACCATGGAAAATGTACGCAAGTGTAGTGACATCAAGCTTTGCGTAAAGTGGGAAGGCCGACATGGTGCCAAAGCTCTGATTGCAGCTCCCAACTTCCACAGTACGAAAATATTTGATGAGAATTTAGTTGCTGTGTAATTAAGGAGACTGAAAATGTTGTTTGGTAAGCCACTCTATATCGGTATGGAGGTCTTGGAAATTTCAAAAACATGCCCCTACGACTTCCATTGCAGTTTTATGCAGCGCGAGTTTGGTGATAAATGTAAAGTCATGTATACCGATACAGACTCCCTAATATGTGAAATTGAAGTGAGAAACATATATGACTTTATGGCTGAAAATATTGATAAATTCGATACAAGTGATTACCCTGTAAATAATCAGTTGAATATACCGCTTATGAATAAGAAGATTCGTGGTCTTATGAAGGATGAGCTGAACCGGAAAATCGTGTGTGAATTTGCAGGCCTCCGCTCGAAAATGTATAGCCTACGCATAAATGATGGTAAAACTGTAAAAAAAGCCAAGGGAATAAAGACAAATGTTGTTCAGAGGCATATAAAGTTCCAAGACTACGTTGAATGCCAGAACAACAAGCAGCTTTTAACTGCAAATCAGAGCTGCATACGATCGCATAACCACAATGTCTACACCATCAACCAAAAGAAGATAACTTTAAGTCCACATGATAACAAGCGATATATTTTGAGTGATACAACGGATACTCTATCATGGGGACATTACTCAATTCCACCAGAGCAACAAGGAACAAGCACAGAAAATTCAGCTTCAGATCAACAAGGAACAGGCATGGAAAGTATAGAAATCTAAGCTCATTATTGTAAATAAAAACATGTATTATAGTTTTAGTTTCATTTATTTAAGTACTTTGTTTTAATTGTAGTACAGTCTAAACTATTTTAATTATAAATTTATTTTTAAATTGTATTATAGTTGTTTCTTCAACAAATTGTAAAACATCTTTGTTATTAATCCAAGAATTGTGTTTTTATGAAAAGCCGAGCCATTTAACGTAAGCATTATCTCCACTCTTCTTTAAGATTTTCTCTACGAGATATAGGTTTGGGTGTTTAACTTTTAGGAGCTCCAATTCATAAAAGCCTCCTGTGATTGGATTTCCTTGATAATCTTCCAGACGATATGTGATGGGGTTTGTGTTTTGAACATTAATAATTTTAAAAATCTCAGCTGTCCAGATTGGTGTATAGCCTTTCTCAAATATATGCTTGTATTTGCTGATGCGAACAAAATCTCCAACTTTATACTTTGCAGGAACAACAATTTTTATATGATTGTATACAAATGAAAGCAGTTGTTTCTCATTGGAGGTGTTGATATCACGTGGTCTCATTTTTGTAGTTCGATGTATTCTTGAGTTGTATTCAGTGAGCAGTTTCTTCACCATACCAATCCACTGATAAGTTCCATTAAAGCTGAATTCCTTCCACATCATATCCTTCAGAGTTCGGTTAAATCGTTCCACTATTGATGCTTTGAGGAAACTGTACGTAGAGTAATGATTAATTGCATGCTTGCGCATTAGATTTTTAAAGAGGTTGTTGTAGAATTCCTTTCCATCATCAGTCTGCAGGTTTTTAGGTATTCGTCCCTCGCTTAATATAGATTGCATGGCATCTCTTACTTCGACACCAGTTTTTCTTTTAATGGAATTGCCCATGCATATTTGGAGAAGGTATCAATTACTGTCAGCATATAGCGGTAATCCTTGTTCACATACTTGTAGGGATCCATTTCAACCAAGTCTGCCTGCCACAAGTCATCTAGTCCTTTGATAATCACACGACGTCGTTTAAAATTTTTTCTCGCTGGTTTATGCAGCTCATTTACCACTTGTCTCTTACTCATTGTAATTATAAATGAAACAGATTTCTCAAGAGTTTTTACTCATATATACCACCTTTTGGTGTCAAGTCTTTCTTATTTCTTACTGAAGTAAACAGATAGTTTTCAATCTTCGCGATTTCATCATTGATATATAGCGTTAAATTTGCCACCTCTATATTAATAGTTTTTCTAATTTCTTCCACACTTATTTTAATTTTCTTGTCAACATAGTCTTTGGTAGTAGCATCAACATCTTCATTTTCATTTTCACTTTGAGTTTAGATCATAGTCTCCGTTTATCGTTAAATTAAATCCAATACCCCGCTCTCCTTGTTCACCAGCTGGACCCTGAGCTCCTTGTTTACCAGCTGGGCCTTGAATTCCTTGTTCACCGGCTGGTCCCTGAGCTCCTGCTGGTCCACGTTCACCTGGTTTCCCAAGATATCATCGCTTAGAGAAACGTCCAAACTTATCAACGCTCATCTGTAGATTGTGAAGAAGTATGGTAATGAGGTAGTATTAAAGCTATAATATCTGCTTCTCGCAACTCGTCCAGGATAGATATAATTTCATTGTTGTGACTGGTGTTTCCAGCCTGCTTTGATGCCATTAGAAGGCGCAGTCTATCCACTAATTAATTTGGATCATCCCAGTAAATGTGATCAATGTTTTCCTTAGGCAGACGCATTAGTCCCATGCCTTTATGCTGTATAAGTTTACTGATTATAGCTTTATACTTAGCCGATCTAGTACCCTTTATTTGCCCATCTTCAGCATAGCCACGTTTATATGCATTGGTATCTTTCAAAATAGATCCATAATTAGTTAAATCCTCTTTAGTATATAGACTTTTTACAGGATCTTTCATAAATAGCAGCTCACATAACCCCAAAGTTGTTTTATAGCTCTTCCCCTTGATAACAATATTTCTTACATCATCAACATCAAACGTTGAATTACCGATTCTCCACGCGTTGTCATCATAGTAAACTCCATAGGTTGAATCAATTTTAGGGCTATTGTCAGTGAATAGCTTTAAATAGTTTTGAAACTATGTATCCAGACGTATCGGGGGAGGTGACAGGAGACCTTCCTGTCAATGTTCTTGAATGTTCAGTTGTTGCGAATTCTTCTTCAGATGTTAAGGAATAATCTACATAATTTATTGGTGTGCTACTAGCCTCCATTTTCACATATTTTCGTTTTGGAGGGGTAAAAGGTTCCACAATCTCATTGGCTTCTTCTTCTTCTTCTTCTTCTTTTACATCTTTTGCCTCTAACTTGCCTATATACGCCGGCTCATATTTGACTGTTCTAACAAACTTCTTTAAGGGTTTGGTGATTGGCTTAAAAGTTTCTTCAAGTTGAGCTTCTGCTTCAATCCTTCTCGTCTTTAGAGCTTTAAATTTCCTTCGCACTGCATTCCTTCTCTTGATGATTTCTTTCAATAGATTTTCATTCATCTTCGATATTAACTGAATAACGGCTTTTCAAACAGCTCTGATAACAGGTAAATAGCTTTCCAAACAGCTCTAATAACAGCTTAACAGCTTTCCGAACAGCTCTGATAACAGCTTAACAGCTTTTCAAACAGCTCTGATAACAGCTTAACAGCTTTTAAACAGCTCTGATAACACCTTAAGAGCTTTTCAAGCAGGTCTGATAATAGGTGAACAGCTTTAATCTACTCAGCAGGTCCACAGGATTCGGTGTGCTTTCGACTAAGTAACAACTTCGACTTATGAAGATTTCACATGTTTCACCCTTTTATAGTACAATGAAGGTATCAAATCCTTTACGGTAGCGCCCCTTGTTTAATGAGCTATCCTTATCAATCATCAAAAAACCATATTCATCCTTCCAACACTCGGCACAGGCTCTTCGAAATTTATCAAACTTCATGTCTGTGTTCACATGATCATTATAGATATGTTTCAAATTCAAGTCATCTTGCTTGAATAAGATGATTAAATTAGCATTGTCACGTATTAAGTGTTTTGGTATATGCGTATATGTCTGACAGAGATAGAAGCTGTCTATATCTTCGTGACGACCCATGCAAAAATAGGATCGCACATTGTTTTGCTTTTCACATGCTACATCATCGAAAATAAACACTGAATGTGATTTGGCTTCCTCTGGAGGTAGAACGTCGCAGTTGTTTGAGAATGTATAATACCCCAATCCTGATATGGGAGTCATCACTCGCTTCAAGTATTCATACTTTGGTTGATGTAAAGATTTGGAATATATGTAAATATTTTCATATTTTAGACCATTGGGATGTTCCAGCAAACTTATCATAACATTAGTTTTTCCGCAATTCGATGGTCCAACAATGATGCTCCTTATACTATTATACTAGGGGCCCATGCCTATATTTCACTTTCATAACAGCTACATCAGCATTTCGAACAGGAAAAGCTTGTTGTTGTTTAATGAACCGCATATCGAAAACTAACGGGATTCCTATAAATACACCTGCTTATATTACATTTCAAAAGTATCATCGGAACCTTATAAGATGCCAGATCACAAATAGAAACGCTCCAGAAAATTTTTGAAAGGGGGCAGAGTACTATTAAATTCAATCATCAACAAATTACCTGTAGAATTACATCTACCGGGATACCAGTACTGTGGACCAGGAACAAAGTTACAACAAAGAGTGGCGAGAGGAGATCCAGGCATTAATCCACTGGATGCAGCCTACAAAGAACACGATATAGCATACTCTCGACATAAAGATACAAGTGATCGACATATAGCTGATAAAATATTAGCTGAAAAAGCCTGGCAGCGTGCAAAATCTATGGATGCAAATTTGAGTGAACGTGCCAACACTTGGCTTATAACAAACGCAATGAAGGCTAAAATTAAGCTAGGTATGGGTCTTAAGGCTAAAAACAAACGCCAACCCACATTCCGAGAGGCAGTACGAAATGCACGTAAGATTTTAAAAATCAAAAAACCAAAAGACTTGATGGAAGCTACAAAAATAGCTCTTAGTGCAGCTAAAAATATTGTGAAAAGAAAGAAGAAATCAATTAAAACTCCACGAGTGATATCTGTACCAAAGGTTGGCGGGGCACTTCCGTTCCTCATACCGTTGTTTGCTGTGCTTTCAGCATTGGGAGCACTATCGGGAGGTGCAGCAGGCATAGCTAAAGCAGTAAATGATACCAGTGTCGCAAAGGCAAAATTGGAAGAAAGCAAACGTCATAACCAAGCAATGGAAACTATAGCGGTTGGCAAAGATGGAAACGGGCTGTTCCTGAAGCCGTACAGAAAAGGACTTGGACTCTCTCTACAATCTCAACCACAAAACTATTGAAGACGCTACCCAAAAGACCGCTAAACGACTTGGATCTTCACAAGTATACCACACACTTGCCGCACTTCAGAGTAGTATTTATGCGTGATAATGTACCTAAAAGCCATGGAAGCGAGAAAGCGGAATTGTTAACTTGGACATCTCAACTGGAGCCGGTACACATTGGGTAGCGTACTACAAGAAAGGTGATAACATCGAATACTTTGATAGCTTTGGCAATCTCCAACCACCAAGGGAGCTCATAAACTACTTGGGTAGTAATATTACGTACAACTACAGTTCTTATCAGAATTATGATGCAGTAATTTGCGGTCACTTATGATTAGAGTTTTTATATAATTGTTATAGCCATTAATTATTATCTATAAATAAATGTATCTATATTGAAATTGTTACAGTTCATTATCAACCACCATGTCATTAAATTTTGCAAAATTTAATAATCTGGTTCATGTAGGGAATGAGGTTGTTGAGATACCTGTTGGATCCTATGAGATTGATGATATAGCAAAATATGTCCAAGGATACTTGGATAAAGAAGGGAGAAGGATAAAGGTTACAATAAAGGCTAACAATAATACATTGAAGAGTGAAGTTAAGGCAATTGAAGAAATACATTTTGAAAAACAGAGATCCATAGCTCCTCTGCTAGGATTCAGTAAAAGAAATTTGATTGCTAATATAGTGCATACATCAGAGTTGCCAGTCAACTTCATTAAAGTAAATACCATACTCTGAAATATTTATTGGGATTCGCTGAAGATTACAAGAAAATTCTTATAAATTCCAAACATGAACTCATATTGATCCGGAGCAGGACAGACGATAATGCCATTATATCACCCGCTGATGTGGTGAAAATTGAAATTACCAAACTTCAATGGAGCATTCCGCATGTTACAGCATCCGATGGTGAAAAGCTGCAACTATTTAAAATTATCGGGAGAGGTCGCCCGATACAAATACCATTCCGCAGCTGTGACATATATGAGTATCCAGTACTACCGGAATCCACGCATCAAACCTGGTCAGTTAAGACTTCCACTCAACTGGAGAAACCTCGATTTATCATCTTAGAATTACAAACGGATCGAAGGAAGGATAAAACCAAAGATGTAAGCACGTTTGATCACTGTCAACTCACCGATGTTACAGTTCATTTGAACTCAGAATCATATCCCTATGATGATATGAATTTGAAATTTGATTTGAATAGATACGCATTGCTGTATGAGATGTATATAAAGTTTACACAATCATACTATGGTCATCAGTATCAGCCGTTCCTCACATGGGAGAAGTTCAAAACCGATGCTCCAATTGCTGTCATTGATTGCTCACATCAAAATGAAACAGTAAAAACTGGGCCTGTTGACATAAGTTTAGAATTCAAGACATCTGAAAATATACCGGCTAATACCACAGCATATTGCCTGCTTTTACACGATCGAATAGTGAAATACAGTCCGCTGACAAGTGAAGTTAGAAAGTTAAATTAAGAAGATGGCTAACATCGTAGACGTCCAAGGATTCTAAACAATTCTCAATGAATTCATCACTAAAGAACTGGCAATTTTAAACAATGAAAACCAGATGCAGCACTTTATATTTCAACCACCGTTCAGATACAAAAATTTGACTTCAGCAAAAAAGAGGCAAGTAAAATGGCTTCAACACAATTTTCATGGATTCCGCTGGGATGATGGCTACATACCGTATCACAAGCTGTACACTATAGTTGAACCACTGCTTCGAAACAAAACCATATATGTAAAGGGAGCTGAAAAAGTTCATTGGATGCAGAAGATAGTTGGAGAGGGTGAAATCATTATCAACGTCGAAGATGAATACAACTGTGGAAAACTAATAGAGATTAACACAAATGCACCATCTTGCCAAGTTCATGTTGGACAATGTGCTATAAGAAATACTTCTATAATAAGAAATTTTATTGTAAATAAAAACAAATGTTTATAAAACATAAGAATTTCCAATACCCATACCCCAGAACCCTCACTGACATCTTCTAGAATCTGTTAATGGTAATATCATGTTGTGAAGTTCGAATGATGCTGATATCGACAACTTCCCTGCTAAGAAAACTTATTTAGGCGCAGCAAAATCATGCTGACATCATGACGATATCTAGAACTCTCCCGCTAATAAAAGAAAACAGCAAAACCAAGGCATGCTGGTAGTTCCGGCTAAGGCCGCTAGGGTACCTTACTCAAGAAATGGCGTTTGCGTCCAAACAGAAGGCGCCAATATCTCGAAAACCAAAGCCCGTAGAGGCTTTCTGATGAAAACTCCTACCCCACACCGCCAAGAATCCATTTCCATGAGCAAAAATAACTTGAATTATTAATACGCTAATATCTCGAAAACCAGAGCCCGTAGAGGATTTCTGATGAAAATTTCATTACCCCCCCTCCCTATCTTTATTACCCCCCCCCCACATACCTCCCCTCTATAATCTATTGGCATGAACAAAAATTTCCTACTATTAGCTTTAATTATTAGTTCAACACCAAAAGCCTACATTTAGGTGCTCAAGAAAAATCAATTATTACTAATATTAATTGAAAGCCAGGCGCAATACTTGAAAACAACAAAAGCCTACATTTAGGCGCACCACACATCCAAAAAGTGAAGCAAAAAACTTCCCAAAACCGTAGCATGCTGCCACGTGTGCTGAAAAAGTGAAGCAAAAAACTTCCCTAAACCGTAGCATGCTGCCACGTGTGGGCCAAAAGTGAAGCAAAAAACTTCACGTATCCAAGAGAACCGTACCACACATCCAAGAAAGCCGTAGTACCGGAGCATGCTGGCAGTATCGGATACTGTCTCACTGACATCTTCTACAATCTGTTCATGGTGATGTCATGTTGTGAAATTCGAATGATGCTGAACTCTCCCAACAATAAAAGAAAACAGCAAAACCAAGGCATGCTGGTAGTTTCGGCTAAGGCCGCTAGGGAACCTTACTCAAGAAATGGTGTTTGCGCCGGAACAGATGTCGCTAGAAAACCGTAGTACCGGAGCATGCTGGTAGTACCTGTTAATGCCGCTAGGGCGCAGTCAAGATCAAATGATACATCACGGTAGTACCGGTTAATCCCGCTAGGGCGCAGTCGAGACTCAATGTTGCACCCGAGACACAATGGTGTATCCAAGGCACAAACCAATGCAGCCAAGGCACAAACCTACACCAATACAGCCAAGGCACAAACCTACACCAATACAGCAAAAGCACAAACCTACACCAATACAGCCAAGGAACAAACCTACACCAATACAGCCAAGACACAAACATTTATATTTAAATTTACTCACATTTATACTCTCTTTATCAGAACTTAAATTTCGGATTGTTCCCAATTTTCTAAGGCAATACTTCGGTAGTTTGTTCATCATCATCAGAAGCTCCTCTGATAAGAATTCAACCCTTCTTTCGTTCGCGATGCAAAACAGATTTTTCGATTTCTTCCCGATGGAATTATCCGGTGAACACACCTTGTTCAAAGTTGCCACACACCTTGTTCAAAGTCGAGACGTCAAATAAAATCTGCAGAAGCTTCTTCTTCCTTTTTCACTCACCATGCCACACCGAGTCCGAAGAGACGCACTCCTCTCGGTCTGGGTGCGTTCGGGTTATTTGTTTGACAGCAGCCGTCATACTCGCTGCAGTAATTCTCAGCGTAGCATACTACTATATGCAGTACGATACGACCATAACAGCCTTCCCTGCTCCGTTAAGTACTTTGTAAGACAGTTTGCTGTGTAATGATCGCAGTAACGAGGCTGATTTCCCCACTGGCTTTCTTTAACCATGACTCTAGGCGGGAATTCCTTCGCAGGCGGTCCTTGGTATCATATGGGCGATGCTAGTGTAGCGGTAGGATAAATTTGTCGTCTTGGTTGTTGGTATCTATCACAGCTAGCATAATCTGTTCTCCATATGTTTTGTGCCCTTATAGTATTGGACCCCCAGTACTCCTGTAGCAATTCAGGATCCACTACTTAAAGCCTGTGAGCATCCTTTTCGTAATAGGTAGCTTTCTCCTACACTCCTTACAGCGATTCAAATTTCCTACCCGTAAGATATACTTGAGTCGGGTTAAACCTAACTCCTGCCTTCAATATCGCCCCACGGAATTCTCCCGAAGTTCTGCAATCAGACCTCTAGACTTCGAGAAATTCTTTCATTCGGTCGGCGAACCCCCCAATATCTTCGCCGGACCTCTGCCTGCATGCCAGCATTTCTGTTCGCAATTCACTAAAAGATTTTCTAGGCATGTAGGCATGTAGCTGATTTGATTACTTGTTGCAAGGAATCAACATCTATTGGCTACTGCGAGTTTGCCAAGTAAAACGTATCGTCCGTTTGGCGATACTTTATACACCTGACGCAAATCTTCTGTTCCTCATTTGTCAATCGATCGTGTAGATCTTCAATATAGCTCAGAAAGAGATACACCTCTTTCGCCCTCTTGGATAATCCTTCAACAGATAGAACAGGCACATATTTGGATACTAGATCTATTACTTTTACGTGCACGCCCTTCATACTGCCTTGCTGACTATTCTCCCCGGAGATGTTTCTTTCCTCTGGAATTAACCGGTTGCGTTCTCTTCGCCCTTTTCCACTCGACGCTAACTCTTATTTCGTTCTTCTGCTTCTACTCATTAGGCTATTCTCAGAAAATAATTTCCTTGGCTTGAACCCCTTACTCGCGTTCGCTTTATTAATGTCTTGATACTGACTTCTCTGTGAAGACCTACCGAAAAGAAATTCTTTCTCTAGTTTCCTGCACTTCCCTTTCCTGGGCCCGATAGCGTGCTAATTCCTCCCTAGTTAATATATTACTCCTACCTGTGGGAACTTAAGGTATATAACAAAGCTAGTACCATTCAGACATTGATACACCGCCGAGGATTATTCCCGACAACTCCTATCTTTATTGACTACTAATCTGTAAACACAACTAGACTCAAACTCGTAAACAAAATTATTTCCGATAAGACAGATCTTTATATAAAACAACTGCAATTACAAGACCATTAAACAAAATAACGATTAGTCTTCTTGACTTACTATTTACTTTCCTTAGCCTCCTATTGCCTAAAAACAAAATTATCAAAAGTCGGCCCGATTCTTATTTTCGATGCTTCTAATTTTTGTCTGACACAAAAAAAAAAAAACAAAAAACAAATTCGATGTTTTTTTTAAATACAAAAAAAAAACAACACAAAACAAAGCTTAACTTAGTTTTCACCGTACCCTTAAAAAAATTCCCCAAATTTGTGTGTTGATGCCCTGTAATACGAGCAGTTGTTTGGCACGTTTGTTGCATAACCGGATAGATGCATAACCGGATGGAGTCGCTAAATTAGCTTTGCTCCCAGTTTGTGTCTTTGGAGTAGCTAAATTAGCTTTGCTCCAAGTGTGTTTGGAGTAACTAAATTAGCTTAGCTCCCAGTGTGTGTGCTTGGAGTAGCTAAATTAGCGGGCATAATCATAAATCTACTCTTTTATTCTGCTTACTTATATTAAATGGGTACACTAATTCTACTAATTGTAGAGGGAGGATTTTTGCAAAATTGCAGTACATAAAATAAAAAATCAGAAATTGTAGTGTCAGCATTTCTGAATGAATCACAACGGGTTGACATGGTAAAGCAATGACCTCAGGTGTGAATATTTTCTCAATAAAGAATTATGCTTGCATAGCAGAATTTGCTTGCGTTGCAAATTTTTCTTGAGGTCGAGCACACTTTGTTTGTTTTTAATTATTTTTCGTTTCGATTATTGTTTATATTTCCTGACCGTGGTTATGAATCGGCGGAGAGGCTGTTTCAGTGTTTAAGTTGTTCGGTGCATTGAAGTCCTCCGACACTGGCCGGAAACGATCTTCAATGCATTTGTGTTGCATCGGAGGAATCTGCTCAACCAACGTCTGGTAGTTCTCCGATGCAACAGAAGTGCATTGAACAATGTTTCCGGTCAGTGTCGGAAGACTTCAATTCACAGAACAACTTACACACTGCAACAGCGTCTCCATCGACGCATCAACACGATATATAAGGTTTCAAAAATGATGAATGGAAACCATGCGGTGACTACAGAATGCTGAATTCCAGTCTGGTACCAGACCGTTACAGTACCTTTAATACATGACTCCATCTAATGGTTAGAAAATTGCACACATTTTACAACTCTTGACTTAGCATAAGCATACCACAAAATTCCAATCGACTTTTCGACTTCACACGTATGATGTTTGGGTTGTGTGAAACTGCTCATCTTTCAAGTATTTATCCACATTGTTTTACAAGGGTTTTGTTCCGGTTTTGTAAATTTGAACTTTATATTAATCGCTTCTAAGTCTCAAGTTGAGCACTATTTTCACATCGAACAGATATCGAACGACTACAGGATTACGGACTGATTTTAAACGTTCACTCCCGAGAAAAATATTTAGGCAACTAAATTAACTCGCACCAGGTCATCCGATCGAGTAGAAGCAATGTTAATACTTAAAATGCCTGAAACCGTAAATCAATAATGATTAATTTCTATCACGTTGCGGCTCATCTCACTAGGTTAAACAGCCGTCTGTTCGGGTCTAAGAAAGAAGTTGCTAAACGCATGGACTGGTTTAGCCAAGCAACTAACTCCTTCGAGCTTGCTAAAGTTCAACTGGCACAAAGGACTATTCTCGCCTTTTCCATCGCTTCGGCCGAAGTGTCGCTATGGGTAGACGCTTTGGATACCGCTATTGGTGCGGCGATACAACAAAAATTCGACAAGGGCTGCCAACCTTTAGGTTTGTACTCTGTTGAATTGAATAACGCTCAGCTGATATATTGCACCTATGACCGGGCTATAAGTGTCATATATATCTGGCATTCACTAGAGGGATATGTAGTGTGATACATAAACACATACATATATATAGATGAAATATCATTAATAAATTATTTAAAATGAAATGGAATTCTTGGAAAAGCTTTTAATATAAAATTTACGGGGGAAATTATCTTTTAGGCAAGTATAGTTATAAAATATTATTTTGTGTACTTTACACAGCTTTTTATATAAAATTACATTAAAAATACATAACACAAACGATTAAATATCGAAAAATTTCTTCATCCACGGAGATTTGTTTACGTTTCTGACAGATGAGAAATTAGTGACATCGAATAAGAACATTTTCGGTGGGAGCAAACGCAATATTTTCAACCGTATATTTTGTTGCCCCGCTCTCTATATTGATTCTACTACACGGCTGTACTGAGCGTTCACTACAGCGGCAACAGATACTAACACAACTAGAATTTGACTACACCAAATTTGGCTTATCACACTTCCTGTACTCTCTATATTCTAAGGTAAAAATATATAGCATCTTAGTATGCATAATAGGATATATATAGAAGTGTCATTATAAAAAAATGGATTAGTAGTATTCAGAATTCAGTAGCACAATGACTATACCACTGACATATATAACACGGACTGCCTGATTTTTATTTCATATGGGTCAACTTTTTATGGCAGGGTGTGACAATTATTTTAATTTCAAGTTTTACTTTCGCTTTAATATTCATATTAAAAGTACAAAAAATTACAGAAGCATTCGAAATTATTTTTATTCTTGGAAGCTTATCTCCTACAACATCAAATATTTTTTAAACTTTATTTTTAAAGGAATAAAATTAAGTAATTTCTGTCTACCTGCCCGTAAATGTAGGTATGGGGGACATAGAAAGTATTACAAATATTGTATTTACATCTACTTCTATTCAATATATTCATTTGGGAAACCACTGAACTGAAACTGGGCTATGGTGTATTTTGTATAGAACTTATTATTCGTAGTTCCGCGGAATAAAGTAGTTAAACCAAAAAGAGACAACTATAAAAAAGTGATTCCATAATAATGTCAAATAATGTAAGCAATTTCAGTAGTATCAGCAGTCCATTTTATATATATGCCAGTTGAATTCACTAAAGGATACTACAGTACAAAAATAATATTATAAAAATAAAAATAGTCAGATACAAAAACTTATAAAATATAAAAGGAAGATTTAATAATTAATATCAGAAATAAAAACAAAACAGTAAATAAATAAAATCTTCATCAATGTTAAATAAATATATTCTTTTTCTTAGTATTCGTTTTGTTTAAAATAGATTCCAAGGATTAAACAAATAACTCTTTTTTTCTCATGTATACGAGAAAAACCGGATCTTCAAAAGAAAGAGGAACGAGAAGTATTCGATTTACAACCAAGCGATCCACTCCCCAGCGTGCATGGTGACCTCGAACAAACATTGGACCCAAAACGAAAACGATCTTTGGTTCCCCCCACAAGTGATAAGGAAATAATTAAATCAATTAAGTGAACGCAAGAAAAAGAAACAGACGAAGGAAATAAGAAAGAAAAAAAATCAGGAGACAGAAATAAGAAAAAAAAGTCAGAAGAAAGAAATAAAGAAAAAGGAAATCAGAAGAAAGAAATAGAGTTCAGAAGAAATAAAAAACAAACGAAAGAAATAAGCAGGAAAATAGATAAGAAGATTGCATATATATGTATAAACTTAATCTATAAAAGGAAAAAATAAATTTTCACAAAATATATATACATAATTGAGTCTTGTTAAAAAAAATGTTCTTCCAAGTTTTTTAAATCCTTTTAAAGTATTTCATATATTTCTTTACTTTTTTAAATACAAATCCTTTTAAATTATTATTACGTTTACGAAATTCCTCTTCTTACGTGTTTCGAAAATTTCCCAATAATAAAAAAAGATACAAAATTTCTTTTTATAATCGTGAAAGTTTTCAGAAGTACTGCCAGAGTAAAGTACGAGTTATAAGTGTAAATTTTTTTTTTTTTTGAAAAAGTGGTTCTCCGGTGTTAGTAATAAAACTGCCAAATAAAAAAAATAGATAGAGCAGTTCTAAGTGCCGTTATGGTCAATTTGCTATTGTTTTGGACCCCATGCCCATAAGCATGGTTCATTCAAGCAGAGTCACCATTTACTACAAAAGGTATTAGCCAGGACCAAACTAAATACAAATACATAGTACAAGTGTTACCAGTGGATGTGATTATGAAAGTGCTAGACATTCTAGAAACACCTCCACTGGTGAAAAAATCCAGACTGATGGGATGAGATTAGAGCTCTTGCTTTCGGATACTGAAATTGGTGACAGAAGACCATCAGAATTCTTCAGAACGATGAAAATTCTAGCATGCTCAGATTCGAAATTATTTATAAATTTCATGAAAAACATCGGGATGTGAAAATTGCCAACGAACATAAATATGTTGGTATACCTACCCAGCGGGAAATGGAATCATACTATCACCCAAACCGGATGCCTTCCTTGGAAGTAGTGATGCATGCCACTTCATTGGACACCTTGAAGGACTTTTGTACAGGCATGTCCTAGGGAGGAAGCAGTTCAAGCTTTTTCGTGTGCTTCCCCCTAGCTTCCTTGGAAGGAACTAGGATACATGCCTCTTCATTGGGCACCTTATAGGACATTTGTACAGGTATGTCCTAAGGAAGAAGCAGTTCAAGCTTTTTCGTGTGCTTCCACCTAGCTGCCTTAGAAGAAACTAGGATACATGCTTCTTCATTGGACACCTTGTAGGACATTTGTCTGTCATAGGGAGGAAGCAGTTCAAATTTTGTCATGTGCTTCCCCCTAGCTTCCTTGGAAGAAATAGGGATGCATGCCTCCTCAGTGGACTCGTTATGGGACATTTGTTCAGGCAGTTATTGAGAGGAAGATTAGATCAATTATAGGATCTGCTTTCCTAGTTTATAATTTGGGATCAAAATTACAAAGAAACGGCTAGAAAGAAAACAAACAGTATTTGCTAATTATACATCTTTAATTTTAGCTGAGTTCATGTTGTAAAGTTATTTGTTTTGCTTTTAGCTGAGTTTATGTTGTAAAGTTATTTATTTTGCGCTCGTAGAATTTTTTCCGTCGCTGGACGATTTGACGGCCAAAGTGCTTTTGTACACTCGTCCCTTCGCCAGACGAAATCCGTTCCGCATATCTTTTTCAAATTCAGGAAACCCGAATTGTTCACTTTTTGTTGCTTCTATAAGTGTGGAAAATTGTACATATAATAATTAAAACCAAAAAAATATGTATTTCAACTTACCAAATAGAAAGGTATTAAATGTTTTATAGTTTTTTACGGCGATTTTATTTTTCACACCGTCCCAATTCGCCTCAAGGAGTACTTCGTTGGAAAAAAATTGTTGGAAGCATTTGGAAAGTTTCGAATTTCCAATTAATGCCTTAATTTTTTGTATCTGTAATAATGGTTAAAATTCGGAACATATATAAATAAAATAAAGTTTTGTCAAACTTACTATATCTGCTTCTGGCTCATCTTGGAGTTTTACATCAACATTCTCTAACTCAATACGAGTTTTTATTGGGAATATCTTCAACCTTTTAGGTGTGGGATAAACGCGCTCCAATATTTTTTGTAAATAAATTGTATGTTTTGCAAGACTTTGTTCTTGCTCTGCCACCTTCTTTAGCAGTATTTGGCAGCCGTCACATGATGTTTTTTCTGTGAGCGAAATAAGGACATATCAACTGTTTCAAAAATTGTTTATTTAAAATTTACTTTTATTTTCTTTGTCAGAATTGCTACTCTTCTCAGTTGTGCCTACAGTGGCATTACATCGCACAAGTGGAGCTGGCTCATATGAAACACTGGCCTTGAGTTTTTGACGACTAGACTGCATGACGCTGTTGAATTATTGATAGTTGCATAAATTAAATTAGCCCCTATTGCTGAATCCGCCGGGAGAACTGAGTTTGCGAATTTGCCAGTTTGTGATTATCGAAAACATTCCAAGTGAAAATATTGTTACGTGCAATAGAAAGAGACAATTGGTGACATCTACTGGCAATGGAGAAGTAAACGACTTTAGGTTCGGAGAATTGATTATGGTATCTACAGGAAGGTTCAGGAATAGAATGAATAGAATGAATAGAATGAATAGAACAGTCAAGAAGCTTCTGGAAAACAGAACACTCGAGAATAATCTGGAGAGTTTCTAGGGTATAAATATAAGAGTTGTCATAGCCAGAATAAGAGTCTTGTCTTAGACGTTGCAGTGTTAACAAGTGAAAGTAATAAACGTGCGAAAGTGTTGTAATTAGATTGCGATAATTGAAAGTACAGTATTAGCGATAATTAAAGTGTAGTTGATTAATAGAAAGTTTACGAATTTTGTATGATTAGAGTGAAATAAAGAACTTGTATAATAAGTATTTAATATTGTGTTTTAAATAACGAACCAAAGGCCACGCTCGCAACAACTGGTGTCAGAAGTGAAATAAATTCGCGAAATAAAGTGGTGGCAATTGACTTAAAAATTCAAAGTGTGATTAATTTTGTGAAATTGTGTAAAATTTTGAAAGTTCTGGAAAATAATTTATATTCAACTTAAAGTGAATTACTAAAGTAATGGGGCGAAAATTCGAGGAGCTTCGAACGCAGGATTTGAAAGTGGAGTTAGGGAACCGGTCATTACAAACGACAGGTGCAAAGAAAGTTCTAGTCGAGCGACTCAGACAAGCTTTGATAGAGGAAGGAAAGAATCCTGGAACATTTGTTTTCGAAGAGAACTTGGAAGAAACCGAAGTTGAAGAAGAGCCTGCGATGAAAATGGAACAGCTTTTGAGTACTTTAATGAGCAAAATGGAACCCCGTTTTGATGAACAAAAGAATACTCTCGAGGAACAAAAGAATTCTCTCGAGGAACAAAAGAAATCTTTGGAAACCCGTCTGGACTGGTTCTTTTGAGGAGCAAAAGAATTCTCTGGAATCCCGTTTAGATGAGCAAAAGAAATCTATGGAGACCCGTCTGGACGAGCAAAAAGATGCTTTTGAAGAACAAAAGAATTCTTTGGAATCTCGGTTAGATGAGCAGAAGAAATCTATGGAAATCCGCTAGGACGAACAAAAGATCTCTCTGGAGAATTGTCTAGAAACTCGTTTGGAGGAACAGAACACTTTTCTGAAAAACCCGTTAGACGAACAGAATTTGAAAATTGAAGGAATCGAGCAGCAAGCGGTGGAAGCTCAACAAAAAGTCACCGAGCAGCTTGACAGTTTTAAAGCAGATCTGGAAAGAATAAAGCATCGTCAGCCTCTAAACGTAGCAGCTGAAATATCCAGCACAGGTAGAATGAAACCCCCAATATTTGATGGACAAAATTCGTGGCATATCTTCAAGAGACAATTCGAGGCAGCTTCAGAGGTAAATGGATGGAATGATGAAGACAAAGCTATAGCTCTGGTGTTAGCACTTCGAACTCCTGCGTCAGAGCTCTTACAAACGGTACCGATTAAAAAGCAGCGTGAATACACTTCATTAGTACAGGCGATAGAATTACGTTACGGAGATGAACATATGCAGCAAGTATATCGCCTACAGTTACGCAACAGGATTCAAAAACATGGCGAATCACTACAACAACTGCAGGCAGATGTAGAAAGATTAGCTCATCTTTCATACTCCAGCGTGAATGCGGATTTTCTCAATGAAGTGGCGACGGAGGAATTTGTGAACGCTATTGCAGATCAAAATTTACAACAAGCGTTAAGGCTAGCAGGAAAGGAATCAACAGCAGAAGCACTAGCCTATGCATTAGCGTATGAATCCGCCAGACAAGCTTCACGGAGTGCAGTACGAGTAAGGAAAATTTCAGTGGAAGAATGTACTTGTAACAGAGTGCAACCATCACAGAGCCCGCCCTCACGTGGTGTCCTTCGATGCTGGAATTATAATAGATCAGGGCACCTTCAAAGAGACTGCAGAAAACGTCGACGAGTGGAATCACCTGAAGAAGGGAAAGAAGAATGCCAAAGATGTCGAGCCAGGGAAAGCTATTCGTGTTGAGCAGTCGGAAAACTAGTAAAAACCAACTTTGTGGGGCAGAAGTTGGTTGGTGGAATCGACAGCCCTGAAGTCATCATTCAAGTAGGTCAGTTGCAGAGAAATAATAGCAGTCTTGTTATATATGGAAGTGTAGGAAAAAATGACTGCGCAGTCACTATCGATACTGGAGCTGCAAGATCAATTATTAGAACAGATCTTGTTAAGAACAAATGGCTTCATAATACCACCAAATATCTACTAAGAACAGCAACTGGAGCAGCGGCACGGGTGTTTGGAGAAATATCTTTAGATGTTCAACTAGGCGAACTACTATTTCCTCACACTTTCCTGGTTTCAGACATAATGGATGAATGGATTCTTGGAATAGATTTCATGACCACATACAAAATAAATCTGGATGTTGGAGAGCGGACTCTCAAATATGGGAACATAGAAATTCCTATGAAACTAGGAGAAGGAGCAGATCATCCTGTGAAAATAAGGACGATGGTCTGCGAAAATATAACTCTTTCGCCATGCTCCGAGACACTAATATGGACAAAGCTTACTGATGACATCGGGACTTGCAGATTCTATCTGGTGGAGCCTAACCCCACAAAAGTCACATCGAGCATCATTGTGGGGAAGACTTTAGTGAAGGCAGAAGGTGAAACATTAATACCAGCCAGAGTGCTTAACACATCCGAAAATGGGGTACAACTAAAAGAAGGTGCTATAATTGGAAATTGTGAACCCGTTTACCAAATCGTCAATTTTGGTAATGGTAGTAATGTCAAGGAGACAAAAACTATACCAGCTACTTCCCAACAGGTTCAGAAACTTCTTTCGTCCAGTGCCTTAAGTAAACAACAACACAACGATGCCAAAGAGGTGATCGATGAATTTTCGGAACTATTTGCAATAATTGATGATGACTATGGTAAAACAAACCTTGTCCAGCATAGGATCGATACAGGAGAGTCCAGACCTATTCGACAGACACCACGAAGATTGCCATTAGCCAAACAACCAGAAGTTGCAGACATGATGAACTTTATGAAGAAACAAGGCATAATAGAGGAATCTAACAGCCCTTGGACATCGCCGGTTGTTCTGGTTAGGAAAAATAATGGCAGCACCCGATTCTGTGTAGATTACCGCCAACTCAATAACGTGACGAGAAAAGATAGCTATCCATTACCAAGGATTGATGACACGTTGGATACCCTTTCCGGAGCGCAATGGTTTTCCACGATGGATTTAAAGAGTGGTTACTGGCAAGTGGAAATACATCCCGAGGATCGAGAGAAAACTGCTTTCTTAGTTGGCAGTGGCTTATGGCAATTCAAAGTAATGCCATTTGGGTTATGTAATGCTCCTGCCATATTCGAACGACTAATGGAATGTGTTCTACATGGTTTAACCTGGAAAACATGTCTTGTCTACTTGGATGACATAATAGTAATCGGAAGGACATTCAAGGAACATAAAAACAACTTACGGGACGTACTTCAAAGACTCAAACATGCAAAATTGAAGCTCAGTGCGAGTAAATGTGCTCTATTCAAAGATAAAGTTAAATATTTAGGGCACATAGTTTCATCACAAGGAGTAAGAACCGATCCAGAGAAGCAAGAAGCCTACATCAACTTACAGAAAAAGGAAGGCCGTTCATATGATCGGATAAATGCAACGAAAGTTTTGAAAATTTGAAGCAACAGCTCTGTGAAGCTCCAGTACTTCACTATCCAAAGCTGGGAAAAACATTTATATTAGATACTGATGCCAGCAATGAAGGTATTGGTGCAGTGCTTTCGCAGGAGTAGAATGGTCAAGAAGTTCCAGTAGCTTACTATAGCAAAGCACTTTCAAAGTTCGAGAAAAAATTATTGTGGTACAAGAAAAGAGCTACTTGCCATTGTAAGTTCAACGAAACATTTTCATAAATATCTCTACGGGCAGAAATTCATCCTTCGCACCGACCATGCAGCGCTTAAATGGCTTCTGCAGTTTAAGAACCCTGAGGTACAAGTCGCGAGATGGATAGAGCGACTACAGGCTTATGATCTTGAGATCCAACACCGAAGAGGTCGTATCCATGGAAATGCAGACGCCCTTTCACGACGTCCATGCAAACTTGAATGCAAACATTGCGCACGGGTGGAAGAAAAAGAAACAACAGCAACTATACAGTTGGTAACCGTGGAGCCATCTACAGGTTGGGACAATGAGGACCTGAGAACAGCAAAACGAAAAGATCCGGACATTTCACCTATTCTCGCTTGGAAAGAAGATATGGAAAGACCAGACTGGAAGGATATTTCAGAACGGAGTGAGAAGCTGAAAAGTTACTGGGCTCAATGGAACTCTCTTCATGTTGAATGTGGTATATTAAAACGCAAATGGGAAGCACCTAACGGCGAATATTTCCGAATGCAGATAGTCGTGCCAGCATCAAACGTCAAAGATGTTTTAGAAGAAATGCACGGTGGAACCTCTGGAGGACATTTGGGAGTGAACAAAACAATTTCCAAAATACGGGAAAGGTTTTATTGGCTACATATGCGAGAAGATGTGGAGGAGTGGTGCCGCAGATGCACTGTCTGCGCTGCCTACAAAGGGCCGCAACACAGAAGCAGAGGTGAAATGCATAAGTATAATGTCGGAGCCCCGTTTGAAAGGATAGCTGTAGACATCGCTGGACCTTTTCCTGAAACGGATGGCGGTAACCGTTATATTTTAGTTGCCATTGACTATTTCAGTAAATGGCCTGAAGCTTATGCAATCCCTAATCAAGAGGCAGCCACAGTTGCGGAACAAATAATAACGAATTGGGTCAGCAGGTTTGGAGTGCCTCACGAACTTCATTCGGACCAAGGACGGAACTTCGAATCGCGGACTTTCCAGGAGATGTGTAAAATGTTGGGAATAAGAAAACTAGAACAACTCCTCTACATCCACAATCTGATGGCATGGTAGAGCACTTCAACAGAACATTGATCGAGCATCTAAAGAAAGTAGTTGACTATCATCAACGCGATTGGGATCGACACATTCCTATATTCCTAATGGCTTATAGATCAGCTATTCATAGTACTACCGGACAAACCCCAGATAAAGTCAAATTCGGAAGAGAGCTGCGTTTACCTAGCGACCTCAAATTCGGTACCCCCAGAGGTGAACAAAAGTTACCAGAAGACTACGTATCGAAGCTCAAACAACAATTAGCTGATGTGCACGAGGCCACGAGGACGAAATTAGCAACAAATGCTGATCGGATGAAGACCCGCTATGACCTACATGGTAATTCCGCAGGATTTAATGAAGGTGATCTTGTTTGGCTCTACAATCCGAGACGACGTAAGGGACGTTCCCCAAAATTGCAACAACACTGGGAAGGACCGTATTCAGTAGTAACTAGAATTAATGACGTGGTATACAGGATTCAGCGTGGCACAAGAGGCAAGCATAAAATTGTTCACTTGGACCGCTTGTGTCAATACTACGAGCATCAAGACCGTGGACCACCTGTTGTTCGGGACGAACAAATTTAAGAAGGGGGCAGTGTTACGTGCAATAGAAAGAGACAACAGGTGACATCTACTGGCAATGGAGAAGTAAACGACTTTAGGTTCGGAGAATTGATTATGGTATCTACAGGAAGGTTCAGGAATAGAATGAATAGAACAGTCAAGAAGCTTCTGGAAAACAGAACACTCGAGAATAATCTGGAGAGTTTCTAGGGTATAAATATAACAGTTGTCATAGCCAGAATAAGAGTCTTGTCTTAGACGTTGAAGTGTTAACAAGTGAAAGTAATAAACGTGCGAAAGTGCTGTAATTAGATTTCGATAATTGAAAGTACAGTATTAGCGATAATTAAAGTGTAGTTGATTAATAGAAAGTTTATGAATTTTGTATGATTAGAGTGAAATAAAGGACTTGAATAATAAGTATTTAATATTGTGCTTTAAATAACGAACCAAAGGCCACGCTAGCAACAATATCAAGTATCCCTTGATTATTGAAAACAAGTGAATCGAGTCTTGACACTTGAATGTGGCAGTTCTGCCGGCGGATTGAAAAATCGCATCGTGAAGGGGAAGTGAATATTACTTGCGGCGGGAATCATTAATCCATCAGATTGAGCAATACGGGCCATTATGTCATTATTGAAATATGCTATTTATACTTGTCAGTTTAGGAAATGCAATGATGCAATATTGGTATAAAAATAAAACCGTTTTTGTCGTATAAACGTACTGCTTTACATGCTACTTCTTCAATTCTAAAAGTTTCTTCTTTATCCAAAATATCATTAACTTGGCAGATACTTAATGCATTTATTGAAGCAAAGGGTTCATCGAAATAACTACTCACGCCACCCAATTTGAAACCTACAATATATTCATTGCCATCTGAGCTCTTTATGAATCCTTTTATTTTTATCGGCTATCGTATCAAAATAATAATTTGTGTATAACGGTGACATAGTAATATTTCCTGTTTTTTTGGATAAATTTCCTATGCGTACTTTTTTAACCGCATTCTCTCCAAATCGTGTTCTCTCTGAAATCCTATTATGGATTTGCTGAACTATATTTGTCGGCTGCCGGCAATCTTTTTTAAGGTCTGCATGAAACTTTCAAACCTGTAGGCAGAAAAATTATCTGCATTTCCGCACACAGTCTGCTAAATGTAGTAGATTATGAACATTGTAGCTCACTCTATTTGCCCCGTAAAGATGCGTAAAATTAATTACGAAAGTTTCTAGCATCTCCTTAACACAATCAAAATTTCTTTGGCAATTTTTTGGGCATGATATCAGCCTATACGCACCATGAAGCAGAAGGAAATGCTCATAAAAATCCTTGTCGAAAATATCTTTAAAGAACACCACACCAGTGTACAAAATAATTTACCTAAATTCTGTTGCCTTCCATCGGCCAGCTCATCTGAACTTCTTGGCTTTCTGCAGAATTCTTTGGGGATATTAGAGCGCATTGAATTCAACTTATTATTAATAAATTCTTTCTGATTGTTGCTTAGTTTTGATCTGTTATGTTGATTACACCATATGTTACATAGAATCTTTTTTGTGACCCCTAAGTCTATGAGATGCATTACGTCTAGAGGAAATTGGCTGATCATTTGTATGTTAATTTCTTCCAAGAAATGTGGACTAGATTGGAAGGATAAGCTATGAAAAAATTTATCTTTGCGATTTTTAAAATTTTCGTCTGTTCCTAAGGAAGCAATTTCTGTGCTATAAGCAAGACGGTTGTTTATTTTTCGTCCTTTTTGTTCGCATTTTGGGCAACCATTACTTGACGTATGCCCAACTGTACCGGTCAAAAAAGCCCGGGCTGGAGCATCAAAGGAAAATAATCTGATTCTTCGTATTATAGACCTCCCATTAATTTCTAATCCTTCATTTTGAAGTTTCTTAACTTCGTGTACAAAATCAGACAAATATTCGTTTGGACGTACCTATTAAAAAAGGCTTGATTTGCTTATTGTTGGATACTGCTCCTAATATAGGCCACAGCGTCTGAGCAGAGCTCTTGTAAAATGGTAAGCCGTCAACTCCAATATCATTTTCCAGTTCATTAATCGAATCAACTATGTTTAGCCCTAGCATTTTAATATGTTTTTCGATTCCAAAGTGGTAGTATTTTCCAGGTAAAACTGTGCGTGGCTCTGCGATAATACTTTCCTTTGCTTCCAACAAAGTTTTCGTGCATGCTGACACATTTAAATTGGCGCTATTGAGAATTTTCAACAGCTCATCACTTGCATCTCTTCTCATCTTAAACTTAACACACCACTGGGCTAATTTATTTGAAATATTTGTGTCTTCTTTTTCTCTAGCCAAGAACAAAATTTCATTTTCGGGGAGATCTTCAATTACAACATTGTTTTCCAGGCTTTCACCTTCATTGTTTGCACATCCAGAAATTTCCTTAGCAACTAATCGCCTCATATGGCGTCTACTAACACACGCAATAGTTTCACTCATCCTCAATGTCAGCAATGAACGAAACGAATACGCAAAGCAGTTTAAATTTAATTTGAATAAAGATAGTTGAAAAATATAATGGCAAGACTAACAAACTTATGACATAACAATAAAACTAATAACTATTAAATTTTATTTATCCTTAACGGGTTAAGTAAGCAAGTATAACAGTAATTTATATTTTAAAACGTTTCAAATTAAACTTACGTATTTGAAATATCCACGCGATTTGACAATGTTTTCAAATTTCACAACAATTCACAATTTACTCTGCAAGCGAAAACAAATTTGCGTGCAATTGTTTTCATAAACAAGTCACGAATGAACTTGAAAACATGCGTTTAACCTTCCACCAAGCTTATTCCGGGATCAATCTGGAACGAATCAAAAAATGTTCAGCTTTTTCATTTTTTTGCAGTTTTATTGCTTTAGCAGAGCTTGAAATATGCATTGCACCTTCCACGAACACGAACATTTTTGACTTTTTCATATATTTGCACTATAAGTTTAACTGCTTCCACAAGCCTTCCCGTAAAAGGCCTGACCAGATTTCCCGCTGGTTACCTACATACCCACACGCATAACTACGTCCCCATCTACATACATACTCACCTACATACCTACATATATATCTAGTAATATATCTACCTACATGGCTACATACATATCTAATAATATTTCATAGTTAAACAGAAGCTTTTTGGAAGTAATAGAATAGTCAGTGAATTAATTTATGTATGGAAGACAAGAACCGTTGGGATAAATTATGAATTTTCTTTAAAGATAGAGATAGAACCAATATGCATTCAACTAGATGAAATACATGTACATAGAACAGAAATTAATTAGTCAATTAGCAATATATACTTAAACATTCGTTCAGTTAGTTGTAAGCACATGCCACGAGAGTTACGTTGAAATGGATTAATATATATAGGATAAAAAGAAATGAACTAATATTTCGGGTTTAGTCAGATTTATAAATTGGCCGTCTTCGTGTAGTGAGATGTCTGCAAGATCACCTGGGGGAAAAGGAGATGTGTTACGGCCTCAAAGTCCTGCAGGCGCCTAAAAATTGAATTGTCTTTAAACAGCTTTTATAATGAAAGGAAACTAATGATACTTAACTTTTCTCTTTTTTTCTCTCTACTCTGTGTTCCGAGTTCACCTCGAGATGCTGTATTTATTTTTCAATTACAGATTGTTGCTCGCCAGCGGCTGCATACATCTACCATAGCACTCCTAGTTCTAAACTACTATTGGTAGAATGTGGCACTATCTATCTTGGGTTGGTGATTACGTCTACTACCTTGTATCATGAAGCCTAAATAGCTGAAGCAATAACCGCAATTGCCCCAGATACACGAGCATATCACGAACAGCAGTTGGATTCCATTATTATAGGACAACAGGAATGGAAATAAGCTCAGTTGCATAAAAGAAAGCTTACCTGGAAGTCTTTTACTGACTGGGTCCACCACGATACGTTAGGCTATGGTATTTTGCACAAAAAGAAAATATTGTCACGACTCATGTAAACGAAGGGGGTACGCTCACGAATTCTTGTTTCGGTTGGAAACATAAGTTAAGTTAAGTTCTTAACGCAATCAAACTTAGGCAATCGTTGATTGAATTTCAAAATTTCAATATGCTTAAGTAGTAAGCATCTTATCCAGACCTCTTCCCGAGTAAAATTCCTCAGAAGGGGGAACGAAATCTAACCTAACTTAGGTTTCTAAACATCCCGAATTATAGAATAAACTTCATGTTTTTGATGATTTGCACGATAATCGGGGAACAGCTGTCATCCATAGTCAAGGTCGAATCTATAATTTATTCTCCAAAGCCTAGCCTCCCAAAAAGAAATTCAAGCAATGTGAAAGTAATTGTCAAAAAAATATTTCACTGGCGAAAAAGCAATTGCCAAGCAATAACAAATTTTTCTGGCTAAGCCAGAATGAAATTAAAATGTAAAAGAACATTTTAAAAGGAAAATTCAAAAAATAATTTTTCCAAATTATATTAATTGGAAACCATCATGATGAAAATTTGGAAATCTTGGATATTTTGGAAGCTATTTTCCAATAGGGGGTAAAAGTGCATAAATAAAACGACTGGGTAGATAGGAGACAGTTTTTCAGTGTCATTTTTTAGGAAAACAAAGCAAAGCATTCAAGGCAAAAAGTTTGATAATCTATATATTTTAAAAGATTAAAGTGAAAGAAGAGGTTCGGATAAGTTCTTAAACAAAGCCCGGAGAAAAAAAAGAAGATAAGTTTGGTTTTTTTTAATAACTTAACTTTTAGTTGTGCTTTACTCTCGTCATTTCTTTTGTTTGGTTTCCTTTTATTTTAAATTATCAATGATGCTTACCCTCATCGGCAGTAATTAGCTCAAACTGATATTTTGTTTTAGTAGAAATTAATTGAAATTAATTGATCTTTTGCTAATATTGGTTTTCTTTTATTATTTGCTTTTTTTCTATTCCATATTCTTTGTTCGCGGAGCTGGTGTAATTCCTCTCATTCCACTTTCCTCAATAAATATTATAACGTTTATTTCTTTCTAATTTTTCTTTCTATTATTTAATTTCGTCTGAGTTCGTAAACACTTAAAACCACGTGGCGCCCAACATATTTATTCTCTTTTTATAATTTTTTTCTTTAAGTGAACAGGCATCTCTCTTTTATATGGTGCGAAACAAAGAAGAACCTACCCCTCAGCTGAGCTAGTTCTGTTACCCCTGGAGTGGTTGCAACATAAATTTTTTGAGTTCTTCCTAAAATTCAAATTTCCTACCCATAAGATATACTTGAGTCGGGTTAAACCTAACGCCTGCCTTGAATGTCGCCACGAAATTCTCCGC
Organism: Dioctria rufipes; assembly: GCA_963924295.1. Lineage (NCBI taxonomy): Eukaryota > Metazoa > Arthropoda > Insecta > Diptera > Asilidae > Dioctria > Dioctria rufipes. Next base: position 137,680,339 of record OZ002740.1, read on the forward strand.
AAGTTCTGCAATCAGACCACGAGATCTCGAGCAGTTCTTTCATTCGGTCTGCGAACCCCCGATATCTTTGCCGGGCCTCTGTCTGCATGCCAGAATTTCTGTTCGCAATTCAGAGAATTTTTTAGGCATGTAAGCTGATGTGATTACTTGTTGCAAGGAATCAACATCTATTGGCTCCTGCGAGCTTGCCAAGTAAAACGTATCGTCCGTTTGGCGATACTTTATGCACCTGACGAAGATCTTCTGTTCCTCATTTGTCAATCGATCGTGTAGATCTTCACTATAGCTCAGAAAGAGATACACCTCCTTCGCCCGCTTCGATAATCTTTCATCAGATGGAACAGGCACATATTTGGATAATAGATCTATTACTATTTCGTGCACGCCTTTCATACTGCCTTGCTGACTGTTCTCCCCGGAGATGTTTCTTTCCTCTGGAATTAACCTGTTTCATTCTTTTCGCCCTTTTCCACTCGACGCTAACTCTTGTTTCGTTCTTCTGCTTCTACTCATTAGGCTATTCTCAGAATAATAATTTCCTTGGCTTGAACCCCTTGCTCGTGTTCGCTTTATTAACGTCTTGATTGATTCGGACTTCTCTGTGAAGATCGACCTAACCGCAATTCTTTCTCTACTTTTGCTGTAGTTTCCTTGGACTCTTTTAGCTGTACCTTTAGCGAGTCTATATTCTTTAAGAGTCCTGTTTTTCCTTCTCGATTTCTTCCAATTCTTGTTCTGCATCTATTTAACGCGTCTGGATAACTTCGAATGCTGCTGTTACTAGTAGATCTAAACCTTCACCTTTTATACTTTTTTTAACACCCTCATTCTGTTACTCCAGTAATTTCTTGGCCTCTTGTTCTGTCCACCTTTTCCATCGCTCTCCCATTATATACTCCGCGATATATTGCCAGTCCTGTATTCTTTCCTAACATTCCTTAAGTTCCTGTAATTCCCATTCCTGGGCCAGATAGGGTGCTAATTCCTCCCTAGTTAAGATATTACTTCTACCTGTGGGCACTTGAGGAATATAGCAAAGCTAGTACTATTCAGACATCGATACACCGCCATGGATTATTCTCGACATCTCCTATCCTTATTGACTATTAATCTGTCAACCCTACTAGACTCAACCTCTTGACCAACATTATTTTCGATAAGACCGATCTTTATATAAAACTACTGAAATTACAAGACCATTAAACCAAACAACAATTAGTCTTCTTAACTTACTATTTACTTCCTTAGCCTCCTATTGCCTAAAAACAAAATTATCAAAAGTCAGCCGGATTCTTATTTTCGATACTTCTTAATCTTTGTCTGACACGAAAAAAAAAATCGAAAAACAAATTCGATGTTTTTTTTTAAATACAAAAAAAAAAAAACAACACAAAACAAATCTAAAATTAATTTTCACCGTACCCTTAAAAAAATTTCCCCAAATTTATGTGTTGATGCCCTGTAATACGAGAAGTTGTTTGGCACATTTATTGCATAACCGGATGGATGCATAACCAGATGGGGTCGCTAAATTAGTTTTGCTCCCAATTTGTGTCTTTGGAATAGCTAAATTAGTTTTGCTACCGGTGTGTTTGTTTGGAGTGACTAAATTAGCTTTGCTCCCAGTGTGTGTGTTTTGTGTAGATACATTAGCGGGCATAATCATGAAACCACTCTTTTATTCTGCTTATTCATATTAATTGGTTACACTAATTCTACTAATTGTAGAGGGAGTATTATTTCAGAATTGCAATACATAAAATTAAAAATCAGAAATTGCAGTGTCAGCATTTCTGAATGAATCACAACGGGTTGACATGGTAAAGCAATGACCTCAGCTATAAATATTTTGTCAATCAAGAATAATGCTTGCATAGCGGAATTTGCTTGTGTTGCAAATTCTTCTTGAGGTCGAGCACACTTTGTTTGTTTTTAATTATTTTTCGTTTCGATTATTGTTTATATTTCCTGACCATGGTTATGATTCGGCGGAGAGGCTGTTTCAGTGTTTAAGTTGTTCGGTGAATTGAAGTCCGCCGACACTGACAGGAAGCGTACCTCAATGCATTTCTGTTGCTTCGGAGGAATCTGGTCAACCAACGTCTGGTAGTTCGGCGGTGCAACAGAAGTGCATTGAACAATGTTTCCGGTCAGTGTCGGAAGACTTCAATGCACTGAACAACATGCATGCTGAAACAGCTGCTCCATCGATGCATCAACACGACATATAAGGTTTCAAAAATGGTGAATGGAAACCATGCGGGTACTTCAGAATGATAAATTCCAGTCTGGTACAAGACTGTTACATAGTACCTTTAATACCTGACTCCATTTAATAGTTCGAAAATTGCACACATTTTACAACTCTTGACTTAGCATAAGCATACCACAAAATTCCAATCGAAGATGAACCAAAAACCGCAATATGCACATCTTTTGGACTTTTCGACTTCACACGTATGACGTTTTTGTTGTGTGAAGCTGCTCATCTTTTCAAAGATTTATTTACTTTGTTTTACAAGGGATTTGTTTCGGTTTTGTATATTTGGACTTTATATTAATCGCTTCTAAGACCCAAGTTGAGCACTATTTTCACATCAAAGAGGTGTCGAACGGCTACAGGATTACGGACTGATTTTAAACGTTGAAAAATGTGTCTTCGTTCAGTCCCGGAAAAAATATTTAGGCAACTAAATTAACGCGAAGGGCACCAGGCCACCCGATCGTGTAGAAGCAATTTTAATACTTAAAATGCCTGAAACCGTACAGCAATTATTATTAGTTTCTACCGCCGTGTCATACGTTGCGGTTCATCACGCTAGTTAAGCAGCCGTCTGTCCGGGTCTAAGAAAGATGGTGGTAAACGCATGAACTGGTCTAGCCAAGCAACTAACTCCTTCGAGCTGGCGAAGGCTGCCAACCGCTAGGTTTTTGCTCTGTTGAATTGAATAACGCTCAGCTAAAATACTGCACCTATGACGGGGCTATAAGTGTCATATATATCTGGTATTTACTAGAGGAACGTGTGGCATCCTACATAAACACATACATATGTATAGATGAAATGTCATTAATAAATTATTTAAAATGAAATGGAAATCTTGGAAAAGCTTTTAATATAAAATTAAGAAGCAGCATAAATAACAACTATAAACAATACAAATAGAAACTTAAAAGACATGTACGGAAAAAATACCCATTTTATATATCCATTTGGAAAACCACTGAACTGAAACTGGACTATGGTGTATTTTGTATAGAACTTTTTATTTGTAGTTCCGCGGAATAAAGTAGTTAAACCAAAAAGAGACAACTATAGAAAAGTGCTCCCATAATAATGTCAAATAATGTAAGCAATTTCAGTAGTATCAGTAGTCCCTTTTATATATGACAGTGGACTACACTAAAGGATACTACAGTACAAAAATAATATTATAATAATACAAATAGTCAGATACAAAAACTAATAAATTATAAAAGCCAGATTTAATAAATAATATCAGAAATAAAAAAACAGTAAATAAATAAAATCTTCATCAATATTAAATAAAAACAATCTTTTTCATATTATTCGTTTTGTTTAGAATAGATTCCAAGGATTAAAATAATAACTTTTCCTTTTCTCATGTATACAAGAAAAACCGGATCTTCAAAAATAATTGATGGCCAAGAAATTTAAATTGCTGTTGAGAGATGAACAAGAAGGATTCGATTTATAACCAAGCGATCCACTCCCCTGCATGCATGGTGACCTCGAACAAACATTGGACCCAAAACGAAAACGATATTTGGTTCCTCCCACAAGTTATAAGGAACCAATAAAAACAGTTAAGTGAACGGTGTTTCAAATAATATATATACACTTAATCTGTAAAAGGAAAAAATAAATTTTCACATAATATATACACATAATTGAGTCTTGTTAAAAAAAAATTATTTTCCGAATTTTTTAAGTCCTTTTAAACTATTTCATTTTTTTGTTTACTTCTAGAATAGAATAGAATAGAAAAGCATTTTTTAAAGAACCTCAGCTTTCGCGACGTTGCAACGTTAGTTACATCGAGTATACAATATATATTAATAATAAGTCGAGTGAATACAAGGCTTAGAAAAGTAACAAAAATGAAACGAATAAACTCATTGTAGTAGAGAACTATCTAGATGGTAGTAATAATAACGAGTAATAAAGTTATAGGACTTAAATTAAGGTTGATGTAATGTAAAATACAGGATAAACAAGAATGAAATAAGATAACATAACATAAGATAAACAAAACTAAAATAGAACAAATCAACAAAAGTATGATGAGTAAAAACAAAAAAAAAAAGAGTAACATATAAGATTAAAACCAAAACAACACACTGACGAATTGCACATAACACAAAGATCCAAATACAAATTAACAAAGTAAAATCTAAAAACAAAAATAAAATAAAGATATAAAAATATATAAATATAAAAGAAGTATATATGTAGTGACTTCAGAGCTGAGCGTTTTTGTTTTTTTTTTGTAATAATAATAATATTAGGGATAAGAATGAAGGATGTGCTAGTTATAGATCTAAAAGTAGATGTGACATCGCAAGTTCCTTGAACTGCTTAATAGAGGTTGTATTTCTGATAGAATCAGGTAACGAATTCCACAGGGAGGTTCCCTGACCCAATAATCCATTAAAGCCCAATCGGGTGTTAGTTCGGTGTGAGACCAGCCGGGAGGTGTTGAGGGAGCTCCATGAGAGTAACTCACTTGTGTGATTCGGTAGCAGGTTCCATCTGCCTTTGTGAATGAAGTGCAAAACCCTGAGTTCAAACAGTTTGGTAAGGGAACCAGGCAAAAAAAGCTGCAACAATTGTGAAATATGAGAATGCCTCTTAAGACGGTAGATGTATCGTACACAGCATTTCAGCACTCTGTTTAGCTTCGCTATCTCAGTGGCCTGCAGTGGATAGAAAGCAGCATCAGCAAAAAAAAATGCTGCATGATAAGTGCTGATACCAGGGACTGCCTAATGGATTGTGGCAGGTGGTGTGATACAGCATATAAAGAACGGAGGCCTTAGTAAATTTTAGAGCACACATTGCTTACCTGTGGCCGCCAAGCAAGTTGGGGGTCCATGAGGAGGCCAAGATTCTTGACATGACTGTTCGCTAGAAGAATGATCTGGTCATAAAGACGCAAATTTGGAAATGTGTCAGCAAGCCTAGGAACATTAGCTCGGACGGAATATCTAATGGCTTGTGTTTTGGCAGGATTTAGGGCCAGACCATTACCTAGGCACCAACCGGATAAATTATCAAGAGTAGAGTTGAGTTCATCTATTAGTGACGGAAGATCACTCATACTAGAAGCCTTATAAATCTGAAGATCATCAGCATATAAATGGAATTTTACATCACCCAGCACCGAGGTGATATCATTAATCTAGGTGGAAAACAGAAGTGGATCAAGGACAGCACCTTGCGGAACTCCTGATGGGGAGTGCCGAGAGGTTGAGCGACCATCATCACTTACAATAGCAAAACTTCTATCCGCTAGATAGTTGCATATGAGGGAATACGCAGTGGTGGTGAAGCGAAATGATGTGCCAAGCCTGGCAACTAGCAGATCATTAGGGACAGAGTCAAAAGCCCTGCTGAGATCTAACAGAATATGGATCACACTGTTGCGCTGATCATACAGTCTGCGAATATCAGTTGTAACCTTAAGAAGTGCAGTGGTGGTAGAATTTTTATGACGAAAACCAGATTGGTATTGGGTTAGGAGGCCATTGTCATCAATAAATTCCGATATCTGATCCGCAATGAGTACTTCAAAAACCTTAGAAATGGGTGGAAGAATTATTATTATTATCGCTGGAAGCAACACACATTGCATTGAGTACAGTGGGGCCACGAGTCCCACCATCGTATGCCATTAGGGTCGAAGAGGGGACATTGGATTGGGTTGAACAGAGATGATTAACAAACCTCTCCGGGTCTATTCTAGACTCCTTTCTGGCTTTGGACCCCAGCCCCATTCTAATAATTTTGTGCCAATCTAAGCCACTCTAAAAGTTTTTCATGGTATCATCTCTAATGAGGACCCTAACTCGATGTTCTGCCGCTCTACGAGTATGTCGAAAGGCCTTCAGATTAGCGGCGTTTTTGAACCTCTTCCAATGCGTGTAGGCAATATCACGAACCTGACAAACCAAGGCCACATCGTGCCTGCGATGGGGGACATTTCTGCGAAACACTTCGATGATTGGGTTGTAGAAAGCGATGAGCTGCCTCCTCGGGGTCAGCACCATTATAAATATATGAACAGTCTTTATTACTGATATCTGCCTGTAGAGCATCCAGCTGGATTGCAGCATAATTACGATATGTGCGCTCCAATCTGGGTGGTGAAGACGATAAATCAAAAGTCGCAAACATAATTTCATGGTCAGACATACCTGGACATTGACCAGAAATCAACTTGTGTCATCGAAGTTGTTGTGATAATAAGATCCAGAGTGGTGGCAGACGATGCATCATGAGGAGTGGGCGTGCTACTAAGCAAACTAACTCCAGTTTCATCCAGGAGATCCATAAGACAATTGCCCAAATGAGAGTCAATACTAACATCTATATTGAAATAACCCGCAATAACGACTCCGAGAATTGCCCAACAACGAAGCTGAGAGCATTACCAAGGACTGAGAGATCATTATCCGTGAAATTGGCTACTTGTCGATATACCGCCATAAGGGCACTTGAATCGTCAGAACTGCCAACATTCCAAAATTTGACAGCTAGAATCTCCCAGCTATCAGTAATCTCCTGGAAGAAATATATTGCAACACCACCACCCCTGTTCTCATTACGGGCAAGTCTGTGCAACCTATATCCAGGAATCTCCATCATTTTTGCTGAATGAAAAGATTTAGTCCAGGTCTCACATAGGAAGAGAGCACCAGTTTTAGTACACAGAGCAGTATGTCTGATTTCCGCAAGGCTCTTTAATGTTGAACGAGCTTTAAGGGAGATGATATGGAATTTACCGGGAGGGAGTACATTGGGAAGAGCCTCCCGCGATGGTAGTAGATGATGCACCATATGAGCCCGGATATGGAATTAGTGCAAGAAGCTGTTGCCCTGGGGTAAGCGTGAAGCGCTCGTACTGAAAGTCAGAAGAACAGTCCGTTGACTGCCTATAGATATAAGTTTTCCTGTGTCTGGTTGCAACACTCCAGATACAGTTGGCTCGTTTTAGTCTTAGTGCAAGATGGAGAAGCTCAAGCTCATCCATATCTAAATCCTGAATACCAGGAATAATGGAATTGAGTGTTATAGGCTGCTCCCGAAGTTGCTTTACTGAAGAACCGGATAAATCCTTTAGGTTTCCTGAGATGAGGCTTTAAATAGGATGAGGAGCGCCTGAAGAGCGCAGCCTTCTCAATGGTTTGGCAAAAACCTCTGATAAAGATTCACACTAGCACATAAAGCAGGAAGCAGTGCCTCACAAGAACTAAAACTGGCTTCTGGGATATTACTGAGGATTAATGTACGCTCCTTAGTGCTATTCCGGGAGTAGGATTTAAGTACTTCGATGTCCTTTCGAATCCTCGAAATAGAATGCGATTTGATATGATCGAGGTCTTTGACAAGCTCTTCAATTTCCGAGTGTAGCGATAAGATCCCACACGACAATGAGTCAATTTTAGTACTGAGTTCGGAAAGTAAAGTCTGAGAGGTGGCAACTATCTTTCCGGGGGCAGCCGAGACCAAGAGATCACAATTCAGATAAGACCGAGCCGTGTTAATGCAGACCGTGCAGACCCAGTTGATACTCTTGTTTTGGCAGACAGTCAAGTAGTCTGCCACAGAAATATTTACACAAGCCGAGTGAAACCAACGCGAACAATCGTCACAGGAAATCCACGCGACAACCTCTCCATTATTACGCTTAATAGGATCACGTTCAGTACATACAACACAGCGATGATCATTAAGACCACAAGTACCCTTGGCTTTATTGGCAGCTTTTCCTTTCTTAAAAGCTTTTGATTTGGAAGCCTTCGTTTTCTTAGCTTTTTTAACTTTGCGCGTGTTTTTAGGTGAGGATGTAACTGCAGTAATGTTAGTGATGGGGTCAGATTTGGGTAAAATTTTAGCTGGGCCCTTAGATAAAGCTGGGCCCTTAGATAAAGAGTTCGTTTTGTCTAAACGTTCCGCGACTTTTTGTTCAATGAAACTCCTCGAATTGTTTTACTGTTGGCGGCAACAGATAAGCTGAGAGGATCTTTAGCAAACTTCGATTGAGTGAGAATGCCAGACATATCTGAAACAATTGTTAAATTAACCAAGCCTGTGTCAGTAGGCTTATAGCTTTCAATATAAAAGATTGGACACTATCAGATTAAACAACCCGAAGATTTACAGAATGTGAACTAAAAATAAAGAAATTCAAACAAAAAAGATTACTAAGCAAAATATACGTTAGCACTTAATATAAAAGCTAAAGTGGAATATATATATTAGAATGTTACGATAAAAGCTCAAGGTATAAGAAGGTATATATATTAGGAAAAAATGTTATAATCAAGACTAATGGTATACGAGGAAACACAAGAATAGATGCTAAAATAAAGAGTAAATATTAAGATAAATGTAGCAATTAAGAGAATATAACTAAAAGTAGGTGCTATAATATTAGCGCAATTAAAGACTACGCAGAAATGTAATGATAAAAACTGATAATTAAATTAAAATATATAACTAGCAATAATATAAGTAGGAAAAGTTAACACATAAGACATCTAAATATTGTATTAAACGACTGTTAATAAATGAGCGAAATTCAGCAATCTATAAAAGAAAGACAAGAACCCAGCTCCGAATTAACTGAGAGTGCGATATGATGTTGGCACACATTAATTTGAAAAACACGAACTTATGGAAATGCTATCACAAATGCAAAAAACAAAAAAACAAACAAAAATGAAAGTGAGGAAGTGACCATATATGTTATGGATTGTCACTTAATAACCAACTTACAACCCGCCTCGAAATATTGCAGCGCCGATAATAGTTGAACATATATATATATATATATAAAGAATATAAACATATATCAAATTAATCACTACGAACTAAGAAATATACAGGAAAAATCTGCCCTTAAGAGCTCCACCAAAGTATGATCCGGCTATTTGAATGCGAATTTAACCATTAGCACTTAGCAGACTCCCCTGGAAACAGGGGGCCCAACTCGCAGTTACTGTTAGGGCTACTAGTGATGAGGCCAACTTTTAATTAGGCTCAATACGGCATTCAACAACGAACAAGCGAGGAAATGCAGTCTAATCAAATCGGAATTGAGCAGTTTCCAAAATATTCCTATGCCACGAAAACGCGCCCGTTGCAGGCGTGATGTCTTCTTTATGTCTTCAATGGGCGCCTTCTTTGATTTAATGAAGCAGTCTAGACAGAGTAAGAACTCTTCACCAACCCGGAGACTGCTATGGAATTAAACGATTAATTAAATAAAGGCGAGTGATTGCAAGAGAAGTTGCATTTATATGTGACATATATTGCCCACGCTTCTGGTAATACACAGCAATGTAGCGACGCCTCTTTGGGACTCAATGCGAATAACACTATTAAGAGCAATAATTATCACAAGCCTCCACCAAAATTAGAAACCGTATGTATTTGGAGATTAAATAGAACAATCCCTATCATAAAATTTACTGAAACTCGAATTAAAAACCGAAAAATAAAATTTTTTAGCGCGAGCTAATTAGAGACGCGTGTTGACAGTTCTCCTTCGTCAGTTTGTTTGCTTTCATTCAACAGGTATACGCTTGCATCTAAAATCAAATTTACTCATTATTTTATCTGCAAAATCCTCTCAAGGCTTCCAATTTTAAGTTAAAAACTGCGCGTGCTTAAAAACGTCTCTAGATACAAATACTTCTAAATTATTATTACGTTTGGGAATTTCCTTTTCTTGCATGGTTCGCAAATTTCCTAATAATATAAAAAGATACAAAATTTCTTTTTATAATCGTGAAAGTTTTCAGAAGAACTGCCAGAGTAAAGTACGAGTTATAAATGTAAATTTGTTTTTTTGAAAAAGTGGTTTTCCGGTGTTAGTAACAAAACTGCCAAATGAAAATAGATAGAGCAGTTCTAAGTGCTGTTATGGTCAAGTTGCTATAGTTTTGGACCCCATGCCCATTGTAGCGTATTCCCCCCTACGCTACCCTTTTTCTGCCTCCCTTCGTTGTTTTCTTCTTTGTTCGGCTTCTCTATCTTTTGTAGAGAAACCCCCATAATTCTCCCAGGATACCTGAAAAGGGGTTAAAAAGTACATTTTTGAGAAGTAGCCCTATGCTACTTCTCCATATTACCATTCCTGAAAAAGAGAAATTTAAATATCCCGTAGAAGTAGCCCTATGCCACTTCTCCACGTTATAAATTCCTGGAAAAGATAAATAAAAAAAAAAAAAGAAAAGAAAGAAGAAAACATATCTATACATACCCGCATACAATTTCAAGATATGAAAAAAAAAACAACGAAAAAAGGAAAAATAAGAAATCATTTTTCAAACGAAAAAATTCTAAAATGTGCAAAATGAGCACAAAATACAATTTTTTCGCTTAAATCTTACCGCTAGTCAGCTGAAATTCCTAACAAAACAAACGGCAACTCTCCTAGCCGTAAAAGAATCACGCGACACCACAATGCAATACACTAGAGCAGGCCCGCCCGTAATTCTCGGAAGATTCGATTTCACGACAAATATTCGGTGGCAACGAGTTGCTAAAAATCATACACGCACACCCGTACTTGGTTAGCAGCACCGCTGCCCGAAAGATTATTTCATATTGAAGGGAATTAAAAACGATTGCCTCTGGAGTTGAACGATGGAACGGGACGATGGAAGTGGACGTTCGCGAAGTACTCTCGAAATGAACAGAGTAAACAGTTGGCACTTTCTTTTGAGACGAGTTTTCTTTTTTTGGTTGTACCGGCGCGAATGAACTTAAAAGACATTTCACGGAAATTAGGAAAATACAAGCGAATGAATTTTAGTGCCGGGTATTAAGAAAAGTGATCTACTTACCTGTACTTGCGCGTACGAGTACATTTATTGGTTTCAGCCAAGTATTTCTTCTGAAATAGGAGACAAATAAGGATTATCAGTGCAAATTTCAAGTGTTTTTGTGTAATTACCTGCGTTGCACAATAGTACTCATCAGTGTAAAACATTTTCCTGAAATCCGGAGAATAAATTTTAGTGCCTGTATTAAGAAAAGTGATCCACTTACCTGTACTTGCGCGTAGGAGTACATTTATTGGAGTCAGCCAGGCATTTCTTCTGAAACGAAAAAAAAAAAAAGGATTAACAGTGCAAATCTCAAGTTTTTTTTTACCTGCGGCGTCAGTGGACCGCCTAATTAGTAGTTCGTATTTACCTGTGGCATTAGTAGAGCACCACAAGGAACTTGTTGTTACCTAAAAGAAGACGGAGTTTAGTTTTGTGTAAAAATATATATATATATAATTAACAGTTTATAATTACCTGTGGCGTCAGTAGAACGCAATGTGAAACTTTGGATTACCTGAAAGGAGAAGACAGATTGTTTGAATTGATTCCTTTTCCATAAAATATATATGATTAGTAGTTTATAATTACCTGTGGCATTAGTAGGACGCAATGTGAAACTTTGGATTACCTGAAAGGAGAAGACAGATTGTTTGAATTGATTCCCTTTTTCATAAATTTTCATGATTAGTAGTTTACAATTACCTGCTGCGTCAGTGGAACGTATATTTAGTTTCTCATATTTACCTGTGGCATTAGTGTAGCACCACAAGGAACTTGTTGTTACCTAAAAGAAGACGGAGTCTAGTTTTGTGTAAAAAAATATATATAATTAACAGTTTATAATTACCTGCGGCGTCAGTTGAACGCAATGTGAAACTTTAGATTACCTGAAAGGAGATTAGAGATTGTGTGAATTGTTTCTTTTTCATAAATTTTCATAATTAGTAGTTCATATCTACCTGTGGCATTAGTAGGTCATGTTAACGAGCTTTGGCAGGAAGAATTCATTCATTTTGACGAATATTTTGTGCCATTAGAGCAAGTCGCGCAGCGTTTGATTCGTGAAATGTCCAAAAAGCCAATGGAGCTGTAACCTATGAAACACTTGAAGTTCATAATTTAATTGTGCAATTCCGCCATTCACGTCTCCCGTAGACTTAACTAATAGTAATAACCAATAATAATATATAATAAATTAATAGAGATTGATAAAAAAAAAGGAACAAAAAAAATTCGAAAGCACCCAAAAGAGGTGACAAGAATAGAAAAAAGAGGTCAATGAACCCAACTGTTCGAGCCTAGTTTCACAAAGTATTGGAGTATTTGTCGGTAAAGTGGGTGCACCCTAGCAGCAACAGTTCCAGTCGACGAGGGATCTCTTGTAAGGTACTGGTGATGCAGAATAGCAAGTAAGTTTGTTGATAAAAAATTAAAGAAGAAAATTTAAAATAAAACGAGAGAAGTAAATAATGAATAAATAATCAAGGTATTAATCGAGCTTTATAACTATAAATTTATATTGTCTTATTGATATATATAGGATGTCACGTAGCCGTAAGGTTAGATAGTAGGGACCAGCTAGGCTTAAGCTAGCATTAAGTTGTTGTAAGAAGGTGAATAGCGGAACCTGTCTACATGCATAGATATGTATATATATTTTTTTATTATTTGGTTGTTTCTTTTGTTTCCTTGGTGTTGCTTCACTTCCATGAAATAAAAAAAAAAAGGAGGGGCACATCCGATTGAAAATTAGAAAAAAAAAATAGCGCGAATAAAAGAAAATTGGAGTAGCTCTGATACATACAGCCCTTACAAAAAAGAAATGAATGAATTCTTACTTGGTTTCTTGTTAAATTTGGCAATAAAAATAAAAGGAATTAACTAATCATTGTCTTTCTTTAATCAAAACAAAAAAGATTTTACCTCTGATTTGGTATGTTGAGGTGGAATGTATTCTTTATCTTTCTTTTAAAAGGTTAACTATTATTCTTGGAATGGTTTTAACCTGTTGTTGTGCACTGTTACTCTTCGCCCTTACAAAAAAGAAATGAATGAATTCTTACTTGGTTTCTTGTTAAATTTGGCAATAAAAATAAAAGGAATTAACTAATTATTGTCTTTCTTTAATCAAAACAAAAAAGATTTTACCTCTGATTTGGTATGTTGAGGTGGAATGTATTGTTTATCTTTCTTTTAAAAGGTTAACTATTATTCTTGGAATGGTTTTAACCTGTTGTTGTGCACTGTTACTCTTCGTCTGCCCGTTTGAATAATAGTATTTGCAGGATTGAAAGCTTTTATTACTAGATATGGACCTAGCCATATCTGAGACAACTTGTGTTTCTTAGCTTGATTCTTCAATAATACTTTATCACCTGGTTGGAAAGTTACTGGTCTTGAATGTTTATCGTAGTGTAGTTTTGACTTTTCCTTAGCGTTAATTAAATTTTTTCGGGCAATAGCGTAGGTTTTCTGTAATTTGTACCTAAGAATATGGTAGTAACTTTCGTGATTGTACATTGGCTCTGGCTTTCTTCTTAGATTTGAAGGTACATCCGCTGTAAATCCAAACAGACAGTCCATTGGAGTGAGCTTAGTGCCTTCATGTGGGCTATTATTATACACAAAAGCCGCAGTTCTCAGGAATCGATCCCAAGCCTTTGGATTTTCGGATACTATAGCTCTTAAATACTCTACTAGTGGTCTGTGGGTTCGTTCAAGTGCACCGTTGGATTGTGGGTGATAAGCGGATGTTTGCTACCTTTTTAGGAATGCGGTAACGAGTAATTATCTCGTCGAAAAATATTCCTGCTACCGTTTCTGCTTCGCCATTCGGCATGGCGTAGCAGTCTACGAATTTCGTAAGATTGTCTTGAAAAGTCAAAATATATTTGTTTCCTGAGTGCGTTTCCTCAAGAGGACCTACGATGTCCAGATATACTTTTTCGAATGGCATTAGGGCAGTATCCGTTATGACCATTGGATTCGATACTCTGGGCTAGCCTTCATTTTTTGGCATTTAGTACATTTGCGGACATATTTTCTAACCGAGCTGAGCATATTTTTCCACTTGTACTTCCTTTTTATTCTTTTATAGGTTTTGACTACACCTTGGTGACCAGCGAATGCAGAATCGTGGTAATCCTTTAAAATTGTTTCGATTTCCTCCGGGTCCGTGATAGTTTCCGGCAATTTAACTTGGGAATCTATAAGATTATTTTTTATAGGAGATTTGCTGTGTTCAGATGCAACGTTTTCAAATAGGCTGTTCTCAGTTGAGCCAATCTCAATTGAGTCTTTTATGAAGTTCTGAGAATTCTTTTGAACTTTATGGGGAGTTTTCTGAACTACGTCTTCCATTTCTGTCTCCCTTGCTGGAGCTCTTGTAACTACGTGACAATGTGCGTGTGTAGGTTTTGAGGGTGGCGGAGAACTAATCTCATTTTCTTCTATATCGGAATCGGCTCGGTGATGTACCTGAGCTTCCACAACGAATGAATTGGAGTTTGTTTGGTTTAGCTGGGCAGTTATTCGACTAAGCGCATCTGCATTAGTATTATATTTTCCAGGCTTGTATTCAATTTTGTAGTCAAACTCCGAGAGTTTATGATGAAACCTGACTAATCTCGATGTTGGGTCTTTCACGTTGAATACGCCTTTAAGGGGCTTGTGGTCGGTGTAGACCGTGAAATTTCTTCCCTGCAATTAATACCTGAAGTTCCTGGCGGCCCATACAATAGCGAGTAACTCTTTTTCTATTGTGGAGTATTTTTGTTCCGCCTAATTTAAACTTCTACTTGCATAGGCTATTGGCTTGTCTTCGCCTATTTTCCCTTGGGATAAGACAGCTCAAAATGCCTCGTTGCTAGCATCTGTTGTCAAATTAAAGGGTTCAGTAAAATCAGGATATGAGAGAAGGGGAGGATTTACAAGTGATCTTTTGATTTCCTCGAAAGAGTTTTGGCACTTTTGCGTCCAAGTAAATTTAACGTCTTTGCGTAAAAGATTTGTTAGTGGTCTGACTATTTTTGAAAAGTTCGGAATGAACTTGCGGTAGTAGTTAGCCAACCCAAGGAACGATTGGGTTTGTCTAACGGTTCGGGGTTGAGGAAAATTTTGGACACAACTTGTTTTGCTGGGATCAGGAAGTGCTCCTTCGTTTGAACATTTGTGTCCGAGGTAAATCACTTCCCTGCGAAGGAACTGGCACTTTTCGGGCTGTAATTTAAGGTTATGAGCTCGAAGTCTGTCGAATACCTTAGTCAATTTCTCGTTGTGATCTTGCAAATTTGTTCCATATATTACAATATCATCGAGAAGCCTTGGAGACCCGTTAGAATGTAATTCATTAATCGCTGGAAGGTCGCAGGCGCGCCTTTCAGCCCAAATGGCATTCTCTTAAATTCATAGTGCCCATATGCGGTACTGAACCCAGTTTTGGGTCTATCCTTCGGATCAACAAGTACTTGGTGATACCCGCTTGCTAGATCGAGTGTAGTAAAATATCTGGAGTGTCCAAGTTGATCCAGTATATCTTCTATCCTGGGTAATGGAAAAGCATCTCCTATAGATTTCTCGTTAATTTTACGGAAATCTGCTACTACTCGCCAGGGTTTATTGCCGTCAGGCCCAGCTTTCTTGGGAACTACCAGCAATGGAGAATTCCACGGGCTTTTACTTAATTGGATTATGTCGTTGTCCAACATTTCCTTAATTTGCTCATTTATGACTGCCCGATGTGTTTCTGGGAGTCTATACATTTTCTGATTTATTGGTGGTTGATTATGTAATGTGAGAATGGTGTGTTTTATATTGTAAGTGTATGTTAACTTGTCCCTCTTTAGATGGAAAAGGTCATTACAGTCATAACATAGTTCTAGAATTGATTTTTTCTCTTCTTGATTTAAGTTTTTATCCAACAGTAATTCTTCACGTAAAGCCACAAGTCTGTTTGGACTGTACTTTGAAATGTGGTTTACGTTTATTGAATATGGATTGGAGTTAAAAATTTTCGTATCTTTTACGAAGTTATTGGAATTTTTGCAATGTGCATGGGGGAAGGTGGATCACCTTCTTTCTGAGAACTTTGGGAATTTATTTCGTCCAAAGATGAATAGAGAGATTTTATGTTGTATATGTTTTTGTCTTGTGCACGTGAGAAAGGAGGATCACCTTCTTTCTCTTCTTTCTGAGAACTTTGGCCATTAATTTCGTCCAAAGATGAATAGAGAGATTTTATGTTGTATACGTTTTTGTCTTGTGCACGTGGGAAAAAAGGATCGCCTTCTTTCTGGGAACTTTGGGAATTTATTTCGTCCAAAGGTAACTGTAGAGAGCTAATATTATAATAATTAACTGGAACTAGAGTAAGTTTTAATTTTCTTAGGAATGCAGGTTCTGTGTTTACGTTCAGAACAGATAACCGTATGAAAGTTTTATGAGGACTAACTAGGCAATTTGCGACAATTACTCCTTCTTGAATCTCCTGAGACAAACAGAGCATTTCCTGGTCCAATTGTACTGGTATGCTCAGTATGATTTGAGATCGAGGGGGTATTCTATGAGATCGCTGAAGTTCTACTTCATATTGCCTACCTTCATTTTCATTCAAAGTGTTTGAAATTTCTTCAATTGGAAGTAAGGAACTTTTGTTTTTGGGTGCCCGTGAAACGGTAGTAGATTCAGATCCCTCCACTATTTGATCCTTTGGTATATCCTCTCCATCTTCTATGGATGTTTCGAGAGGTACCGTGAATTCAATAGGGTTGGTTTCCGTGCGAGGAAACCGGTGTAATCTGTTAGGCCCTTCTATATTGCAATTTTTTGCAAGAAAATCGTTACCTAATAGCCCATCGTGCGAGATTTGGGCGTTATCTTCTACAACCTGTAGATTGCACGGGATACTGCTGCTTAATAAAAAGGTGCCTTGGCAGTTACCCAATGTTCTTCCTTCTCCAAATGGAGTTTTCAAAGTGACCTTTTGTCCTGTTTCTATCCGCTTTTGTATATTTAATGCTTCCTGTTTTATTAGGCTTACTTCGGCTCCAGTGTCTACTATCAGCCGAACGGCTGTGTTTTTACTTATGTCCAATGGTAATTTTACCACTGGAACATTTTCTCTAGTTTGTTTCTTTGTTGTTTGATTAGACCCTGAAGTAAGTTGCACTGTTCTATTTAATGTCGAGCCGGGGATTTTTCGGTCGACAGTGTGCCGTTTCCCGAATGTGTGGCCTCCCATCGTTGCTTCTGCTGGCATGTGGACACCGTATGGCTTCTTCGGCCACAAAAATCGCACATATTTTGTATGTGGTTTATTCTTTGCTCCGATTTGCAGAGCCCCACCGAGCATGGTTGTTACTGTTTGCATGTTCGGGTGGTGCCTTGGCATTTTGCTTGCAATGTTGGGCATCATGGCCTTTTATTCTGCAGTTTACACAGAAAGGAGTATTTTTTCGTTTCAGACATTCATCATACGTGTGGCCCTTGTAGTTGCAGTAGCTGCAGGTGATTTTATTCAATAGCAATTTTTGTTTGTCCAATATTTTTTCTCCTGTATGTCGAGACAAAGAATTTTGGCAAAGAGGTGGGCTTCCTAAAGGTTTTCGTGTGAAACTGGTTTGAGTGGAATGCCAATTATTTGTAGGGTTCCCATCAGTATTAAAAGACACTGATGGCACCTTTAGAGGCTCCCCTATGGGAGGTATATTGAATTCCGTTTTTATATTGGGTTTGCTCATCTCATTGGTGTAAGGGTATGGAGCAAAACTCTCGTAAATAGTGAGATTATAAGTATTTAAACTGATGTTTTTTAGTTTCTCGGGTGTAGCAGTCAACGATTAATAAAAAGCTAATTAATCATGTGTAGTCCTTTTATTGGCCTAACGTTTCGGCAAATATCGTTGCCGTCCTCAGAAGCACCGTCATAAATCTATACAAGTACCTATGTATATTAACTTTGCTATTATAATGTAAATGCTGCGTCTATTGTTTACTTACGGGCTGTTTTAGCTTACATCTGTTGAAACATTAATGTTTTTAACACAAAGATAAATATAAATCACAAAACATAACACTAATAATAAATTAACAAAAAAAATGGGGCTTAGTGAATTGCCCTAGTCAAGTTTTAAAATTCAACTAGTGGGTAAACATCTGATCGAAAGAGATTCATAACGGCCAGTTTCCTTTTAATCTTTCTATGTATTTAAGAGTTTATGGGATTCTCTAAGAGACTGCAGTAAATGGTGTGTATGCTGTCTGTGTCTGTTCGTCTGTTCATTGTATTTTTTGTGCTTTGAATGTGCAAGTCCTCAAGAGTAAGGCGTTTTCTGTAGTTATGCTCAGTGCATAAAATTTTTACAATAGTATAATCTGGCTGATGATCATTGGATAAACAGTGGTTTGACAATGCTGTTTTTCCTTTGTTTTTTGACTTTATATCCGATTTGTGGTTCATTATTCTGTTTTTAAGATACTGCCCTGTTGTTCCAACATAGGACATGCTGCATGTACTGTCCCCACAGGGAATTTTATATACCACATTGGAAACCAATTCCTTTGGAATTTTATCTTTTATTTTGCTAAAGCAGTTTCTTACTGATTTTAAGGATCTTAGCGCTATTCTTGTATGTGGATTACTGGATTGAACTATTCTATTAAGTTTTTCTGAAAGGACCGGGATATAGGTTGCTGATCTGTAAATTTTGGGAGGGATATTATTTGAGGAATTGGTTTGGTAATTAGAGTTTGATTGCCGTAGTTTATGTATGTGCTGGAACACCAGGGAATTAATTATCTTTTTTGGGAATCCATTTTGCGAAAGAATTGCATGTATACTAGGGATATTTTTGTAGTGGAACTCTGGATGACTTATGTTTAATACTCTACCTATGAAATTTCTAGCAGTGTTAAGTTTTTGGTAATATGGATGATTGGATTTAAAATGTAATAACCTAAACGATGATGTGGGTTTTTGATACCAATCTGTGATGAGCTCTTTGCTTTTTCTTATAATTTTGACGTCCAGGAAAGGTAAGCAACCATTTATTTCCATTTCTACTGTGAACTGTAGTTTGGGGTGAAAATTATTTAATTCATTGAGAAAATTGGTAATGTTGTCGTGTGGTATAATTGAAAATAGATCGTCCACATATTTCTTTAATAATCTGGGTTTTCTTTCAACTTTGCTTACAGTGTTATTGAGTAGTTCCTCCATAACAACATCTGCTAATATCGGTGAAAGGGGGCTTCCCATGGGTAAACCAGAGAATTGTTTATAAACATCTTTATTGAACACGAAATAATTAGCTTCTATAATGCAAAATTCCAACATTTCAAGGAACTTTTTCTTTGTTAAATTAGTAAATGGCTCAACGTTATTCCATTTTTCTTTTATTATTTCCAAACACAGTCTCGTTGGAATGTTGGTAAACAAAGATACAACGTCGAACGATACCATAGATTCGTTAGGCTCAATTTGAGTCTTAGAAATAATTTCTTTGAAAACTATGGAATCCGCAACATTGTACTCTGACTGTGATGTTAAATTCTTTAAGATGTCTGCAAGATATTTCGATAACTGGTATGCTGGGCTATTAATTGAAGACACAATTGGTCTTATGGGACAGTTTTGTTTATGGATCTTTGGGAGTCCATATAATCTTGGAGGGACCGACTTGTAAGTTGTCATTTTGAATTTGGTTCTGTCGTCAATGGTTAAGGTTTTGTGCAATTGTTTTATGTATTCATTATTTTTTGTCTGTAGTCGTTGTGTCGGGTCAGTTCTCATTGGTCGGTATGTGGATTTTTCTAAAAGCATAGAGTTAATTTTTTCCAGGTATTCACTTTTCAGCATGGCAACAGTAACATTTCCTTTATCCGCACTGATAATTAGTATTTCTTTATTTTTAGCTAGAAATTTCATAGTATTATCATATACTTTTAAAATAAATTTTTCAAACTGATTATATTTTGATTTGAATCTTTGCTCATTAACCAATTTACAAAAATTCACTCTGGCAATATCCCTACTATGGTCATCATCGATCGCTTGCAAAATATGTTCTCCATCAGCAATGATTGTTAGGAGAGGTAAATCACTGGTACCGTATGGTAGATCGAATTTTTTTCCCAATGAAAGCAACAACCATACATCGTCTGGGAAATGTACGTTAGTGCGATTTTCAAACCACCTTGTACCGACATTAATACCAAGATCAAGTATCGCCTTACTCCTCAGGCGCTCGAACTTATTTTCGTGTTTTGCTCTTAATGTATTGCTAAATTTTGTGAATGCAGCATGCTGAGTTAACATAAAATCGTCTGCACAGTCTCTGAGAGATTTTTGATAAATGTCTCGCTTTATTTTGGTTTGTGTATTTCGAAGAGTTTTAATTTCTATACATTTCTCTTTAATTTTTAAGTTCAGAAGTTTATTATGAAAACTGTGGAAAGCGTTATGAATGTCTTTAGAATCTTTTTTAAAGCTATTGAATAATTTAAGTGCATTTGAAATACTGTCTACTATGAATTTAGGAATTAGCCCGTAAGAACGACATTTTAGTAAAAATATTCTGGCCTGAATGGTGGAAGCTAATTTTTTTGAAATTTTGCTGTAGTTTTTGTAGTTATATATATCTTGCAGACATCTTAAAGAATTTAACATCACAGTCAGAGTACAATGTTGCGGATTCCATAGTTTTCAAAGAAATTATTTCTAAGACTCAAATTGAGCCTAACGAATCTATGGTATCGTTCGACGTTGTATCTTTGTTTACCAACATTCCAACGAGACTGTGTTTGGAAATAATAAAAGAAAAATGGAATAACGTTGAGCCATTTACTAATTTAACAAAGAAAAAGTTCCTTGAAATGTTGGAATTTTGCATTATAGAAGCTAATTATTTCGTGTTCAATAAAGATGTTTATAAACAATTCTCTGGTTTACCCATGGGAAGCCCACTTTCACCGATATTAGCAGATGTTGTTATGGAGGAACTACTCAATAACACTGTAAGCAAAGTTGAAAGAAAACCCAGATTATTAAAGAAATATGTGGACGATCTATTTTCAATTATACCACACGACAACATTAACAATTTTCTCAATGAATTAAACAATTTTCACCCCAAACTACAGTTCACAGTAGAAATGGAAGTAAATGGTTGCTTACCTTTCCTGGACGTCAAAATTATAAGAAAAAACAAAGAGCTCATCACAGATTGGTATCAAAAACCCACATCATCGGGTAGGTTATTACATTTTAAATCCAATCATCCATATTACCAAAAACTTAACACTGCTAGAAATTTCATAGGTAGAGTATTAAACATAAGTCATCCAGAGTTCCACTACAAAAATATCCCTAGTATACATGCAATTCTTTCGCAAAATGGATTCCCAAAAAAGATAATTAATTCCCTGGTGTTCCAGCACATACATAAACTACGGCAATCAAACTCTAATTGCCAAACCAATTCCTCAAATAATATCCCTCCCAAAATTTACAGATCAGCAACCTATATCCCGGTCCTTTCAGAAAAACTTAATAGAATAGTTCAATCCAGTAATCCACATACAAGAATAGCGCTAAGATCCTTAAAATCAGTAAGAAACTGCTTTAGCAAAATAAAAGATAAAATTCCAAAGGAATTGGTTTCCAATGTGGTATATAAAATTCCCTGTGGGGACAGTACATGCAGCATGTCCTATGTTGGAACAACAGGGCAGTATCTTAAAAACAGAATAATGAACCACAAATCGGATATAAAGTCAAAAAACAAAGGAAAAACGGCTTTGTCAAACCACTGTTTATCCAATGATCATCAGCCAGATTACACTAATGTAAAAATTTTATGCACTGAGCATAACTACAGAAAACGCCTTACTCTTGAGGCCTTGCACATTCAAAGCACAAAAAATACAATGAACAGACGAACAGACACAGACAGCATACACACCATTTACTGCAGTCTCTTAGAGAATCCCATAAACTCTTAAATACATAGAAAAATTAAAAGGAAACTGGCCGTTATGAATCTCTTTCGATCAGATGTTTACCCACTAGTTGAATTTTAAAACTTGACTAGGGCAATTCACTAAGCCCCATTTTTCTTGTTAATTTATTATTAGTGTTATGTTTTGTGATTTATATTTATCTTTGTGTTAAAAACATTAATGTTTCAACAGATGTAAGCTAAAACAGCCCGTAAGTAAACAATAGACGCAGCATTTACATTATAATAGCAAAGTTAATATACATAGGTACTTGTATAGATTTATGACGGTGCTTCTGAGGACGGCAACGATATTTGCCGAAACGTTAGGCCAATAAAAGGACTACACATGATTAATTAGCTTTTTATTAATCGTTGACTGCTACACCCGAGAAACTAAAAAACATCAGTTTATATAAAACACAACAGTCGAGTATCACAAGAATCATTATAAGTATTAGCATAATTTGTAGGATTATGCTTTAAAAAGTTCTCCATTGGGAAATTGCTTGTGGTATTAGGAATGTAATGATTGGGTTGTGGGATATGAAAGAGTACTTGTTGCAATTTTTCCATATCTAGTGCCCTTTGAATGGGCTGGTCTACTGAATCTTCATTCAAGGTAAGTAGATATGCACTTAGATGCCCATTAGTTGCACCACTCTTTACTGAAGCTGTGATGGCCCAACATACGGAAGATTCTTCCAGCAGCCAAAGGTATTACAGCGAAATAATCAGCAATTGCTAAACAATAACCTCACATGGTATTGTTCTGCAACTGTCGGTTGTTTTGCTGATTAGCCCAACAGCTGGCTGTGATGAGCGCTTAGTGGAGCAATCGACGATTACAATAATAATTAACCTCGCATGGTAATTATTATGTAAGGCGATTGTTTACTACTAAGCAACTCAGGTACTGCAACCGGTAGAACAAACGACAACGTTGTTGTCGTTTGTTTACATCCGCGTTGTTAGTAAAGTTTACTTCCGAATATTGGTGCATAAAAGACCAATGACTGGTCTGGCGAGTGCTTTTGATCGTTCAGTCGCGACTTTGTTTTAGAGTGTCAAGTTTCGGTTCGGACTACTTAAAGATTATTAGGATAGGTCAGTTAAGTAAAAGAAATTAGTAAAATAAAGATTTATAACGTGCAAAGAAATTCGAGTGTTTTATGTAAAGAAAGTTTTGTCCGGTTAATTGTTGGTTTTTATTGAGTGATTGCATTGGGACACGACATTTGGCGCAGCCGGTAAAAGTTTAAGCAAGGTATGGTGATTTTTGTTTTTGGTGTTTTTTAATATAATTAATTTTTTTTTATCGGTTTTTAGGTATTGTGATTTTCGAAATTAATTTTTGTTATTCTGGGAGTTAACGCTTTTTAGCTGCTCCATTTTTGCTTAAACAAGTTGTACGTTAATTAAGTAGGTGCAAAGCCTTATTTGGCTTCGCCATTTATTTAACAACAAGTTGTACGTTAATTAAATTGGTGCAAAGCCTCATTTGGCTTCGCCATTTATTTAACATTATTTTTTAGCTGCTCCATTTAGTTTTCAGCTCAAAGTAATTGATTGATTGATTGAGTTTAGGATAATGCTTCTTTCTTGCAGATAAAAAGTGTTAAAGTTAAAATAAAATAGTGTTGTAAGGTGGAATATTTTTAAGAGAATTGTAATACATGGGTTCTAGCTATGTTAGAATTAGAAATTTTTTCAATACCGAGTTTCGGTTTAGGCATTGATCGTACGCGCATTTATTTATCACGTTTTTTTAGAGTTGCTTTACTGGAGTCGTTTTATTTTACGGGAATAATCTTGGTAGGCGCATTTGGAAAATGTGTTTGGGTTCCACGCGGTTAGGTAGGTAGAAAGTTTTAGTTAAAGTATGGTTATTGTATTTTTTTATTGTGTGACGTGTGCATCTGAATAAGAAAAAATAATAATGAGAAAGCACGATTGTGTTGTATAGATGCTTAATAGATGAATTCAGAGTAATTGAGTGTGATTATATTAGAGTTTTGAATGTTTAGTGTTAGATACGAGTGTTGGTATTCTGCTAGCACCTATAATAGAGATATGAGTGGTGCAAAAGATCTTTTCTAGAGTAAGTTGTATAAAATTTGCGGTTCCATGTATATGAAGTATAGACGGTAGAAGTTATTTCATTTAAAATTGAAATTTTGAAGTAACTATAATTAAGAAAACCAGTAAGAAAACAAGAGGAATCAAAATAAATAGAAAATCACCAACTGTGTACAAGATGGCAGATTCGTACGAGAAGATTATGGACCTGGTTTCTAAATATGTGCCGATGTTTTCAGGAGAAAGGTCACCGAAGTTGGCAAAGGAAGTATTTCGATTCCTTAGCATTTTTATTAAATGCATAAAGTACCGCTTATCCGATGACGCTTATTACATAATAAGTTCGCATGAGCCAAAGGACTTCGCATCTTTGCAACAGGCGATTAAGACAGCCTACATGCCACGGAAATCTTTCAGTGAGTTACGCACTGAAATGTTAGCATGTAGGCAGAGGCCAGGTGAAGATGTTAGAGAGTTTGCGAATAGGATGGTGGAGCTGCTGGACCAGATTAAGTCTGCGGTATCAGCCAAATACCCCAATAAGGATGGAGGTCTGTTAGCCGAACTAGAGGTCGACGCGGTAGCTACTTTTAAAGCTGGTGTCGGCAGTCAGGCCACACGGGTATATCTTACTGGAAGAATGTTTGGAGCACTAGAAGAAGTTCGAGAGGATGCGCAGTACTTCGAAAAAGATTTGGAAAGGCTCTAAGCTATGGCACCAAGCTCTTGGAAAAAAATACCGGATTACACCACAGAATTACCACAGGAAAGGTGGAAGAGCGAAAATTTGAGTGATGGGAAGCAGGAACAACCCCAGAAGTATTTCCAAGTAGTACAAAGACAAGCAATGAACTGGGAAACTCCGATCAGAGCAACACAGCAGCCTAAAGCGGTCAAATGCTTCAAATGCGGACAGCCAGGGCACTTTGCTAAAGAATGCCAGTGGAGAAAGCAGCCACATTACTGTACTGGATGTCAGGAGTATGGGCACGAGGTGGCCAATTGCCGAATTCATCACGTTAGAGTAACAAACTGTGCAGCTGGCATACAGGATGAATTCCATTCAGGAAGGGAGGGGCTTTATTGCCAGTTCTGCAGAACGCATGACCATTACACGGATATCTGCGTAAAGAAATATTTAGCAGAGAAGGAAAAGCAAAAATTGAATTCCAGGAGTAAGTTTATCATCACAGTGCCATCGAACATAGCTTTAGAAGGTAAGTTTAGGCTTTTAATTGACACTGGGTCCACGTGTAGTTTACTTAAATTCAATAGAATAAAAAGAGATACACCCATAAATACGCAACAAAAAATACGAATTGGAGGACTGTTCGGATTTGCTAGGAGCTCCATAGGTACTTGTGAGTCAAAGTTACTGATAGATAACGGTCAGCAGGCCTGCAAATTTAACGTCATTGGTGATACCGATTCAATTCCAGCCGACGGTATACTTGGAATGGATTTCCTCAGTGACAAAGCTGTTATTGATTGCGTAAAGAGGAAATTGTGGATTCAAGATGCCAATGAAGCGCAGAAAGAAAGTTCTCTTTTTAGAAATGTAACAGCCAGCGATCAAGTGGGGTCCAATTCTTTACATTGGTATAGTCAAGGAAATCCTTTACAAGCCAGAATAGGGGAGGCTCATAGGAACGTGGCAGAAAACATCAGACCAGGTATCAGTAATCCAGAAAGCAACCAGAAGAATATAACATGTAATGTAAAGGAAGCTTCAGGACAGGGGGAGAAAGGTATACCCATATTGGATGAGCCAGTTCAGCCACAACAAGGGGAGAAGACTGGGACCATAGCTTATGACAGTGTGGAACTTAATAAAGTAAGAAATGAAGAAGCCAATGGTTCAAGAAGGAGGCCTCACAGGTATTATGGGTACAGTGGAAATAGGCTGGGGGATGAACGTGCATTCGTAAGAATCGCCAATGCAACAGCCTATTTCGTAAAAAGTCCTAATTCTTTTCATGGACAGACGAAACCTCACAAATTTGACAGACGATCTGCATGGCGCTATAACTGTAGGAACAATACCTATCCTCAGCTGGGGAAAGGACAGGGGCTTAAGCAAAAGGGTAAGTTAAAGATGCCAAAACATAGTTATCAGAGAGGTATAGCAGCGTTGCCGGTCCAAAATAAGATTAATAGGATAAATCTTACGGCAAATTTGATCGGGCTGTACGAGGTAGGTAACGGTTATGACCCGGGAATCGGGGGACGTAACCAAGAGATTTTCAACAAATTCCCTCCAATTTCAGAAGAAATTTGATGAGTGGAGTTTGACAGTCTCTAGCCGGAAAGAGATGGAAATGCGGTACCAAGATAACCCAGTGGATCCAATCGGTAAGGTAAATTTTTAGATTAAAAGGTAAGAAAATGTTATTAAAAGAATTTTTTGTGAGATTTAAAAGAAAAAAAGAGAGGTTGTTTTAAATACGTAAATAATGAGAATTAAAAAAAAAACAGATAATAGTGATATTCAAAAGAAAAAGGATCTTGGAAGAAGAGAAAAAGGAATAAGAAGTTAAATAATAAGAGATTTTAAAAAGAAAAAAGGAGGCTTAGAAATTTAACGTAAAAAAAAAAAGTTCTCTAGTAAAAAGAAAGAGAAAGAGTTGAAGAAATAAAGTGTAAGAAAAATAGAGATTGCAAAAACAAAAAAAAAAAACAAAAAGGAAAGAAAAGAATTGAAATATATAACAAAGATGAAGATTTCTAAATAAAAGAAAAATGTAGAAAATTTAAGTATTGCCCTTGGCTGTTTAAAAAAAAAAAAAAAAAAAAAGGAATATTACTTGAGAAGAAATAAAAAGAAAAAAAGTCGTAAAGATGTATAAGAAAAAAAAAGTTAAATGGGAAAAATATTACCTACGTATAAAAAAAAAATCTTATAAACTCATTGAAAAAAGATATAAGACAGGTTAGAACAATACTCCTTACTTTGAAAGAGTAAATGTATAAAATATGTAACAAATGATTAAAGCTTAGACTCATAAAAAATTAATGGAAATAAGGAAACATAAATAACCTAAGTTAACATTTGGATGTAAAAAAAAAGATAATTACATAAATTAGTAATTGAAATCCTACCCTACGTTTAAGCATAGATTTTAAAAACAGTCGCTAACCATAGGTAGAGGTTGAAGCAACCTCAAGAAGACGACTGTCCTAACTACGCACACAGTGTCCGAACTGTGAAGATTGATGAAAAGAAGGAAAGCGCTGATGAACTTAAAGAACAAAAAAGCCACTGGAAGAATCAGAAATTAATTAGACTTCACGATAAAGCATCGTCTACTCATCAGGAACCCACATACACAATCACTGGGATATATGAGAGTTTCCAAGAAGTTCAAGTACCGAAGATCATGGCAATGTGTATGTTAAAGATGTGATTGAAGACCAAAGTGAAGGTTATATAAAGGCAAATCTAAAACAGATAGCCCAATCAGTTATAAGAACTAGGAATCATGCAGAATTCTATGCAGCTTTAGAAAGCACGTTACAAAACTTTCAATAGTACAAATGTATCTTTTTTATGTATGGGTGGACTCTCAGTAATATATGTAATTGGGAGAACTCCATCATGCATATGGAAGTAATACAAAAAAAAAAAACAATAAAAAGATTCAAAGATCAATTAGAGTAAACAAAGGCATGTAGAGACGTTCAGCAGCCAATGAGCGTTATAAGCAAAAGGCTTAACAGTAAACTGAAATATTAGAAATACCCTTTACAGCTTCCGAAGGGTATAGCCACGCAAGCTGATAGTTGCATAAGCGCGGTCTACCTGAGGTAAGTCAAACACCCGTGAGCTTCTACTGTACATTGGCGTTGCAGATTGTTCTGAGGACAACTACGAACACAGAACAAAGCAATTAAAACAGCACATGGAACAAATGACCCAACTAGCATCAAGTTAATAGTCCCCACAACCAAACGAGTCCACCATAGTTTAGTGTTAGCGATTATTGTAAATAGGTACGTTCTATAGACCTGTAGGCAGGACAAAAGTAATAAAATAGAGGTATCAAATAGAAAGAAAAGTTGTAAAAATTCATGATTAGAGATGGTAAGAATTATAAGTGCGTGTTATTGATGAAAAAGATATGATACATTTACATATATATAATAGATAATGGAGGAATGCTTAGATCAATGTTTTTGCTATAGAAGGGAAATTATAAAATGGTAAATAATGTAGAAAGTAAGGAAAGAAAATAGCCATTGGAAAAATGTTAGAAGTAGTTACACTATGGGGGTACGAGACCACTTTTTGTATGGAAAAACGGTTCCACTTTTTCCAACTTTTTTGGGGGTTCTGGGGCCACTTTTGTGTTGAAATATGAGAGTTCTGAACCGGGGTGGGCTATTGGGGTTCTTGACTACCAGGGGGGGGTTCTGAGGCCACTTACAGCGCCCTTAAACTTGCTACATCGTGCAGCAATTTTTACATGTTTTGTACCCGAATTAAGCCAAAACGCACACACACACACACACACACACACGCGCGCGCACACACACACACACACACAGGTGGATGGTAATTTGATATCGCCTCTTCGCACAGGTCTACACCTGCCTGGCGAATTCCTTTCCAACCGTCTGACTGACCAGGGTATGACGTCATCTGGTTGGCTCTCAGCTGATTAAGCTCTGTATTTTTTAAATAAAATAATGTTGGATTTTGCTGGAATCGAACCGAGAACGCTTGGTTTTGTAAAATCCGATACGCTCTACCATGAGACCATGGAGGTGTTGTATGAATATTCTTTAAAGTTGCTATATATGGCTAGAGTTCTATACCAGAGGTGGGGGATTAACCGGTACTACCGGGATGTGTCATTTGGTCTTGACTGCACCCTAGTAAGTATAGGGTCAGTTTGACCAGACAGATGTGACGTCACCGACCCTGAGGTCATTGAACTTTGACCTTTGACCCTTGGCCTTTGACCTTTGACCTTTGACCCTTGACCCTGACCCCGATGTCATTGACCTTCACACACACACACCCACACACACACACACACACACACACGATACAATTTGAGGTATTACGTCACAACTCACAAGTCCTTGAACAAGCTCTCTCAAGCTCTATCTTAGCTGAAATAAAAAAATTGGCTTTGTGTTGGAATCGAACCGAGAACGCCTGGTGTGAAAATCAACAAAAAAAGAAACCCCAAGACTTATATCATTGAAAAATTGTGCCAATGGATTCTAGATAGTGTGATCATGATATCTAAAAATAGATCACGACTGCTTGTAAGAAGTAGTGGAAAATAAAGCCTCGGTGGCAAGGTGGTTGGTAATTTGATACCGCCAAGTAAAGTAAACAATGGTTTTTGCATCCAGGAGTGTGTATTGAAAAGTCATAAGTTTTACGAAAAATTGTTTTTTATTTTAAAGTTTCTTTTTATAAACATTTGTTTTTATTTCCAATAAAATTTCTTATTATAAAAGTATTTCTTATAGCACATTGTCCAATATGAACTTGGCAAGATGGCGCATTTGTGTTAATCTCTATTAGTTTTCCACAGTTGTATTCATCTTCGACATTGATAATGATTTCACTCTCTCCAACTATCTTCTGCATCCATTGAACTTTTTCAGCTCCCTTTACATATATGATTTTATTTCGAAGCAGTGGTTCAACTATAGTGTACAGCTTGTGATATGGTATGTAGCCATCATCCCAGCGGAATCCATGAAAATTGTGTTGAAGCCATTTTACTTGCCTCTTTTTTGCTGAAGTCAAATCTTTGTATCTGAACGGTGGTTGAAATATAAAGTGCTGTATCTGGTTTTCATTGTTTAAAATTGCCAGTTCTTTAGTGATGAATTCATTGAGATTTGTTTTGAATCCTTGGACGTCTACGATGACAGCCATCTTCTTAATTTAACTTTATAACTTCACTTGTCAGCGGACTGTATTCCACTATTCGATCGTGTAGAAGCAGGCAATATGCTGTTGTATTAGCTGGTATATTTTCAGATGTCTTAAATTCTAGCCTTATACCAACAGGTCCAGTTTTTATTGTTTCATTTTGATGTGAGCAATCAATGACAGCGATCGGAGCATCAGTTTTGAACTTCTCCCATGTGAGGAATGGCTGATACTGATGACCATAGTATGATTGAGTAAACTTTATATACATCTCATACAGCAATGCGTATCTATTCAAATCAAATTTCAAATTCAAATCATCATAGGGATCTGATTCTGAGTTCAAATGAACTGTCACATCGGTAAGTTGGCAGTGATCAAACTTGCTTGCATCTTTGGTTTTATCGTTCCTTCGATCCGTTTGTAATGCTAAGATGATAAATCGAGGTTTCTCCAGTTGAGTGGAAGTCTTAACTGACCAGGTTTGATGCGTGGATCCTGGCAGTACTGGATACTCATATATATACCAGCTACGGAATGGTATTTGTATTGGGCGACCTCTCCCGATAATTTTAAGTAGTTGCAGCTTTTCATCATCGGATACTGTAACATGTGGAATGCTCCATTGAAGTTTGGTAATTTCAATTTTCACCTCATCTGTGGCTGATATAATGGCATTATCGTCTGTCCTACTCCGGATCAATATGAGTTCATGTTTGGAATTTATCAGAATTTTCTTGTAATCTTCAGCGAATCCCAATAAATATTTCAGAGGTACACAATAGTTAAACAGTCCATTGGCTGGTATAACGGATGAATCTGGTGACCAACTGCCGCTGAGTAGTATCCCGCTTACATTTGCATTTAGCGATACGTAGTTTTTTAATGTTGTCGCAATCGCAAGATTTCTTGTACGATCGATTTCCACTGCATTCAATTCATAGCGTATTTCCTCAAAAAGAAATGGTAGAGCATTGTTAGCCAATTTTGCAGTTGCTGAAACGGTTCCATCCAGCTTTGTTAGCGACCCCTCAATGTAAAGAAAACTCCTGCTGGGTAGAAGATTCAAGTCCTGATGTTGTACAGAGATACGGATTTCATCGCTGTTTTTAAATGATGTTAGAAATGGTGAATAGGAGTGATATTCAAATTTAGTAACACTGTTATCAAAGTGAGCGTCTGGTGCAATATCTAGTATTCCTTTATTCATTGTTTCAGCGTTAAGCCAATTGATTGTAAATATGCTGTATTTGCAGGTGTGAATGTAGGTCTTGATCGCTTCAAGGTTGTCCGCTGACTAATGATCTTGTCTGCTCCGAACTCGTATTTATCATTATTGTATATCAACATGCTGTGGCTTCAAATATAATCTGATGGTTATAGTCTCTCCTCTGAAGTTGATTAAGTCACCGTCTTGGTCAAGGAGCTTCAATGTTAGACAACTTATACGTTTGGTGTTCACATGCAAATAGATTACATTTTTGGGTACCTCCACTATTTTATACCCAGGTCCAACGTTCGGGGAAAACTCGTGGAGAGTGTGTACTTGTGTGTTGTTGAAGAATGATCCTGATATAATATTACATTCGATGCGTATAGTATTTACTTTAATGATGTTGACTGGCAACTCTGATGTATGCACTATATTAGCAGTCAAAATTCTTTTACTGAATCCTAGCAGAGGTGCTATGGATCTCTGTTTTTCAAAATGTATTTCTTCAGTTGCCTTGACTTCACTCTTCAATGTATTATTGTTAGCCTTTATTGAAACCTTTATCCTTCTCCCTTCTTTATCCAAGTATCCTTGTACATATTTTGCTATATCATCAATCTCATAGGATCCAACAGGTATCTCAACAATCTCATTCCCTACATGAACCAGATTATTGCTCACATCAATATTTGGTATAGAGTTGTATGTTTGAAAATCAATTAATGCACAAACATAATCCGTTGCTAGCTCCAGCGGGGGAAAGTACTCAGCAGTAAGTAGAGATGAATTTCCCGTGAGAGTAAGTGTTAATGACATGGTGGTTGATAATGAACTGTTACAATTTCAATATAGATACATTTATTTATAGATAAGAATTAATGGTTATAACAATTATATAAAAACTTTAAACATAAGTGACCGCAAATTACTGCATCATAGTTCTGATAAGAACTGTAGTTGTACGTAATATTACTACCCAAGTAGTTTATGAGCTCCCTTGGTGGTTGGAGATTGCCAAAGCTATCAAAGTATTCGATGTTATCACCTTTCTTGTAGTACGCTACCCAGTGTGTACCTGCTCCAGGTGAGATGTCCAAGTTAACAATACCGCTTTCTCGCTTCCATGGCTTTTTAGGTAGATTATCACGCATAAATACTCCTCTGAAGTGTGCCAAGTGTGTGGTATACTTCTGAAGATCCCACTCGTTTAGCGGTCTTTTGTGTAGCGTCTTTAATAGTTTTTTGGTTGTAGATAGAGTCCAAGTCCTTTTCTGTACGGCTTCAAGAACAGCCCGTTTCCATCTTTACCAACCGCTATAGTTTCCATTGCTTGGTTATGACGTTTGCTTTCTTCCAATTTTGCCTTTGCTGCACTGGTATCATTTACTGCTTTATCTATGCCTGCTGCACCTCCCGATAGTGCTCAGAATGCTGAAAGCCCAGCAAACAACGGGATGAGGAACGGAAGTGCCCCGCCAACCTTTGGTACAGGTATCACTCGTGGAGTTTTAATTGATTTCTTCTTTCTTTTCACAATATTTTTAGCTGCACTAAGAGCTATTTTTGTAGCTTCCATCAAGTCTTTTGGTTTTTTGATTTTTAAATTCTTACGTGCATTTCGTACTGCCTCTCGGAATGTGGGTTGGCGTTTATTTTTAGCCTTAAGACCCATACCTAGCTTAATTTTAGCCTTCATTGCGTTTGTTATAAGCCAAGCGTTGGCACGTTCACTCAAATTGGCATCTGTCGATTTTGCACGCTGCCAGGCTTTTTCAGCTATTATTTTATCAGCTATATGTCGATCACTTGTATCTTTATGTCGCGAGTATGCTATATCATGTTCCTTGCAGGCTGCGTCCAGTGGATTAATGCCTGGATCTCCTCTCGCCAATCTTTTTTGTAGCTTTGTTCCTGGTCCACAGTACTGGTATCCCGGTAGATGTAATTCTACAGGTAATTTGTTAATGATTGAATTTAATAGTCCTCTGCCCACTTTCAAAGATTTTCTGGAGCGTTTCGATTTGTGATCTGGCATCTTATAAAGTTCCGATGATACTGTTGAAATGTGATATAAGCAGGTGTATTTATAGGAATCGCGTTAGTCTTCAATATGCGGTTCATTAAACAACAACAAGCTTTTCCTGTTCGAAATGCTGATGTAGCTGTTATGAAGGTGAAAAAGAAGCATGGTCCCCTATTGCCTAATAGTATAAGGAGCATCATTGTTGGACCATCCAATTGTGGAAAAACTAATGTTATGATAAGTTTGCTGGAACATCCCAATGGCCTGAGATATGAAAATATTTACATATATTCAAAATCTTTACATCAACCAAAGTATGAGTACTTGAAGCGAGTGATGACTCCCATATCAGGATTGGGGTATTATACATTCTCAAACAACTGCGACGTTCTACCTCCAGAGGAAGCCAAATCACATTCAGTGTTTATTTTCGATGATGTAGCATGTGAAAAGCAAGATAATGTGCGATCCTATTTTTGCATGGGTCGTCACGAAGATATAGACTGCTTCTATCTCTGTCAAACATATACGCATATACCAAAGCACTTAATACGTGACAATGCTAATTTAATCATCTTATTCAAGCAAGCTGACTTGAATTTGAAACATATCTATAATGATCATGTGAACACAGACATGAAGTTTGATAAATTTCGAAGAGCCTGTGCTGAGTGTTGGAAGGATGAATATGGTTTCTTGATGATTGATAAGGATAGCTCATTAAACAAGGGGCGCTACAGTAAAGGATTTGATACCTTCATTGTACTATAAAAGGGTGAAACATGTGAAAACTTCATAAGTCGAAGTTGTAACTCAGACGAAAGCACACCGAATCCTGTGGACCTGCTGAGTAGATTAAAGCTGTTCACCTATTATCAGGCCTGTTTGGAAAGCTGTTAAGCTGTTATCAGAGCTGTTTGAAAAGCTGTTAAGCTGTTATCAGAGCTATTTAAAAGCTGTTAAGCTGTTACCAGAGCTGTTTGGAAAGCTGTTAAGCTGTTATCAGAGCTGTTTGAAAAGCTGTTAAGCTGTTATCAGAGCTGTTTAAAAGCTGTTAAGCTGTTATCAGAGCTGTTTGGAAAGCTGTTAAGCTGTTATCAGAGCTGTTTGAAAAGCTGTTAAGCTGTTATCAGAGCTGTTTGAAAAGCTGTTAAGCTGTTATCAGAGCTGTTTGGAAAGCTGTTATCAGAGCTGTTTGGAAAGCTGTTAATCTGTTATCAGACCTGTTTGAAAAGCCGTTATTCAGTTAATATCGAAGATGAATGAAAACCTATTAAAAGAAATCATCATGACAAGGAATGCAGTGCGAAGGAAATTTAAAGCTCTAAAGACGCGTAGGATTGAAGCAGAAGCTCAACTTGAAGAAACTTTCAAGCCAATCACCAAACCCTTAAAAGAGTTTGTAACAAGAGTCAAAAACGAGCCACCAGTCAAATTGGAACCAAAAGAAGAAGAAGACGACGAAATTGTGGAACCTTTTACTCCTCCAAAACGAAAATATGTGAAAATGGAGGCTAGTAGCACACCTATAAATTATGGAGATTATTCCTTAACATCTGAAGAAGAATTTGCAACACCTAAACATTCAAGAACATTGATAGGAAGGTCTCCTGTCACCTCCCCCGATACGTCTGGATACATAGTTTCAAACTATTTAAAGCTATTCACTGATAATAGCCCTAAAATTGATCCAACCTATGGAGTTTACTATGATGACAATGCGTGGAGAATCGGTAATTCAACGTTTGATGTTGATGATGAAGGAAATATTGTTATCAAGGGGACGAGCTATAAAACAACTTTGGGGTTATGTGAGCTGCTATTTATGAAAGATCCTGTAAAAAGTCTATATACTAAGGAGGATTTAACTAATTATGGATCTATTTTGAGAGATATATAAACGTGACTATGCTGAAGATGGGCAAATAAAAGGTACTAGAGCGGCTAAGTATAAAGCAATAATCAGTAAACTTATACAACATAAAGGCATGGGACTAATGCGTCTGCCTAAGGAAAACATTGAGCACATTTACTGGGATGATCCAAATGAATTAGTGGATAGACTGCGCCTTCTAATGGCATCAAAGCAGGCTGGAAACACCAGTCACAACAATGAAATTGTATCTATACTGGAGGAGTTGCGAGAAGCAGATATTATAGTTTAAATACTACTTCTACACAATCTACAAATGAGCGTTGACAAGTTTGGACGTTTCTCTAAGCGGGGATATTTTGGGAAAGCAGGTGAACGTGGACCAACAGGAGCTCAAGGACCAGCCGGTGAACAAGGAATTCAAGGACCAGCTGGTAAACAAGGAGCACAAGGTCCAGCTGAAGAACAAGGAGAGCGGGGTATTGGATTTAATTTAACGATAAACGGAGACTACGATCTAAACTCAAAGTGTATAAAACGACTTGGTGAACCCCTTGAAAATGATGATGCTACTACCAAAGACTATGTTGACAAGAAAATTAAAATAAGTGTGGAAGAAATAAGAAAAACTATTAATATAGAGGTGGCAAATTTAACGCTATATATCAATGGCGAAATCGCAAAGATTGAAAACTATCTGTTTACTTCAGTAATAATTAAGAAAGACTTGACACCAAAAGATGGTGTATATGAGTAAAAACTCTTGAGAAATCTGTTTCATTTATAATTACGATGAGTAAGAGACAAGTGGTAAATGAGCTGCATAAACCGGCGAGAAAAAATTTCAAACGACGTCGTGTGATTATCAAAGGACTAGATGACTTGTGGCAGGCAGACTTGGTTGAAATGGATCCCTACAAGTATGTGAACAAGGGTTACCGCTATCTACTGACAGTAATTGATACCTTCTCCAAATATGCATGGGCAATTCCAGTTAAAAGAAAAACTGGTGCAGAAGTAAGAGATGCCATGCAATCTATATTAAGCGAGGGACGAATACCTAAAAACCTGCAGACTGATGATGGAAAGGAATTCTACAACAGCCTATTTAAAAATCTAATGATGAAGCATGCAATTAATCATTACTCTACGTACAGTTTCCTCAAAGCATCAATAGTGGAACGATTTAACCGAACTCTGAAGGATATGATATGGAAGGAATTCAGCTTTAATGGAACTTATCAGTGGATTGGTATGGTAAAGAAACTGCTCACTGAATACAATTCAAGAATACATCGAACTACAAAAATGAGACCACGTGATATCAACGCTTCCAATGCGAAACAACTGCTTTCAACTGCATACAATCATATAAAGATTGTTGTTCCTGCAAAGTATAAAGCTGGGGATTTTGTACGCATCAGCAAATACAAGCATATATTTGAGAAAGGCTATACCCCAAACTGGACAGCTGAGATTTTTAAAATTATTAAAGTTCAAAACACAAACCCCATCACATATCGGCTGGAAGATTATCAAGGAAATCCAATCACAGGAGGCTTTTATGAATTGGAGCTGCTGAAAGTTAAACACCCAAACCTATATCTCGTAGAGAAAATCTTAAAGAAGAGTGGAGATAAAGCTTACGTTAAATGGCTCGGATTTTCATCAAAACACAATTCTTGGATTAATAACAAAGATGTTTTATAATTTCTTGAAAAATACAATTTAAAATAATTATAATACTTTATACATGTAATTATAATGCAAATTACTTTAATAAATAAAACTAAAACTATAATACATTTATTATTTACACTAGATATATACTCATAATATGACGCTTATTATCATAGGGACTCAATGCAATCTTTTTTTGACTGATAGTGTTTACGTTATGGTGATGAGATCGTATGGAGCTCTGCTAATCAGAGCTTGTTATTTAAGCATTCGACGTAGTCTTCGAAATTGATATGCCTCTGGGCTACATTAGTCTTTACTCCTTTCGCTTTTTTTACAGTTTTACCATCGTTTATACG
Source organism: Dioctria rufipes (assembly GCA_963924295.1). Classification (NCBI taxonomy): domain Eukaryota; kingdom Metazoa; phylum Arthropoda; class Insecta; order Diptera; family Asilidae; genus Dioctria; species Dioctria rufipes. Next base: position 137,717,538 of record OZ002740.1, read on the forward strand.
CAGACTGTACATTTTCGAGCGCAAGCCTACAAATTCCCTCATAATTTTCGCATTCAGCTCATCCTTTATTAGCCGAGGAATCTTTTTATTCATGAGCGGTAAGTTGAATTGATTATTTTCTGAGTAATCACTTGTATCAAATTTGTTTATATTTTGAGCCATGAACTCATATGCATTTTTCTCTTCAAGTTCATATATTAGAGAATCTGTATCAGTATACATGACTTTACATTTATCTCCATACTCACGCTGCATAAAACTGTAGTGAAAGTCGTAGAGGCATATTTTCGAAATTTCCATAACTGCCATTCCTATAGAGAGCAGCTTATTGAATAATATTTTGAGTCGCCTTAATTCCACAGCAACTAAATTTTCATCAAATATCGTTGCACTGTGGAAGTTGGGAGCCGCAATCCGAGCTTTTGCACCATAACGACCTTCCCACTTTACGCAAAGCTTGATATCGCTATACTTGCGCACATTTTCCATGGTCTTACCAAAAGCTGCATTATTCATCTTCTTATAGCTGTCCTTCTCATGATTGCTTGTAGCCTGCATCCGTTTGGTGGTATTTAAGTCAATATATGGTTTAAGCCAAGCTGATTGATCGAATTGAAGTACCCGGTGCACTTTTTTCAGGATGAGTCCATGTGATAAACATTGCTTCAAGTTTCGGTAGTGTATAACATATTTAATTTTTGAATGTAATGTTGTCAGAAGCTTTTCTAACCTTGCTCCAGGTGGTGCTGCATGCTCAGAACAAAACGGTAAGTCCTTATGCTTTTCATGTAGATGTTGAGGATAATCCAAGTCGACTTCGAATATGTATCCAGTTGGAGAATCATCAGGAATTTCGGAAACGTCAATATTGGGAACATCAACCCATTTGAATCCTCCGGTTGGTAAATGCTGTGACATGGCCCATCCATAAAGGTTATTCACATCATAATACATCAGGTATTTCTCTTTCTCCTCAGGCTTAAAATCATCCATATATTTGTTATTTGCTTTACTATATCTGTTCGAACATTGACTTATACCACCTCGAATGCCTCTCCCTATGAATAGCAGTATATCCACGTCGGTTATCAGCTCTAATTTCACATTAGTGTATTTTAGCATAGCATCCCATGTTAGGCCTGGCATGGTGTAATAATGTGCTGGATCTAAATTGTATGTCTTCATGCACACTTCTCGAAAGTTCTCAAACACATCAGCCAATAGGAGAACATCAGTCTTAAGGTATAGATCTGAATATTCACCAAGAGTTTGTATTTAAAATTTTTGCCAGACCTTTTCAGCATGATTGTAGTCCTCAGGAGATATAGCACTGTCAGTCAGTTTATTGTAGAACTCTTCTTGTGTTGGCAAGTTCCGGAAATCCAATTTATCCCAGTCATCAATAAAATCATATGGGAAGACACCTTTGCGTGTAAGAAGTTTGATAGTGTCGTCATCCAATCCCCGCCATACTGATCTTGTAGTGTTCAATTTATCCATTGGCAGCAATGATGAAAGCTTATCTAAAGATTCAGCCATAAAACGGAAGGAATCGATGAATCTGAATTTTATGTGGCTGCCGTCCATGTGCTTGGTGAACGAGATATATCTTTCCTTGTTTATTGGCAAGAGATCAACTTTTCCTGGGAAAGATGTAGCTATATCCTTAATTATGAAGTGGGCATCATATCCGGATAAATTATGAAAAATTACTGGAACTATGGAGCAATCTTGATACATCAGATTGCATGCATTGTGCGCTGGCCCTCGGTATTTTCCTGTTAAGTGGCAATGGTCCCGGACTCGTTCCTCATCGGCTGCAAACGTTTTTTCACATATATGACAGCAAGTATTTTCCATATGGGAACGTCGTTCCTCTTTAGTCAGTGGTTGCATTGGCCTGATGTTCAGCTTTTCCTGGACAGCTATGGAGGCAATTTTTTGCAATTCCAACGCAAACCATTGTTGACAAGTCTTGCCTCGATATGCTCTGTAATATGAGAGCTTAGCATCATGTTTGCAGTGGAAATAGAATCCGATGCTATGAACTTCATGTTCCTGGATTCGCTGTGTATTTTGATCGTTTCCCTTAATCGGCTTCAATATTGACTCAAGATCGGCATACACACAAAACAGGACTGGATTCTTATGGTTATAAATCTTAAATTCCAGCCATTTCTTTTCCTCTGAGGGAAACATAATTCTGCAATCATTTTGCTTCTCGCATTCGGGAGTGTGTGATGCTAATTTGTCTTCAGAGTAAAAGTAGAGCAAACATCTGTCGCATATATACTTTCTACACTTATGTTTTGAAGTTTGTGCCGATATGAGTCGGGAAAGATCTTTAATCCAGCAGAAATGGTATCTACCGTCATCATCATCATCATCCATATGATCATCAGCCTGGTCATAGCCATCTTGTAGCATTAAGAGATTAACATGTCGCTCCATCCTGTGTTTCGTAAGTCTGACTGGAACTGTGGTGAAGAAACGCTCTTTCTCTAGGATGAATACGTTTACTGATATCTCGTTCTGGTCTTCAAATTGCGTTATTTGCTTAAGTGTCATGGGAAATGTTATTCCAATTAAATTTAGCACAGTAGAATAATGTGGATATGATGAGGTCCTGTCGGTGTGAACATTTGTAGGGTAGATCGCTGATGTTACGGCCCACACGAAGCATGCTTCATCATTATTCTTTACATTAACGCAAGCTTGCTTTAAAGCAATCTCCTTTGGTAGAGGTATATACGAAGATGCTCGGAGCTGTTCAAACTTGTTGATGTGTACTGCTAGATGTATTATAGAGTGCAGTGCCCAGCCATTATCTTCTTCCTGGAACTCCTCTAGCTGTGTATGTATTGGATCCAAAATGTTTACTTTATACCATTCCTCTAAATTATTATCCGCACTGATGGGAGCAGTTCTCGCTTGGAAATATTTGATGTCTTTTATAACTTCCTTGTTACCAGTTTCCTTAATAAACTCACCGCACAATGTTGTACTAACTTTTATATTAAATTGACGTTTTAAGGTATTCTTAATACGACGCGTAAGTAATTTATATGCATCTTGCATAAATAGTTTAGGCTCTATATGTTTTATATTTACAATAATACCTGCCCTAATTCTACCTACGAACGCTGTTTTTAATTCCTCCCACTTTACCCAATCACTTTTTCTTACGCGAATAATTCCTCCACCTCGATGGGGAGCTTTGATTAACACTCTCAATGATTTAATTTGAGCAACACAGCTCTCCAAATGTCGTTTGCTAGCATTTTTATCGCACTCCCGAAATGCTGCTTGAAATTTACGAATGTTTCTATTGCACTTTTTAATAATACTGTTTTTATTCACTGAATTTGTTAAGCACTCCATCACATTTTTTCGCAGGTTTTCAATTATTGAAAAACTTTTATTTACTATCGCGGTCGACATTTTATTATTTTTTTATTTTGGACTATCACTTAGGCTTCCAAAGATTGACTGATGCCTCCTAAGCGTTTGTTTGCGTTTTTATAGAAGCGTCTCGTAAACATGAATGGTACCGTTGCGTGTTACAGGAAGTGAGATATCAAATTACAGGATAAAAAACGTTTCAACTTAAATGCTAATTTGTAAACAGGAAGTGGGGTGATATCAAATTACATACGGATGGCTCATTCGATTAAATTTGTTTACACAGGTGTGCATAACTCATTCAAGTTAAATGCGAATTTGTAAACGGAAGTGGGGTGATATCAAATTACATGAGGATGACTTTAATCAGCTGCGCGGATTGGTTACAACAGGATTAAACTTGTTTTCGAAGATTGCCTATAAATTAAGGAGCTGAATCAGATTCACTATCAGTTTCATTCCGGAGTTCAAACAAATAGCAAGCAAGGAGAAAATAATAATAATAATGCTAAACGCAATGGATGAATTAAAGAAGTTGGAGCAGTACCAACCGTCCCTGAAAACCTACCAAATGGAGTTGGATAAAGAGTACAAGATTCTTGGAGCGAGAAGGTGTACAACTACATTTGGAGCTCGTGTGGTTCTGGATTTGGAGAATTATCAACTATTTCTTCCATCACGATACAACACAATTTCGGACGATACTTTGAGTAAAATAAATGCCCAGGGAGATTTCTCGCTGATTAACAGAGGACCAATCGGGCGATCATATAAAATTGAATTTATTCAGAATGATGTTAATTTGTATCCAATTAATTATTATATTCGTTAAATAAAAAATAAATAATGTGAAATGAAAGTTACGTTTAGTACTCCACGAGTTTATATGATTGATTGTGAGCCCAGAAAAGGATCATGGGAGACATATGCTCTGGATCGCTTTCGCTTCCGAGATAGGATTAATAGAACTTCAGATATATTGTTGCCAATTTTGGATATGAAGCACAGAGAAAAAGGTTATAATTTAAGATTTAATGATGCAAATAAATAAAACAACAATTTTTCATAAAACTTATGACTTTTCAATACACACTCCTAGATACAAAAACCATTGTTTACTTTACTTGGCGGTATCAAATTACCAGCCACCTGGCCACCGAGGCTTTAATTTCTACTACTTCTTACAAGCAGCCGTGATCTATTTTTAGATATCATGATCACACTATCTAGAATCCATTGGCACAATTTTTCAATGATATAAGTCTTGGGGTTTCTTTTTTTGTTGATTTTCACACCAGGCGTTCTCGGTTCGATTCCAACACAAAGCCAATTTTTTATTTCAGCGAAGATAGAGCTTGAGACGCCAATGTCATGAGCAAGGACTTGTGAGTTGTGACGTAATACCTCAAATTGTATCGTGTGTGTGTGTGTGTGTGAAGGTCAATGACATCGGGGTCAGGGTCAAGGGTCAAAGGTAAAGGGTCAAAGGTCAAGGGTCAAAGTTCAATGACCTCAGGGTCGGTGACGTCACATCTGTCTGGTCAAACTGACCCTATACTTACTAGGGTGCAGTCAAGACCAAATGACACATCCCGGTAGTACCGGTTAATCCCCCACCTCTACTTGGCTATAGTTTGATAGCAAGTACTTCAAAAACTCAAACAAGTTTCCACACAAAGAAACAGTAACAGTTCTACTGATCTTTTTTTTTTGGTACATATACGTTCGCTGACTGATTAACTAAATCTATCATACGAGAAACGAAAGGATTTAAAGCCAGGAAGAAAATGTGCGAGTGAGCCTTCTAGGGTAGTGGCATGGCAGTTCGGACGGAGGGCATGAACTCTTAACACACACAACATATACATGGGGCTAAGAGTTTCCTGACGGACTGCGACGTCTTAGCCAGGGTGGATGGGGGCGATGGGCCCAGATCATGTCCAGTCCGGACTCCGTCATCATCTGGAGTCTCCGTGCTCTCTCTCTCTCTCACTCTCTGCGTTGTCCTTCTCCGGGTGTTATCTCAAGTGTCCGGCGTAGTATGGACTTCCACTCTATACTCTCCTTTGCTTTTCAGTGATCGACAACAACAGGAATTCTACATTTTTCATTTTTTTTTCAGCTCCAGATCTTCTCATGTCAGCTTTTTTTTATATTTGAGGTAGCACCAAGAGAGCGAGGCAATATAGAATATTTTTTTTCTCTACCTTTTTTTTCTGTCCGTCTGTCAGTCCCAGGTTTAGACGTAGATGAGCAACTTCCCTCTTGTATAACTGCACGCACAGCTTAACAAGCACCGAAGGGATGTGGGTGGCAAGAACCACCCCAATCCGGCTGAACGCTAGCGGCACCATGCTGTGCAGCCACCCACATATATCCCCGAGGTGATTTTGCAGCAAGAGGTGGCTGTTGTCGCACCTATCGATATTCATTGTAAGATTGATGTAGGTAGGTCTGGCAACGGGCGCGCGCTTCGCTACAAATGGCGCCCAAAGTGGGGCTTTTTTTATTTTATTTTTATTTATCTTTAGTCAAGCTCCTCCGGACTAAAGCTGAACTACTATTTCAAGTTTTATTTTTGATTTTTTTTTCTGGTCGCCCATTTGTCCCTACAAATGGCGCCCAAACAGGTTTTATATTTCGTCCTTTACTCAATCTTCTCTTGACTAAAATACAATTGCTATTTCAATGATATTTTCTCAATTTTTTTGTGTATTATTATCACTGTTGGTACTTTTCTTTGTGTTGTAAGACCTCAGTATGTTTTAATCTGACGCAAGTGTTTTGCCTGGCGGATACAAGGTGCTGAGTCTCCGCAGAGCTCTTCTTGATTCTGTGGAGTGCGTTACTCCCATGATAGCTCCATTTTGGCTCTCGTTAGGCTCGGTCTTTGTATGGCGGCTGGGTCGCTCGGCTATAGTCCCCGCTGCATGTTTGGTAGCTAGTTGCCTTCGGTCAAGTCAAAATGGTGTTCGAGCTCAAGTCTCTTTTCCAGGTTGAAGTGCTTGTCTCTTCGGAGGCCGACGAGCTTTGTGCGCGACGCGTACCATCCTTGAAGACAAGCTTCGGTTCGCGGCTACTGAAAAGCTGACCACTCGATGCAGGCCTGCCTGAGGGACCGCACGGCTGTCTCGGTTCAACAAGTTGATGAACGACGTTCATCCATTGTGACCTTGTCCTTGTTGATTTGATGCAGCCTGGCAGTTCTGATGACTCGAATTCTGCTTCCACCATCTGTGGCTACGCGCTTGCGTGGCGCTCCGCTCCCATGACTCTGTTTGGAGCTGCTTCGATTACTCTGACGGGAGGATGGCTGTTGAGCATCCTCTAGATTGGTATCCGACTTGGAGTGATCGATGCATTTCCGAGGCGGTGTTCTTGGAGCGGAGTCCCACGCGAGGTGAAGTCAGTTGATTTCCTTCTTTGTTTTGTTATTAGTCCCCATGAACCTTCCCTATTTAAAGTGATGAGAGGCTAAGTCGATTAGTGGTTGATGAACGTTGTATGCGACGCATACTGTATCGAATTCAATTTCCGTTCACTTCTGTTGGTTTCAGGAAGAAGTCCGTATTATCGTTTATTTTGGAGTTACTCATTACTATTTGGAGATTTTTTGTATTATCTTTATCATTATAATACCTAGTTACCGTATCGCATCTTGGATCTTATTCTTAATTTATCGTTATAGTATTTCGGTTATCGTAGCGCATTTTAGGTATTAGTTTTCGAGTATCATTGTCTATCTCATGACAGTTATCTTGAGGTTAACTACTAACCTCCATGTTAGCTTAGGTATAGCTGTATCGTGTCTTAAGTTTCATGACTTTATGATTATCTTTAGCATATGTTAGGGTTGGTACTTTATAGGTACCTTTGGGTTGAGTTAGAATATATGAATTTAGTTATCTTTAAAATAGGTTAGTCATCGATTCCTCATAGTCAGGGGTGCCCGCTAGTTGGGTTATCCTCATATCATTGGTTTTTTTTTTATTACCCCAATTATCGCATCGTCCCAGATATACTCTATCTTAATCGAGCTGGTATTCCGATTATCGGTAGATTATGTCAGGGTATTCTTGCGGTTTAGCTAGGGTACTTCTATCGTACCATAGTTGTCTTTAGTATAGTTATCGGTTTCTTCTATATATATATATACAATTTTTATTTGCATATCTAAATATGATATTGTATCGCATATATCGCTTAGTCTTGCAGTCATCTTAGTATAAGTTATCTTTTGCTAAATGTAGTTAGTATATCGCGTAGATATCTTTAGGCTATCTTGAGTACATTGGTAGTTGTTTTATGATTACTTTCATAAAACCTCATGCCTTAGCGATTATCGTGAGTAGTATTGTCTTGGATTATAGTTACTACATCCGAGCTTTTGTAGCTAGTATAGTCATTAGTAGTTATCCCAGTCTAGCTCAGCTAGCTATGTAGGCATTTGAATAGCGTCGTGGTATGACTTCCATCATGTTATTTTAGTTTTTAGATTTTCCCGTTGCTATTATCTAATGGTTAGGCTATTATAAGGTTTATGTGGGTTTTGCGGTAGTTAGATAAGATTATTAGAAAGTATGGATTTGTTAGTTTAATCCAACCATTGTTTTGTTTAGATTAGTTTTCGATTTTGTTTTTTTTTGTACGGGTTAGTTGTTTATCTAAGTAGGATGAATATATCTTATACATTGAGGCTGTTTCTTTTTAATTTATACCGTATTACATCACCGATACGGCTTCTATTCTGAGTACCAGCAGCCACTTGATCACCGACCTCCCACCTTTCCTTGATTTGTTGACCTCAGTCCCTTGTCAAGTTGATGAACGATGTTCATCTCTCTTGATGTTTATCCTTGACTAGGGGATTGCTTGTCACGATCATGCAAATGTGAGACGGAAACCTTCAAGTTCCGATCTCTGACATTGCACCAACCTTCCCCTCCCCCATGCATACGTTTCCTGTTAGAGCTCATTGCAGTATAGAGGGACCGAGGGCTTAAGCGATTAGGCTGATTCTGAGCGTCAACACCTTCATGAGTGGCAGGCGCCTTGGAGAGTGATCTAGAGAGATAAAGAGAGAGATAAAAGGAGAAAGTTTTTTTTCTTCTTGTTTGTTTTCAGCAGTGGCTGAAATTTATTTCTTTTGTTGTGTGGGTCGTTATGTCGTTGCGTTGTTCCGTCATGCCGACACCTTCGTTTTTTATTGTTTCTTTGGAGTATCGTTGACGTACAGTTGGATCGCGTGTCATATTTATTTATTTTCTTTTTGTTGTTCACATAATAATGACCAATCGCAGGTAGCGCCAAATTTTAGTGTCTAGTGTCAGTTTTTTACCGTCAATATCACTGTCGCGGTTTCTCTAGTTTTTGATGTTAATGGTATTAAAATAGAAGTCATTTTCCTAGTCGAATTGTCAGTCGGACCAGATCGGTTTTTTCGCGTGAATGATTATTATAGGCTAACTTTTATTTTCATTCTCGTAAGCAGGCACGCAGTAGTTCTACTCCTTTCGCATTCTTTCAAGATGCCTTTAGTAAATTCTCCTTTTTGGGGGAAAATATTTTTTTTTTCCTTTTCTTTTTTCCTCAGGACAATCGAACGTGCTTGATTAGATCTCGGTAGCCCTAAGAAGGCATCCGGCAAGCTTCACTTCCGAACTTCAGGTTGTCGCAAACCCTCTTACTACTTCTTCAGTGGTGGGTGATAAACCTCTTTCACTTTGTTACTAACCCCTTCTGGGTTAGCCTTCATCTGAAGGATTTTATTTTCCTATCCTTTCTTCAATTTTCTTCAAATTAAGGAGTGTCACAGCGTCAGCGAGTGCGGATGGAGTCTCAGCGAAATTTTTTTTTTTCATATAGTGTATTATCTCTAAACTATCAAGTTTAGATGGTCTCAGCCTTTGTTACTAGCCCCTTCTGGGTTAGCCTTCATCTGAAGGATTTTATTTTCCTGTCCTTTCTTCAATTTTCTTCTAATTAAGGAGTGTCACAGCGTCAGCGAGTGCGGATGGAGTCTCAGCGAACTTTTTTCTCTCATATAGTGTATTATATCTAAACTATCAAGTTTAGATGGTCTCAGCTTTTGTTACTAGCCCCTTCTGGGTTAGCCTTCATCTGAAGGATTTTATTTTCCTGTCCTTTCTTCAATTTTCTTCAAATTAAGGAGTGTCACAGCGTCAGCGAGTGCGGATGGAGCCTCAGCGTAGTTTTTTTTTATATAGTGTATTATCTCTAAACTATCAAGTTTAGATGGTCTCAGCCTTTGTTACTAGCCCTTTCTGGGTTAGCCTTCATCTGAAGGATTTTATTTTCCTGTCCTTTCTTCAATTTCCTTAGAGCTCGAACCCGCTTGCCACACCTCGCGTAATTTCCGCCATGTTGATAGTTGAATTCTATCTGTTATGAAGCGATATCTCCTCTCTGGATTGGGGGTTTTCCGGGGTATGGCGACTGGGTTCAGCGAAACGTTAAGTAGCGGCATTTCATCGACGAAGTCGTAGTCTCGAGCCGAGCATTCCCGTACTTAATAAATCAATCGCTGCACCTCTTCCTGGTCAGTTCATCGGGCGAGGCGAGTTGGTAGACGAGGTCTATCGGTAGACCAGTCCTCCCTCGTTCAAGACGAATTGGGATCTGAGGTCTCAACAACGCAGGTTCTGGCGTATGCCCGGCTTGAGACTCTTGTGGGTCGTCCCCACGTTGGGCGTGGCTGCAAGGATATCATTCATAGTTCACCTCCCAAGCAAACCATCTTGTTTTTTTTCTCTTCTCTTTCTTCTCCTTCCCCGTTGTGCCCGGCATGAGACTCTATTCTCGGTGGGTCGTCCCCACGCTGTAGCGTATTCCCCCCTACGCTACCCTTTTTCTGCCTCCCTTCGTTCTTTTCTTCTTTGTTCGGCTTCTCTACCTTTTGTAGAGAAACCCCCATAATTCTCCCAGGATACCTGAAAAGGGGTTAAAAAGTACTTTTTTGAGAAGTAGCCCTATGCTACTTCTCCATATTACGATTCCTGAAAAAGAAAAATTTCAATATCCCGTAGAAGTAGCCCTATGCCACTTCTCCACGTTATAAATTCATGGAAAAGATAAATAAAAAAATAAAAAAAATGCAAGAAGAAAACATATCTATACATACCCGCATACAATTTCAATATCTGAAAAAAAAAACAACGAAAAAAGGAAAAATAAGAAATCATTTTTCAAACGAAAAAATTCTAAAATGTTCAAAATGAGCACAAAATACAATTTTTTCGCTTAAATCTTACCGCTAGCCGTAAAAGAAACACGCGACACCACCACGCAAAACACTAGAGCAGGCCCGCCCGTAATTCTTGGAAGATTCGATTTCACGACAAATATTCGGTGGCAACGAGTTTCTAAAAGTCATGCACGCACACCCGTACTTGGTTAGCAGCACCGCTGCCCGAAAGATTATTTCATATTGAAGCGAATTAAAAACGCTTGCCTCTGGTGTTGAACGATGGAACGGGACGATGTAGTAGGCAGGCCAAAAAAGTCAGGCAGTCGATTTTAGGCAGGCAACTTGAAAGTGGACGTTCGCGAAGTACTCTCGAAATGAACAGAGTTAACAGTTGGCACTTTCTTTTGAGACGATTTTTTTTTTTGTTGTACCGGCGTGAATGAACTTAAAAGACATTTCACGGAAATTAGGAAATTACAAGCGAATGAATTTTAGTGCCGGGTATTAAGAAAAGTGATCTATTTACTTGTACTTGCGAGTAGGAGTACATTTATTGGTTTCAGCCAAGTATTTCTTCTGAAATAGGAGACAAATAAGGATTATCAGTGCAAATTTCAAGTTTTTTTTGTGTAATTACCTGCGATGCACAATAGTACTCATCAGTGTAAAACATTTACCTGAAATTCGGAGAATAAATTTTAGTGCCTGTATTAAGAAAAGTGATCTACTTACCTGTACTTGCGCGTAGGAGTACATGTATTGGTTTCAGCCAAGTATTTCTTCTGAAAGAGACAATTAAGGAATATCAGTGCAAATTTCAAGTTTTTTGTGTAATTACCTGCGTTGCACAATAGTATTCATCAGTGTAAAACATTTACCTGAAATTCAGAGAATAAATTTTAGTGCCGGTATTAAGAAAAGTGATCTACTTACCTGCACTTGCGCGTAGGAGTACATCTATTGGTTTCAGCCAAGTATTTCTTCTGAAAGAGACAATTAAGGAATAGCAGTGCAAATTTCAAGTTTTTTGTGTAATTAACTGCGTTGCACAATAGTATTCATCAGTGTAAAACATTTACCTGAAATCCGGAGAATAAATTTTAGTGCCTATATTAAGAAAAGTGATCCACTTACCTGTACTTGCGCGTAAGAGTACATTTATTGGAGTCAGCCAGGCATTTATTCTGAAGGGAAAAAAAAAGGATTAACAGTGCAAATCTCAAGTTTTTTTACCTGCGGCGTCAGTGGACCGCATAATTAGTAGTTCGTATTTACCTGTGGCATTAGTATAGCACCACAAGGAACTTGTTGTTAACTAAAAGAAGACGGAGTTTAGTTTTGTGTAAAAATATATATATAATTAACAGTTTATAATTACCTGTGGCGTCCGTAGAACGCAATGTGAAACTTTGGATTACCTGAAAGGAGATTAGAGATTGTGTGAATTGTTTCTTTTTCATAAATTTTCATAATTAGTAGTTCATATCTACCTGTGGCGTTAGTAGGTCATGTTAACGAGCTTTGGCAGGAAGAATTCATTCATTTTGACGAATATTTTGTGCCATTAGCGCAAGTCGCGCAGCGTTTGATTCGTGAAATGTCCCCAAAGCCAATGGAGCTGTAACCTATGAAACACTTGAAGTTCATAATTTAATTGTGCAATTCCGCCATTCACGTCTCCCGTAGACTTATCTAATAGTAATTACCAATAATAATATATAATAAATTAATAGAGATTGATAAAAAAAAAGTGAAAAAAAAATTCGAAAGCACCCAAAAGAGGTGACAAGAATAGAAAAAAGAGGTCAATGAACCCAACTGTTCGAGCCTAGTTTCACAAAGTATTGGAGTATTTGTCGGTAAGGTGGGTGCAACAGTTCCAGTCGACGAGGGATCTCTTGTAAGATACTGGTGATGCAGAATAGCAAGTAAGTTTGTTGATAAAAAATTAAAGAAAAAAATTTAAAATAAAACGAGAGAAGTAAATGATGAATAAATAATCAAGGTATTAATCGAGCTTTATAACTATAAATTTATATTGTCTTATTCATATATATAGGATGTCACGTAGCCGTAAGGTGAGATAGTAGGGACCAGCTAGGCTTAAGCTAGCATTAAGTTGTTGTAAGAAGGTGAATAGCGGAACCTGTCTACATGCATAGATATATTTTTTTTTTTTACTTGGTTGTTTCTTTTGTTTCCTTGGTGTTGCTTCACTTCCATGAAATAAAAAAAAAAGTAGGGGCACATCCGATTGAAAATTAGAGAAAAAAAAAATAGCGCGAATAAAAGAAAATTGGAGTAGTTCTACTGATCTTTTTTTTTTTTTTGTACATATACGTTCGCTGACTGATTAACTAATTCTAATTCTCTCGCTCTCTGCGTTGTCCTTCTCCGGGTGTTATCTCAAGTGTCCGGCGTAGTATGGACTTCCACTCTGTACTCTCCTTTGCTTTTCAGTGATCGACAACAACAGGAATTCTACATTTTACATTTTTTTTTTCAGCTCCAGATCTTCTCATTTCAGTTTTTTTTTTATATTTTAGGTAGCACCAAGAGAGCGAGGCAATATAGAATATTTTTTTTCTCTACCTTTTTTGTTCTGTCCGTCTGTCAGTCCGAGGTTTAGACGTAGATGAGCAACTTCCCTCTTGTATTACTGCACGCACAGCTTAACAAGCACCGAAGGGATGCGGGTGGCAAGAACCACCCCAAGCCGGCTGAACGCTAGCGGCAGCATTGTTCATTCAAGCAGAGTCACCATTTACTGCAAAGGGAAGTAGCCAGGACCAATCTAAATACGAATACATAAATACATAGTACAAGTGTTACCAGTGGATGTGATTATGAAAGTGCTAGACATTAACACCTCCGCTGGTGAAAAAATCCAACACACTCAAAAACGCACTAATTCAGCGATTTGCCGGGACTGATGAGATGAGCGTAGATCTCTTGCTTTAGGATACTGAAATTGGTGACAGGAGACCATCAGAATTCTTCAGAACGATGAAAATTCTAGCATGCTCAGATTCGGAATTATTTATAAATTTCACAAGAAAAATCTGGATGCGAAAATTGCCAACGAACATAAATATGTTGGTATACCTACCCAGCGGGAAATGGAATCATACTATCACCCAAACCGGATGCCTTCCATGGAAGTTGTGTTGCATGCGCTTCATTGGACACCTTGTAGGACTTTTGAACAGGCATGTCCTAGGGAGGAAGCAGTTCAAGCTTTTTCGTGTGCTTCCCCCTAGCTTCCTTAGAAGGAACTAGGATACATGCCTCTTCATTGGGCACCTTATAGGACATTTGTACAGGTATGTCCTAAGGAAGAAGCAGTTCAAGCTTTTTCGTGTGCTTCCCCCTAGCTGCCTTGGAAGGAACTAGGATACATGCTTCTTCATTGGACACCTTGTTGGACATTTGTATGTCATAGGGAGGAAGCAGTTCAAATTTTGTCATGTGCTTCCCCCTAGCTTCCTTGGAAGAAATACGGATGGATGCCTCCTCAATGGACTCGTTATGGGACATTTTTTCAGGAAGTTATTGAGAGGAAGATTAGATCAATTATAGGATCTGCTTTCCTAGTTTATAATTTGGGATCAAAATTACAAAGAAACGGCTAGAAAGAAAACAAACAGTATTTGCTAATTATACATCTTTAATTTTAGCTGAGTTCATGTTGTAAAGTTATTTGTTTTGCGCTCGTAGAATTTTTTCCGTCGCTGGACGATTTGGCGCGAAAAGTGTTTTTGTACACTCGTCCCTTCGCCAGACGAAATCCGTTCCGCATATCTTTTTCAAATTCAGGAAACCCGAATTGTTCACTTTTTGCTGCTTCTATAAGTGTGGAAAATTGTACATATAATAATTAAAACCAAAAAAATATGTATTTCAACTTACCAAATAGAAAGGTATTAAATGTTTTAAAGTTTTTTACGGCGATTTTATTTTTCACACCGTCCCAATTCGCCTCAAGGAGTACTTCGTTGGAAAAAAATTGTTGGAAGCATTTGGAAAGTTTCGAATTTCCAATTAATGCCTTAATTTTTTGTATCTGTAATAATGGTTAAAATTCGGAACATATATAAATAAAATAAATTTTTGTCAAACTTACTATATCTGCTTCTGGCTCATCTTGGAGTTTTACATCAACATTCTCTAACTCAATACGAGTTTTTATTGCGAATATCTTCAACCTTTTAGGTGTGGGATAAACGCGCTCCAATATTTTTTGTAAATAAATTGTATGTTTTGCAAGACTTTGTTCTTGCTCTGCCACCTTTTTTAGCAGTATTTGGCAGCCGTCACATGATGTTTTTTCTGTGAGCGAAATAAGGACATATCAACTGTTTCAAAAATTGTTTATTTAAAATTTACTTTTATTTTCTTTGTGAGAATTGCTACTCTTCTCAGTTGTGCCAACGGTGGCATTACATCGCACAAGTGGAGCTGGCTCATACGAAACACAGGCCTTGATTTTTCGACGACTAGACTGCATGACGCTGTTGAATTATTGATAGTTGCATAAATTAAATTAGCCCCTATTGCTGAATCCGCCGGGAGAACTGAGTTTGCGAATTTGCCAGTTTGTGATTATCGAAAACATTCCAAGTGAAAAAATCAAGTATCCCTTGATTATTGAAGAAAAGTGAATCGAGTCTTGACACTTGAATGTGGCAGTTCTGCCGGCGAATTGAAAAATCGCATCGTGAAGGGGAAGTGAATCTTACTTGCGGCGGGAATCATTAATCCGTCGGATTGAGCAATACGTGCCATTATGTCATTATTGAAATAGGCTATTTATACTTGTCAGTTCAGGAAATGTAATGATACAGTATTGGTATAAAAATAAAACCGTTTTTGTCGTATAAACGTACTGCTTTACATGCTACTTCTTCTATTCTAAAAGTTTCTTCTTTATCCAAAATATTCAATTAAAAATTCAAACGACTTAATTAACAAAATTAAAGATTTAAACATTCCACACAAAGCGAAGCTAGTGTCTTTTGATGTTAGTAGTTTGTTCCCGTCTGTACCCGTTGAAAAGTGTCGTCAATTATTAATAAATAAGATTAGTGGTAAGCTCATTGACAAAGTTCAACTGGATGAATACGTTAGATTAGTAAATTTTAGTTTAATCAGAACTATTTTCAATTCAATGGGAAAAATTATATCCAAAATAATGACTTGGCAATGGGGTCAGCTTCCTCCCCCTTTTATGCTGAATTTTTTATGGACCATTTAGAGAATGCCTTATTTTCCACAGATACTAACTTACTATCATATGTACATACTTGGTATAGGTATGTTGATGATATTTTATGCATTTGGGCTGGTACTGAATGATAGCTCAGTATCTTTTTGGTCACGTTTTTAAACAAACTAGATGACAACATTAAGTTTACTGTTGAACTTGGAAACAAAGTAATCAATTTTCTTGACTTGACGATAAATATTAAAGATAACACATTAGAATTTAAGATATATAGAAAAGAAACGTTCTGTGACACTGTTATACCATTAGATTCTGTACATTCTTAGTCCACAAAAATGTCAGCGTTTCACTCAATGATAAATAGATTAATTTCTGTGCCAATGTCACCAAATAATTTTAATGGAGAATTAAACAAAATTAAATCAATTGCCGAAAACAATGGTTACTCAAGAAAGTTGATTAATAAAATTTTAAAAAAGAAATCAAGGAAGCGGGTTTTGCCACTAATCTTCCCAATTGGCCCCAAAAACACTAATAATAACGGGTGGAGAAGGATTCCTTATGTCAAGGGACTATCTGATATAATTTAAAAAAAACAGTTTAAAAAGAACAATATTATGCCCGCGTTTTCGAATAAAAGAAATTAAAAAAAAAATTTATTAGTAAATCACAAACTTATTCCCAAAATTAACGATTTAGAAAAAAGAGGAGTTTACCAGATCTCTTGTCAGGATTGTAGTGCTACTTATATAGGAAAGACTAAACGAAAAATAAAAACCAGATTAATCAAAACAATCAAATATAGGACAACATATTCGTGATAAGAATCACACAATAGATGAAAACAATATAAAACTGTTGCATAACTTGCCGGGAAGGAGACTTCTTAATAAATATGAAATTAAAGAAATACGAGCAGCAAAAAGTAAAGGAATTTTCTTAATCAATGACCAGTTGGATTTCACAAACAAAAGCCCTCTATTAAGTCCGTCTTTTATAATATAATCTCCCAGTTCATGGTATATATGTAATAGTGGTAGTGGTAGATTGTTTGGTAGTTTTTGTTTGTAATTTGGCAGTTGAGTTAGTCCTCTGAAGATGACCTAAGGGGTCGAAGCGCGTTAGGATATTCTCAGAAAGTAATTGAATAAATCAGATCTTTGTGAAATAAAACAAGTGTTTTTTATCAATTTAAACGTGTTATTTATATTATATGTTTTATTACACGGAGGCTGAAAAGGTAATTTCAGTAGTTGGCTGAAATGAGATGTGTTTATTATTATTATTTTGCTAGACAGAGAAATGAGTTTTACAAGTAATTACTCAGAGTTGTTTTTATTCTTTTTTAAATTAATTGATCCGTATTATAGATGAGTTAATTTCCTAGCTGCCTTGTGGTAAAAGATAAGTTTTTTGTCAGCGTCGTATAGCAGATTTTTGGTTTGAAGCCATTTTGGGACATGTGGTGCCTTAGGCCTCCCACAGATTGGCGAGCGGTGAGAGGTGAGCGATGAGCTGTGAGCGTTGAGCGGTTTGCGATACGCGGCAAAGCTTTCACATTGATCCGCTTTAGATTTTAGTTGCATCGTAACTTGTAGTGCATAATGGTGTCAAGGCATATGAGAAAATGGTACTACTCGAAAATTTACGGTTAAAGAGATTGATTTTAGCAAGAAAACGAAAAAGACTAGCAATTTTTAAAATAAATAAAAACCAGTTGGAGTCTACGAATTTCAATTAATTACAATTACGTTATAATAAAACTTCAATGTGAAATCTTTCGTAGCGACGGCCTGGCTAAGCGGTGATTTACCTCTCACAGCTCATCGCTCACCGCTCACCGCTCGCCAATATGAAAGCGACCTTATACTTTGGAATTTGAGCGGTGTTGTCTTCCAGGTATTCCGAGTATTCCTCTATTATGGGATTATTTATTGCGGTGAGTCTATCCAGAAATTTCATTGCGGTTGAGATTAGGAATGTGTCTATTCTTTTTGTGTCGGTTCGTTTATAAAGTTCCTGGTTTTTGATGTGCTTGTAGTTGTTTGCCTCCATTCTTTTGTGATTTGTTGCATATCTTAGGCATTTTCTTTCAAAAACTCTTATTTTTTCCATTTGGGCTGATTTAATGTCGAACCAGAAGGAAAATGCATACGCAATTATAGATCTCATCAATTGCTTGTAACAGATGACTTTAATCCTGTTTTGTATAGCTTTTGTGGGCTTTATTAGTCTGGAGAATGCGGAGAATACGTAGCTGGCTTTGTGTAATTTGTCTTTAACATTGTGGTTAAAAGTGGGGCTTTCTGTGAAGATTACTCCTAGGTATTTTAGTTGTTGACTGTATTGTATAGGTTGGTCATTGATTCTAATTGTTATGTTGTTTTTATTGATGTGTCTTGCTATATTAGGATATGTGTCTTTGCTTTTTCCTTTTATTATTATCGTTTGGCGTTTGTCTGTGTTTATTTTTAGTTTCCATTTTTCGTAGTATTTGTGTAGGGTGTCTACTTACTTGTTCATTTCTGCTTTCATAGGAAGGAATTTATAGTTTGATGTTGTTCAGCGAACCTAAAAGAAAAGAGGTACAATCAATAAAGATTTAAAAAAAAACAAATATACATAAAAAAAATTACCTCTACCTGGAGTATTCACAGGTAGAACAGGGTTCCCACGAATATCTGAAATGAAATAAAGAAAATGAATTAGTTGGAATCAATTATGTTTTATTGTTAAGTAACTAAGGAAAAAGGCCATAGGTACACAAAGTCAAATCATGACCATGTATACATATGCCTATCACAACAACAAAATCCATGCAAAGTGGAAATTGAGGATATCGCACATGAATTTATGTTTGATGCAAGAAATACTACATAAAACATGAATTCACGTACCAAATCACACAATCAACACAATTATTGCTAATGTTTGTGGACTAATAGAGTACAAAATGCACTGAAAATAGTTACATGACACTTGTCCACAAACATGTAGAATTTACAAATTACACCCGTAATTCACGAAATGAATTATAAATACGCTTACCTGTTATAAAAGGAATATCCATAGTGATGAGGGTACCTGTTGACACTCGCGCGCGAAAGTGTCAAAACAACGAAAACTCCATACTACCGCGACGTTTGACGTATCAAAATCACGTAAAATCGAACCGTGATTTTAATGGTCGTGTTCGTTTCGCGATATTTTCCACGGGAAACGTGATATTCGCGATTTTTTATTTATACATTTCCCACAATGAGTGCGAAAGAGACTCACAGTGGGAAGAAGACAAAAAATTATTACAATTGACAGGAAAATCTACTACATCGAAATGAAACGTAACGAATTGACATTTTTATAGCAAATGTTCCAAAAATTATACAAATTGATTAAAATCATCAAATTGACAATCAATTTTTACGACAAAGGTATCAAAATTTAGATCATTAAATTTGCTATCGATTGACAACAAGAAAAATTCAACCTTTTGTCATTTTCAGTGAAAATTTCGAATATTTCACTTTATAGACAGCGAAAATGGAACGAAATTTTCTATAAAAAGGAGGCCATTTGTTCATTCTGTCTTCTATTTTCAACAAATTGTCAAGGAGTATACATATGCTAGTCAGTCATAGTATCCTCAAATTTGCAATTTTCTCATCAGTGCCATTTTGAACTTATATTTTATTTTATCTTTTTCATTAGTAATTTCACTTAGAGTTTTTTTTTGGTTTCATCATTTATTTTTTATTTGCATTTAAAGTCAGTTTTTCGTTGTTCTTCAAAATTAAAGTAGTTCTGTCATTTTTTAGTTTATTTTCCTTTTTTTGCCTTTGTGTTGGAAAGAATTTATTTTCTAGTGGAATTCGGGAGTTAGTCAATCTTGACGTGATTTTATTTGACATTAGTGAATTCAAGGTATTTTTTTTGCTTTCATATAAATCTTTGGTTAGGTGACGGGTATTAAAGTGTAAGATTGCATGCCAATTTGTATTGGACATATTACACAAAATAATATCACCAAATACTAAAAATTTATTGAATATAATTTTCTTGAGTTTTCAGTTGTTTGTTCATAAATTTTCGTCAATTAATCAATTCATCAAGGTATAAAACTGTGCCCACACGGGTCACATTTACACCACATGAGAATTGATTCACGATTGACAGTTAACAATAATTTTTATTTTCAGCGTTAATTAAGTTATAAAATATAAAAAAAGGAATTTTAAATAGTAATATAAGTCTAGTTAAGAAGTTTGAGTAGAATTGGAAAAAATATATAATAGTTAAATTGAATTGCAATTAGGTTAATTTTTATGAAGTTATTTTTTTACTAGTCTAATTTTAATAATAGAAGGAAGTTATGCTCAATAAATCTAAATGGATGAATAACCGGATGATTCTTTCATTTACCGCTACACTAACCGCCATCTAAGTGTGATTGTGCTCGGCCATCGTTTTCATTTTAGGTTTCTACGTTGTTTGACACTAGACAGTAGGCATTGGTATCGTGAGAGCTTATTGGAAGCTACACGCATCGCCCAGACGTGGCAGTTTTTAGGTGGATCATTTCAATCTCGTTGTTATAGATCACACGCATCTCCCAGACGTGGCAGCTTTTAGGTGGATCATTTCAACCTCGTTGTTATAGACCACACCCATCGCCCAGACGTGGCAGTTTTTAGGTGGATTATTTAAATCTCGTTGGTATAGTCCACACGCTGCAGATTCAGTGTGTTTGAGTTGCTATTTCACAAGAGACGTTACACTAGCAGTAACTTATAGGAAGTTGCACTAGTGCGTAAACGTTAGAAAGTCAACTCATCGTTTCATTACAGGTGACCACTGAGTCGTCATCAACAAAGCTCTAATTTATGAACGTACACAATTTCTATTCTATAAGAGGAACAACGAAATTGGGTAAAGTTCAGAAAATTGAGCATTCAGATTTTCTTGTTTTCAGGACGTCAGCTGTCAGTCTAGTTTTCAGCGAAGCACAAGACATCACATTTTAACAGATGTATATATGATAATGTCGTCTGCGTACGTGATGATTTTCAGAGGAGTAGGTGGTGGAGGAATGTCAGCCGTATATATGTTGTACAATATGGGGCCCAGAACTGAGCCTTGTGGAACTCCTGCAGTAATGTCAAAGGGTTCTGAAATTGTGTCCAAGTTTTTAACCCTAAATTTCCTGTTGGTTAAGTAGCTGCATATATTTTTACAGATACGTTCGTTAAATTGATGATTGTAGATTAGTCCGTGTATCCATGTTGCGTCGAAGGCCTTTTCTGTATCTATGCTACACATTAGTGTCGCTTTTTTCCTGTTTAAATTTTTAGTTATATGGTCCATTAGTATTGCTAGTGCGAGGTTGGTTGAGTGATATTGCCTAAAGCCCATTTGAAAGTCGGGGATCGTATTGTTGTCCTCTGCGTGATTTTGTATTTTCGGTTTTAAAAAACGCAGTAGTGATATTGGTCTATAGCTAGTTATTTGGTTGGCTGGTTTGTTGGGTTTTTTTATGGGGATTACATAGGCTATTCTCCATTTTTGCGGGAAATATCGTATGTTATAGATTTGGTTAAATAGGACAGCTAGAAAGGTCCAGAATTCTTTCATTGTTTTTCGGATATGATAATTCGGTTTGTGGTCAGGGCCTGTAGATTTTTTGTTTTTACTGCGTATTATCATTTCCTGTATGTCGTTGGGTGTTATTAATTCTGTATTGTATTGATTGTTTTGCTCTTGGGTGGTAGTAATTGCTGGGAAGTTTCTGCTGAAGTTAAACAGAGGAGTGTAATTACTATGGAAGGTTGTATGTATTTCGCTGTATAAGTGTACCATATCTGTGTCCATGGTAAGATTTTGCTTGTGCGTATTTTCCAGGTGCTTCCCTAAAACATCGATCTTGTCTTTGTCATTAGTTATGTATTCATCCGGGTTGTTTGGATTGATTATTCTTGGGAGTGTTACGTTGTTTTTTATTCCCGCTATGTTTTTGATTGTTTTAAAGGTGTTTCGGTCCATTGTGATGTTGGCGAGTTTGTTTTCCCAATATGTTTTATGGGGTATTTCTATCCCGACTTTAGTTATGTTAGTGATATCTTGAATTTGTGCTTTTAACAGGTTTTGGTTAGGGTTATATCGTTGTATTTGTAAGGTGTTCTTATATTTGATTAGATTTATGATGGACGTTGGCAATGGTATGTTTCCTTTTGTTTTCAGTGTTATTTTAGGTACGCTGTTGTCTATAACATTTTTAATTGATTCTTCTTGTTTCTGTATATTTTCTTCTGCCTCTTGTGGAGCTATGTTCCTGTTTGTTGGTAGATTGATACTGCATATTGAGTTGTTTAGTAGCCTGTTGAATAGAGGTATGTTTGAGTTAGTGTAATATCGTTAGATTGGATCATTAGTTCTACTGCATTGTGGTCAGAGCCAAAGTCTAGTGTTTTTGGTTTGTCCATGTAGTTGGGGTGGTAGTCTGTGTTGAGGTTGTTAGATATTAGGAAGATATCAAGATAGGAGTAAGATTGGGAGCTGCGAAATGTGGGATGAAGGGATGATTAAATTCTGAGGTCGTAGTTGAGGGTGTTTTCCCAGCTTTGTTAGTATTTATATTGCCTAAATTCCAGTGGGGATGTTTCGCGTTGAAATCTCCTCCTATTATTACTTGCCCATCTTTTGTTACGTCTAGTATTTTTTCTAAGTCTGTTGTATTAAAGTTTGTATTTCCGTTTTTGTTGTAGAGAGATACTTCGTACAAGTTCCTGCTTGAATATCTAATTTTTATTATTGTTATTTCCAGTTGTAGTGAAATTATGGCCATTCGTTCGTCCACTATGTTGTCCTTAATGAGTAGAGCAGTTCCTCCACCTGCTTGATTTGCACGGTCCGTCCTGGTTAGTTTATAGTTTTTGAATTGGGGGTTGTGTTTTTTGTTCAGTTTTGTTTCTGTTAGTAGTACTATGTCAGGCCTGTGCGTTTTTAGGAAGTTTTCTAGAAACTGCCTTTTATGAATAGAGACAGTTAACGTTTAGTAGAAGTATTTTCAGTTGGTTATTCGGCATTGATTGTGAGTTCTAATAGTAACTGTAACAGTGCTTGTCTTTTGGAATTTTTGTCATTTAGTTGTCGGTATTGGGGAAGAAATTGGTCTAACTTATTCAGACTGTTGTGCAGGTTAAGCCCAAATATCGATTGGCATTCCTGGTTGATTAAGTTAAGTGTACTTTTGCTACTATTATTTGTGTTGGTGTTAACTGAGGTGTTAGAGATTGTGCTGTTAGTAGGCATGTTAATTTTTAGCATTTGGGAGTAGCTGATCTTTTTTTTGTGAGGTTTCGGTGTGCTTGCTGTTTGGTTTTTCTGTTGTTTAGAGCTTCTTCCTTTCTTTGAACAAGCTCAAGATATTGGGGGCAGCGTCTGTAGCTTGCCGGGTGTCCTAATTGTCCACAATTAACGCATCTTGGTTGACTTTCATCCGTTATACTCTTGCGCTGCATTGTCCAGGTTCATGCTCATCGGTGCATTTTACGCACCTGTATCCCATATTGCAGTTGAGTGATACGTGTCCAAATCTTTGGCATTTTTTGCACTGAGTCATCTTGTTCGATTTGAATTTTTCAATTCTTACTGTCTGATTTAGCAGTTATCGGAATGAGATTAGATCCTTGGGGTTGTCGGTTGCCGTTGTCAGTGTTGTTTAGTTTTAAAATTTTGATTATATTTATGTTTAGCTTTTGATTAGTAAGGGCTGTTTGTACGTTGTTTATGTCATATGTAGGAGCAAGGTTTCTAATTGTAATTGATTGTGGTTTTTCTTCTTGGGGAGTGTAACAGAAACTTTTGGTGTTGCTTTGCTTTAATGCGTGTTTTACTCTGTTAAAGTCTTGTAGATTGTACCGAAGAATATGTGTTGCATTTGATTATTTGATTATTTGTTATTGTTTGTTTTTTTTTCTTCATTATTGCTGTTAAAGTTATCGGTTTGATTCATTTCCGAATCCGGATTTTCTAAAAGTGATGCATCCAGTACGGCAAAAGGGTTGTTGTCTGTGGCAGTAGTTGTCTTTTTGATGGGAGAAACATTTTTGTCCCTTTTTTTAGAGTTAGAAAATGACTGTATTTTATTTGATAATTCATTAAATTTTTGTAATAACTTACTGTGCAGATTATTGTATTCAATTTTCAGTTGTTGATTTTCCATTGATATGTAATTAATGTCCGTGTCCTGGCTAGTTTGCTGCATGTTTATGTTTCGTGGGGATGGTGTTGGTTGATGCAGGTTTCCTTTCAGTGGTGTTATTGGATGATATTGTTGTTTAGAAGGCATTTCCTTGCTGTGATGATTGCTGGTTAGGTTGGTTCCCTTTCTGTGGCTTACTGTTTTTTGTAGTTGTTGTTCTTGGCAATCTTGTTGTCCTACTTGCTGAATTAGGGTTTCCTGTAGAAATGATTCCTGGTCGGTGAGCATTTCGTTTTCTGCTTCGGTGATATTTGTCTTCAATACTTTTTTAGTTTTCTTCTTATTTTTGCTTTTTAGCGATTTAATCTTTTCTGTACACTTTATTTTAATTGCTTTACTGGGTTTTTGTTTCGAATGTATTAGATTTTTCACTATGCGTTGTACATGCTGATTTATTTCGATTTCATGTGGTTGTATTTTCTGAACTTCTGCCGAAACTTCGGTCATTGTATCTATATGCTACACTATACACACACACTTTTATTGGTGTTGCGAGTCTATAACTCCACTTCACTGGCACTTGAGTCTGTATCTCGGCTGCTCGATTTAAAAGGCTAGGCCTTTGCGGTATCTGCCTCCATTTTCGCTTTATTTATTTTTCACACTTGTAAAATACGTCCGATCTGAATCTCATTTTTCCACTGACTCAGATCTAGTATCCACACTATGGACACTTATATGGAGGAAGAAGAGAAAGAACAGTCACACATCCATCACAGCTACATCGCAGCTCACTTAGAAAACTAACTGGCCAGATTACATTAACAACGCCGACGTCGGCGTGGTCGTCGTTTTATGTCAAAAATATTTAGAGATAGTACTGCATGTATGAAATGCGTGGACGTCGACCCATTTCTAATCCTAAATTTAACGCTGGCGCTCCATTGCTGCCAATATGCCAGATCTAAATCTATTATGGAAAAACATGAAAAAATGAAACGATATTCAAATTTCTGAAAATAAATGATATTATATTAAAAAAATGTGGACTTGAAGGAAAGAAAATATATTTTTTATTATTATTTAAAATTTTATTGCAAACCGTCAAAGATTACAAGCAAATAACTCAACTGTAAAATGTAAGGAAAATTAAGATATGACGCTGCGGCCCAGTGTTAATATAACTTGCTCGGCGTTTGTCGACGACGACGACGACCACGCGGGCGTCGGCGTTGTAATGTAATCCAGCCAAACAGATTCATTATGAATAAAGTTTTTTCATCTTTTCTGCCAACCCTCTCCTTTTTTCTTCCTGACAAATCTTATGAGTGTGAACAGAGCAATCATTTATTTTAAACTCAGCCAACAGCCGACAGCCATTTAGAGTATTAGGTCTTTGACAGATTAAAACCACGTTACCAGGGAAGGCAATAAGTAACAAAATTATATATCAGGTTTAGATAAAAGTTGGTTTCTAACGACGAAAAAAAAAAATTCTAGCACGGTGCTAGTAACGAGGAAGCTGTCTGGGAATAGCTAATTTATATTGGTCGATGTTTATGAAAATAGATGAAAAAAAAAACTAAAATCAATATATATATATATATATAAGAAACACGTGGCTTTTGGAAGACTCAGGTTACCCCTTAGAACCTTGGTTAATAACCCCTATAAAAAATGCGACGACTGAACAAGAGAAGCAATTCAACCATATCCATGCTAAAGCCAGGAATCCGATAGAGAGGTGTAATGGAGTGTTAAAAGGTACATTCCGGTGTTTACTTGGCGAAAGAAAACTTCGTTTATTTTATAAGTTAGAATTAATTGAGGCGGACGATATAAACGTTGGGAATAACGAACACTTAGTGTATTCAGAAGAGAATTGGGATTCGGAAGATGACGATGATGAAAATGCAGTTTTAATTCGTCAAAATATAATGAGTTCTCTGTTATAATTTAAAACCACTGTAAACCTTAAATATAAATAAAATAAAATAGTTCACTGTTTGTACTCTACATACATACACATTATTCAAAGTAAACTGTTTCAGTCTCTTTTTTCATTCTCAACTTTTCTTCTTCTATTTTTAATCTCTTAGCATTTGTTTCACTAATTTTTTCTATGGTGATCAGTCTCTTTTGGTTTATTTCGTTAGACTCTTCTAATAATTTCAAGACATTAGCCTGAAATATTGCACTCTCCCGTCTTTGTTCCTGCAGCTCTTTGAGAACTCGTGACTGCACCGCTTTCTCGTGAAGACTGCATTCGGTTTTGTTGTTGAAGGTAATGGCTCCACAGTGATATCACAGCTATTATCGCCAACATTATCGCTACGATGATCACTTGTGGTGGTTTCTTCAGCTCCAAAATCGTTTCCTGGAAGGCCAGCCACCGCAGTGACCATACCCGTCAAAGCAATGACCCGCTCCTCAAATGTACGAAACGCCACCACCTTCCCAGATTTCCTGTTTTGTTGCGCTCCAATTTGTCGGTCCGCATTTTTTTTTATTTTATTTCTTAAGTCGGCCCACACCTGCGAATAATTAAGAACATATTAATAAGGTAATGAAAAATTCTATAAAAAATAAACACCTTTTTCCATCCATCTTCTTCTCTTGATGGGGGCCCCTATGCATTTAACTTGTCTTTTAAAACTGTCCATAAATCAGCCAAGGATTGACGGGAAGAAGCCTTCACAAACGCGCCAGTAATCATGTGGGGATGGTTCTCCATAAAACTCAACATTATTTTGAACTGCTGTTCAGTCGTCACTTTTTTGTTTTGTTTATCCCTAAAAGTGAGGTTATTATATATAAAGGTGTTTTGTAATTATTTTTTATTGAATAATTCACACACACGAAAGGTCTTTTTATATCTAGCAACTATTTTGTTCAAATTGCTTTTTTTTAGAAATTTCAATTTTTATAATAATACTTACATTTTTTATTTTGTGACCGAACTTCGTTTGCCAAAATGCACAGTGATGATTTATCGAAAATTCGACAGTCGATTTATGACAAAACATACTGCCGTGTCGAAATTTTCGACAAATCATCGAATATCGAAAGTTTCGACAGATACAACATCTTGCCCCTGTAATCAGAAAAGAAGAATCGACCAATCTACGTTTATACACTAGTCCAACTACCAGTAAGCTGATACTACTGTAAACGTCTCTTGTGCAATTTTAAATCAAAATAAACTGAAACAGTAGCGTGTGGGATCAAGCAAAGTGATTGCAAATCCAAAGTGAAGGTGTAGCGTGTAGGATCAAGTAGAATGACTGCAAATCCAAACTGAATCTGTACCGTGTGGGATCAAACAGAATGATTGCAAATTCAAACTGAAGCTGTAGGGTGTCGTATCAAGCAAATTGTACCTTCCTGTAGCTGTCACGATGCCAATAGCTACTGCCTGATGTCAACCAATGAAAATAATTAAACTGAGAAACGAAAATGAACCACAGTGACATTTAGGTGGCGATCATGTAGCGGTAAATGAAAATTATCGTTTCGTTGCTCATTTATTAATGGCTTTATTCTCTGAATGTTTCTACTAATAATTACTAAAGATGAAATTATTTCAAGATTTAATCTAACTGCAATTCTCTAATCTAATTAATCCAAATTTATATCCACGTTAATGAGTTTTCAAGTTCTGCTAAAATTTCTTATTGCTAATAACAAATTCAAATTACACCTAAATTGTTTTCTGTTTCTTAGTACTTAGTCCTACAAACTATTGCTGAAAGCAAAAAACTGATTAGGGTTTGTCAATTATGGATTAATCTAACACGTAGTGTGAAGGTGACCAGAATTTGTGTATAGCTTAATTAATTGACCATTTATTTTTATTAAATGTGATACTCCTAGATAAATCTGAATTGTTCTGTGATTTCTATTTAGTGTAACCAACATCCAAACTAGCATGCGTTTAAACTTTATTGACAAACACCTTTCCCAATGATATATATAGATGGAAATCAATACCTTACAACTTGTTGCGCGACAAATTCGAAATATACGCGTTGAAATTTTACCAAAAGATTGTAAACTTTGAAAATGAGAAAAATTGAACTAATTGAAAAAATGAAAAAAGGAACAAAATCAAATTAAATTGGAGTGAATTAAAAAACTATATAGAAAAATATTATGCACAAAAAAAAACAAATGTATATTTTTTTTTACTATTACCAAAATTGAAATTGATTATGAACTATTTTTATGTTAATCACTGAAACCTTTGAAAATTATTGAAAACTTGAAATAGTATGACCTTTTTACAATTCGGTGAAAAAGAAGAACGATTGACGAAATGACTCCCTTTTTATACAGAAATTTGTTCCATTTTTGCTATTCATAAAGTCAAACATCCAAAATTATCAATAACACTTACAAAGGATTATATTTTTAATATGGTCAATCGATAGCAAATTTAAAAATCTAAATTTTGATACCTTCATCTCAGAACAGGATTGT
This sequence comes from Dioctria rufipes, assembly GCA_963924295.1. Taxonomy (NCBI): domain Eukaryota; kingdom Metazoa; phylum Arthropoda; class Insecta; order Diptera; family Asilidae; genus Dioctria; species Dioctria rufipes. The sequence goes on from OZ002740.1 coordinate 137,746,047, forward strand.
AAATTCGATAATTTTAATTAATTTTAGTAAAATTTGGAGAATTTGCTATAAAATCTCGATTTCGTGTCATTTCGTAGTATTGTGTGTCTTCTAACTGTGAGTCTCTTTGGCACTTATTGTGGGAAGGAAATAAAAAATCGCGTTTACAACAGAAAATATCTCGAAACGAACGCGACCGTCGAAATCACGGTTCGAGTTTACCCATTTTCTATGTGTCAAACGTTGCGGTGTATTTTAATACTACTATTGCGTGTTTTTAGTCGTTTTTCTAGGTTTTCTACCATTACCGATATCCTTTTAATACCAGGTAAGCATGTTTATATGTTTTCTTTTTTATAAATTTAGCGTTTAATTTATAAATTGTGAGGTTTGTGGACAATTGTCAGATGAGTGCTTTCATGGCATTTTCCTTGAAATGTCCACAAACATCTAACATAATTGTACTAATTATGTAGTTTGTTATATATATTAATGCTTTGTGTTACGTAATTTATGAATATATTCATGTATTCAATTTTGCATGGTATTATTGTTGTACTACATACAGCAATGATCTTGGTTAGAGTCAATGTCCTTTGATTGATAATATAATAAAATTCTTGTCTTATTTTATTTTTTAATTCATTTTCTTTTTTTTCATTTCAGATATTCACTGGAGTTTTTCACCTGTGCAGTCTCCAGGTGCAGGTAATTTAATTTTTTTTTAAGTATTGTGTGTATAAATCATTACTGATTTTGTCCTTTTCTTCCAGGTTTGCTGAACATAAGGAACATAAGGAAGGGTAAATCAAAAAACTAGTCGAACTAAAGTAATTTCTCGAAAACGTTGCTAGTTCTTAGACTAATAAGAGCGACGAGCTTCTTAAAAATTCTTTGGTCGGACTTTCCACAGAAATTTTTGGGATTTGGCAAGTCGGATGTTATATGTAGTATTTCACAGGTAGATTGATTTCGGGTGAATTTTACTTGAAATATTTCCTGCCAAGAAAATATTTGCACTTTATGTAATTTCTCCGAACTGCGACACCACATATATCGTAAAGATATATACTATAGCTCTGTAAATAGGGTCTTCATAGTCGGTAAATACCTAACTTTTGAAATTCTATTTCAAGAACTTCGGGAAAATCAACATATTTTACTTAAAAATCTTCTCGGAAGAATTTGTTTAATGCACCTGTTATAGCCCCAACTACGGAAGTCTGCCGTTTGCTATAACCTGGACGATAAAATCATAGAGTACTGTAAAGCCATGACCACAGTCAAGAATTAATTTGATCGTTAAACTTTCTCTTTGCTTTCTCATCCAACATCGGCATAATCTGCCATAATAAAGTAAATCGGCACACTCTGCCTAAAATTTAAACAGCGGCACACTCTGCCATAATAAAATAAATCGGCACACTCTGCCGAAATTAAAAACAGCTGCTTCTTAGCCATCAAAAGTAAGTTTGGCAGCGTTCTCCCTTTTTCTGCAAATATAATACAGATTATAACCATTTATCATGATGGATAGAAAATCCTGTGACATTGGAACAATTTTACCACAGTACCTATACTAGGTTTGTTCATATTTTTGGAACGCTGTTATGATAGTATGCTGAGTAATTGGCTTGGACGTGAAGTCAAGACTACATACCAGCATGAGCTGGCAGATCACTCGGTAGATAGCGTTGACATGCATTGCGGCACGCTAGTTCGCCTCGTCTATTGGAGGAGAGTGTGGAGGGGAGGGGGTTCCATGAAAACCTGCCATATACAAAAACAATATCGTGCCTACATAAACCAAGAGCAACGCACATATCCGGTCCAGAAGGGACCCTTACACCACTTACCTTTACCTTATAAGGAGGACGCAGACGGACTGCCCTTTTACGCCTTCGCTCCAACAATCGAATGATACTGTGGGCGATATGATATAGTAGTCCTGTTGTTGATCTGGAAAAATTAGAGGAAAAGCGGACCTATCCAACCACCATCATCGAGAGGGCTCCGGGAGAGGAGGAGGAAATAAGAAACTTACAGCGCCATCACGTTATAATAGATCGTTTAAATGCTAGATTTTTACGGTGGCTTTACTACTGCGTTTCTTATCCCTTCTAATCAATCACTGCATACTGTTCTTACTATAAAAGAAAACGAACCTTACAAAATTCATAACGCTAGCACTACTAAGTCCTTCTTCGCTTTAGACATATCACTGTTATGCATAAATTATCAATGCTAATTCACTTTTCCCTTTGAAAAGTTGCATTCAGATACCTTGAAAGGTCATATGAACTAATATACCTTTGTAATTGAATGATACATTGAAAATTAAAGTGTCGCAATGTTGGACGTAACAAAAATAAAATCAAAACGTGAAACTTTGCGTTGCGTCATTAAAATAATCAATTTTTGAGATAAAGAAATGAAAATACAAGGTTACAAACGGAAATGTCAACCGTTTCTTGAACATTCCCTTTACATGGAAAATATTCTATCAGTAATTATAATATGGACAACAAAAGTTCAAGCTTTAAAGGATGCTCTTCAGTGACGTTAACATTAATTGCTCTTAAGTCCAATCAGGACCGAATTGCTTAATCTTTGCTGTCAGCTTATCGTACATATAGATATATATATATATGTAGAGTTAAAGACAATTTATTCTGAATTTTACAAATAGTTAAAAAAACACTAAATTCAATAATTATTTCTTATGTTGAGTCTCTCCAAACATCTGAATCGCAAAAGATGAAAATCGTTGAAATCCTCCCGTTTATATAGCGAGGTCCTCATATCCAAGCTTGTGAATATTTGGTGAAAAAGCCGTTACATTACCATTATACATAATGTATTATATACATAAAATATATATGGATATATAAATATGTACATTCGTATGTGCAGATGCAGGCCATAATTTTCGGGCGCTGATAATATTAGGCGTTGTTGCGTTGCCATTAGAAATGAGTCGAGTTGAATTGAGTTTTTGTTATTGAAGGAAAAAGCGTAGGAATTGTTTCGATAATTGGATTAAAAATAGCGTGGGAAGATTCTTTCGTTGTGCTAGACTTTTGTGTTAGCACATTTATGTAGGTCGTGCTATATATATATATATATATATATATATATAAAAACCTTCCATTCTCCTTAGTCAAATAAAAATTCAAAAACAAAAATAAGTTGATTAATTCTAAGGGGCCTATACTGGCCGGTCTGTTCCAACTAAAAAACTTTATTGTACCGTAGGGAAGACTGTCACATTCTTGCCCCGAATTCACTTAAACTACGACCTTTTCTCCAAAAAATTGTATCACCTTACGTGTTTATTTTGTTTCTTTTATGGTTCAAAAAAAATTCATAATATCGCTTAAGGATCAAAAAAGAAATCACTTACATCCTTTTAATTTGTTGTGGATCCCCCGTAGAGGCCCCATCGAGGATACTCCACGAACTTCAATGTAGCATATACCTAGTTTATGAAGGAAAGAAAAGATATTTCGTTTTGGCAATAAAATCTTATTAGTCGCACTGTTAACTTCCGATATCGTATCACATACAATTGCATGACCCTCACTGACTGTTTTGAAGAAAGCAGATTATATATATATCTTTACTCTTTTCCTTGATTTCACGCGCTGATTAGACTAAGTACTCACCTTCCTGCGATTGATAGGTGCTTAACGACACAACCTGTGCAGTTTTAAGGAATGAATAATAAATTCGGACTGACTACAGTTCTAAGTTCTACTGAAGATCTCCCAAAGTGGGCATCTCCTAACAAAAACTAAACAAAACCCATCTTCTTATGCTTCCCTTATATGTTGATAGCTTGGAGGTACGACTTACGACTGACTGTTACATATAGTTACAAAAGATGATTATTTTGACGTAATTTGTTAATTCTATTATATCCGCCTATAGTCCGTGGTGGAGAAAATTCGCCCTCAAAATTTCCAGTGCAATCCTTGATATTTAATTCCACCAGCTTACAGGTGTGCGTCGATGCCCAATAGTAAAAATATATGTGCAGGTGTTCCAAACTTGGGTTTTAGTAATAATTCTCGGAGACTGAGCACTTCGTCATGAAAGCAGGGTACTTTTAACCAAACGGCGCACTAACGTTGGTCTCAGCCGGTCCTAACATCAACTCACCACATGTGTTGGTACATTTTGGGAATCTGTGCCCCAGCGGCAGATGGTGCATCTAATCACGCTTTATGCCGCGCGTGGCTATCTATTCTAAGTTAAAAAAAAAATTTTAAATTAACTGACTAGCAAACTTGATATGCCAATCCACTATCCTTACTGCTTCACATGAGTACCTGTGTCTTTCCGCATGGTAGCCCACGGAGCACTAGGATTTGTATTACGGGATGATGGTACCGTTTCCACACATATGTATCTACCACCGTGCTTCCGGGAAGACTCTACTGGAATCCCTGGGATATTGAGATATCCGCCGTTTCGTTTGCGAACGGTTATGCGCAGTAGGGATGTATATGGTGTGGGGGTCTTCGCTTAATCAGCAGGCAAAAATACTAGTGTTTGGGGAAAAACTTTCCTTTCTTAGAACGAATTTGTTGTTCTTTTGCTCTATTTAACTTATTCGGACAATAAATTTCTTTTTTATTTCCGTTATCATCGTAGCTGACTCTTCGTTGTTCCTTCAACACTTTGTAGAATGAAAATGGCTGCAAGCTACCTCCACACTCTTATTTGTTTCAACGCTCTTCTTCATCCCTGACAGGATTTTTTTCTTTTGGTCCAAGCTAGAGCTCACTCGTGGCGATCTTCCATCATGGCCGGACATTCGATATGTGGGTTCAGCTGCTGGCTATTAGCGTTTAGCATACTGCTGCCTGCAGCACTACGACCATAGCAAGGTAGGGTGGTATAGTCCGCTTGTGAACAAGACAACACTGAAGAATGGTCGACTGAGCTAGCCGGCCTTAGCACTTTGCCTCAGTATTGCGGGCGCCCACGTGTGACTCGACCCACGGCCACTAACTTAGTAAAATATGAGCTGTGCCGGCCCTACAAAAGCCATGAAGGCTTGCCAGGCTCTCTCTGAGCACGACGATACGGAGCCGCATCCCTGAAGTCATGACAGCCCGTGGCTAGATTGGTATTGAGAGCTATAGGTGCACTCACAAGCGAGCAACCCAAAAATCGAGTCGGTCAGCGCCCCTCTGTCCCTCTCCACCAAGATGAATCGAAGAAGCCCCCACGATCGGTAACCTAAGGAACCGATTGCAAAGCTTCTGTCACACTTGACGTCTCTCTGCGACCGCAGATCAACACTCCCCGAAGGTTCGTCACCAAGTTAACACACCCAGATCGAATCTATAAAATATAAATAGAGCACAAGGTTTTTCAGCACAGCAGAGATTACAATTTTGCGAAGACAAGTTAATACTGGAATTCCAACGGCAGCGTAGTTTTCGTTGGGTATATGTGGAAGGGGTTCAGACGCATTGTCAGGCGAGGGAGTGTTAAGAAGTGAAATTACTAGCAGGAAGTATACCGACCGCTAGGCTAGGAAGGTTCTAAGCGGCATATTGGCAGGGCTACCAGGTATGAAAGGATATGTCAGTTACTCTACCAGAGTTCTCAGTAGTGGCCATCAACAATCAGGGTTTGATGTCCTTAGCGTGATAGAAACCTAACCTAAGCTCTTGTTGGAAGTTGCCTTGCATGAAGTTTCGTCTGTACACTTCTTGACCAATTCTGAAATTGACATGTTTAGCTCTAAGTTTATAAGTTCTTGCACCCTGCTCGAATGCGTGGCTTAAATTTTCCTGCGCTCTCATACGGACCAATTTTAAATTGTCATCATCATCTGCTGTTACAGATTTATTTAGAGTTAGGGGTTCTTTAAAGGGAGATATGAGTTCGCACGTTCAATCATCTTAAATAATAATAATACTCTGTAGGGCGGGAAACCAGCTGCTTGGTGAAGAGTGCTCCTGAGAGTGCTAGCAATGTGGCTCATTTTCTCATTCCAACGAGTGTGCTCATTCTTGATGTAGGCTCTAATCCCCGACAATAGAGACCGATTTACCCGCTCTCATGCACTTGTCTGTGGCGAATAAACTGCCGTTCTCACCGCATGCGTTACGTCGTATTAATCCAGAAGTCTGCCGAACTGAGCCCAGAAAAACTGAACTCCATTGTCGGAGACTATCGTCCCCGGAACGCCATAAAGGTGAAATATCTCTGTCTCGATGAACTGACAGATGTTGGCAATAGATGCCTTCCTCATCGGTTTCAGGATTGCGAATTTTGAGAAATGGTCAAGGATGATAAGTATACAGACGTTTCCATAGGTCGATCTGGGAAATCATCCTAGAAAATCAATATACAGCTTTTGCCATAGTATTTTTGTCACAGACTTAGCTCCCATCCGTGGTCTAAGGACAGTATTAGGGGCTTTAATTTCTTCGCACACGTCACAGGCGCCTACGTAGTTGCTGAAATCGGCTGTCATTCGTGGCCAGTATAAGTGTCTTCTTAACGTTCCAGTGTTTTCCCTATACCTCCATGGGGAGATAGTGGCGGATCATGCACTCTTGAAATAACGACGGAGACAAGCCCACGTGGACACAAAGATCTGGTAATTTGTTGGAAGCTGATTTAACTTTCTGCCTCAGCTCATCATATTTCAATGAGTTGAAATACGGAGAACTAGGGCTAACTTCCGGACAAGGATTTTCAGATGGTAAGATGCTGTCACAATAAATCCACGACAAGGCATCGGGAACGACGCTTAGGCTTCCTTTTCTGTGTTGAATGTTGAAGTCGATACCATGAAGCCTCAAATTCCAGCGGGCAAGTTTACCCCCGGGGTCTTTTAGGGACATCAGCCATTTCATGTTCTATGAAAGGCCGGAACTTCTGTACGCATATTATTGCTGCTAAGCACTCTTTCTCTGTGACGGTATAATTTCTTTGTACTGAATTCAATTTTTTTGAGACGTAGACTATCGGCTTCTCATGGACATCGTCGTTTATTTGTAACACCACTCTCCTAATACCTTGTTGACTCGCATCGCACTATATAACGAACGGCTTGGTGAAATCAGGACTCACGGAACAGAAGTAAGTTTCTGCTCCAACTGTTGCAGAGACATCTGGGCTCAGGAGTCCATTGGAACTGACTAGGATTCTTAAGGGTGCCAGTGATGGAGGCAGTTAGATCAGTAAAGATCGGGATGAATATACGATATCATCCCGCCATACCTAATAGGCGTCGGGCCTGTCGAACAGCTTTATGTGAAAGGTAGTCAACTATGGCTGAAATCTTATCAGAGTCTGTCCTAATTCCTCCTTATCCGACTATAAAATCCCAGTATTTTGTCTCTGTAATGCAGAACTTATCCTTCTCCACATTGATAGTGATCCGCTACGCGAGATAGTAAAACATGATGAGAGTCAAAATCTGATGACAAGATTAATAAACCGTCTAGACAGACGAGAACATTCTCAGAAAGATCGAACGGAATGACCTTATCCATTATGCGGCACCTAGTTTGTGGAGCATTGCAGATGTCGAGTGGCATCACGGTGCATTGATACAGAGGATGGCCAGGTACTAAACGCGGTCGTCTCTCTGGACTCAGTGTCTAGTTGGATCTGCCAAAAAGTGTCTTGGGATCCAGGCTTGTGATGTAATTTGTCAGAGGAAGTGCGTCTATCTGCGGCAGCAGATAGGCGTCTTTCTTAGTAACGGAGTTGACGTTCCTATCATCATCATATATATACAACTTTTAGAATTTTACCTTTTTTACAAGTTCAAGAAGGAATTTATTTAGAATCTCCGGTATATAGCAAAAAGTTAAAAATGTTTCTAATTTGCTATTTCAACACACAACCCATTATATTTTTGGTGACAAGTTTCAAGGATTTGTTTTGACTTATCAATATGTCCCAAACAGCGAAATTGAGTGACTTGAAAAACAAATGAAAAAATAGAATGAAGAAAAGAAATGAAAAAATGGAAAAAATGATGAAGTGATGAAATTCCTTCCTTCCTTCCTTTTTCTTTTTCTTTTTTCAGCACACTGCGGGCGTATACAGGTTCGATTCGTTTCGAATGAATCTGGTTTTTTAAATTTTTTGAATAAAATTGTTTTTGCTATTTTTCTGAAATTTTTTTTTTGATTTTTCATTTCTTTTCTTTATTCTCTTTTTTCATTTGTTTTTCAAGTCACTCAATTTCGCTGTTTGGGACATGTTGGTGAGTCAAAACCAAGACTTGAAACTTGTCACCAAAAATATAATGGGTTGTGTGATGAAATAGCAAATTAAAAACATTTTTAACTTTTTGCTATATACCGGAGATTCTAAATTAATTCCTTCTTGAACAAATATATGTTTACCCCGGTCAAAAATTCGAAAGAGTAATCTCTACTTTTATTTCTTCCTCCTTGGTGTAATATAGGAGTTTTTGCCGCATATAATTCACATCCAGAAATTATTCTGATTTTATATGAGAGGAGATCATTTAGATCTATTTCAAGCGTCTACAGCAGGCAGAAAACCAAGCTGTACCGATGAGTTTTAGGTTTTCTGCTAGCACGAAACGCTTCTTTTTCTTCCTTTTACTTTTTCTTTTATCAGTGCACTGCGGGCGCATACAGGTTCGATTCGTTTCGAATGAATCTGGATTTTTAAATTTTTTTAATAAAATTGTTTTTTCTATTTTTCTCAAATTTTTTTTGTTTTTTCATTTCTTTTCTTTATTCTATTTTTTCATTTGTTTTTCAAGTCACTCAATTTCGCTGTTTGGGACATGTCGATGAGTCAAAACCAAGACTTGAAGCTTGTCACCAAAAATATAATGGGTTGTGTGATGAAATATCAAATTGAAAACATTTTTAGCTTTTTTCCTATATAGCGGAGATTCTAAATAAATTCCTTCTTAAACAAATATAAGTTTACCCCGGTAAAAAATCCGAAAGAGTAATCTCTACTTTTACTTTTTTACAAGATAAATAATAAATATTAATAAGGGAGAGAAAAAAACAAACCTTTGATTTTAAACGTTTAATAAAAATAAAACTTTTACGACTACGACCGACTCATACGTAAATTTAAAACAGACTGACTTTCTTATTAATTTGAACTTTTCATAAGGTTTTTATTTTTGTCTTCGAAAGTAAAAATGCTTACTTCTGCAAAACGCGCGTGATTTAAATAATCTACGAAGCTATACGAATAAAAAAAAACATATTGAATCAATTAAAATTACAACTAATAAAAAGAGCGACTTAACTAACCGACAAATCAAAATGTACTAACTAAAAGAGATCTTCATTTAAAAGATCTTTACATTGAATTGCTTAGTTAGGCAAAAATGGCAAGTGCAGATGAAATTTTCTTAATGAAATTCTATCTGGCGAAAATAAAATACTGGAATAAAGTCACGATTTACTGAGAATTGCATCGGACAAATTGTTGTCCGTTGGGTGCCGTGCTCTAAAAAGAGAGCACCAACGTTCGAAATTCTTGTTTAATAAAAATTAAAGAAAACTATAAATCGGGAATGCTTTTTATTTAGGTTCTGTTTTATTTTTCACTGATTCTTAACACTATTCCAACAGGGCACTTTAAAAATAATTTTACAAAATTTAAAAATTGTCACATAAAAACTCCCGAACTTGTCGCGAGGCGATTCTCAAAACAAAACTCCCCGAGGATTGCGATATTGCTCCGAGGTGCCGATCACAAGCTTCAAAAGCTTTTTTTTCTTTTTATTACTTTCCCACGACGTGAAAAATCGTACGTGGAATGTACAAAAAGTTTAGGCACAGTGCATATGCATGAAATCTGATATGCACCTGTGTCTTGTAAAAATATTATTCTAGGTGATGACAATAATTGTGTGTCTGTATGTACATACGATTCATTTTTATGAATTTAGGAATTGTATGTATATACATGCAAGAAATTTGACGGAGTTCCGGTAAGATATGTATGTACCTTGTACGGCATGTAGGTAAGTATACATGCCGTGTGAACTGAATATATGACTGATAACAAAATGCAATTTATGCTAAATTGCATTTTGTTTCAGTATGAAAATGCATTTTTAAATGCAAATAAAATTTAAATTGAATTGAAAAATTTTTTTGATTTTCAGGGTCAATTTTTAGTACGCCAATATATTGCATAGGGCAAGATATTGGCGTATTGGCTTTATGGTTGTGATTCTGGTCAATAGGCACCCGGGTCACCCTCCACCTGGGGAAAAGAAAGTTTTATGCTTTCTAGTATAAAACTTTCTTTCTCTATATCTATGCTAAATTCTAAATATTGAGAAGAAACAGTATAATAGTTGGCTGTAAATCATTAAAAAAAAAATTATAGGATATAGTAAAACTAATAAATATGAAATAAGTGCCGTAAATAATCACTTGGTTTAAAAAAATTTTCTTACTCATATATATATATATCTCTTTACAATTTATTATTTTCTTTGATTATATTTAAAAAACTAGTTTTGTTTATTCTATGAAACTATTATTGTATTCTAGCCACAGTATTGGCGTTTTTTTGTTTTTTTTTTTGTTTTCTTGATACCACATTTATTTATATTTATTTTATTGTACTATTACTTACTACGCTAAGGGTAACTCATTGCAATATGTTTTATGCTAATTTTCACATGAATACTTCCAAAATTTAACAGAAATTATTGTATGGCTAACATATTAAATAGGTATTTATATATATACGTACTGCATTATCGCAGAAGGCGTGAAGTGTCATAATGTTATTATTAATGTAATTGTATATTTGGTAGTTTTAAATTTTTTTTTGTATTTTTTTCCTTTAATGTGTAGGAGGTTAAGGATAGGAGTGGAAGGTTCGTGTTTCGCTCTTTATTTGTTGTCGTTGTTTTAGGATTTTGTTTCTTCCATGGCTTGATAGCATTGTTCTTAGCTAAGTATCATTCTGCAATGTGATCTGACTATGCATTTTGTTTGTTTACTTGTTTATTTTTATTACTCTATCCGATGTGGGGTCTATTATCGTTTGGGTATAGAGTATGGGCATATACAGTGGCGTGTTTTATATTTGATTTTTTTTGGTATTTCGGTTTTATTTAGTACATCTTGCAGTGTCGGCATAATTGTTGTGTACAATTCTTATGGCGTTTTTGATTTAGTCATTCGTTGTCATGATTTTAATCCGAGAGGTCGAGGAGATTTACCGCGTGTCCACGCCCTATTCCGTTCGTGTCACGGGTATTTACATTTTAGCGGTATATCCGGGTTGGATGGGCCCCTTACGTTTAGTGTTTCATGCGGACGGGCGCTGGAGCCTTCCATTGTGGAGCGGTCCGCCCACTCCAATCTACTCTATCCTGTAGATTTTATATTGCGCCCCCAGTATGGCATAGAGGTGTCATTCGTCGGTAAGTTTTTTGTTTTTCATATTATTTTTGATGTGTCGTTTTAATTGTAATTTAAAATTTTTTATTTTAGTAGGCGTTGCAGTCCTGATTGGAGAGTCCTTCATCGATTGGAGTTTCGTCCAGGGTTATGAGTAGGCGCCTAATTAACTCTGATTTTCCCGAGTCTCGGAATTCTTTTCTTTACGTTTAATTTCTCATTTTATTGTACTAATAATTTAGTTTTTAAGTAATTGTTTGTACTAACCCTTTTTATAATATATCTCCCTTTTTTTTGTTATCCCATTTTGTTGTTTCAATTGTGGGGGGGGGGGGGGTGAAGAAGTTCGTTTGGAATGGAAAAAAAATAATGAGGATTTAGGGTTTTGGTGGTGTTTTGCCTTGTATGGTCTGTTGAAGTTGGGGGGTGTGTTGAGGGTTTTTGGGTACTAAGTATTATCAGCTTTAGAGGGGTATGTTGGTGATGACTTTAGTTATGGAAAAAAAAAATTTATATTGAAATAATTAATATAACTTTTAAATTTGGTGGAATTAATTGTGCGTGATGGTCATATTGCCTTATAACATTTATTACGAAAGCATATTTAATAATAATAATAATAATAATTTTTTATTTAGAGCACAATTGAGATACAATTCTCATTAATTTGCGCAAACTCTGAGTTAGAAAAATTCAACTGTTATAATTTCATATAAGTATGTGCTTAAACTACAATTTAATGAAAATTAATCAAGATTAATCAATCAATCAAATAAGCAAGCTAGAAGTTAAGATCATTGTTAAAAAAAAAAATATGATAAGACCAATAATAGTAACAATAGTATTAGAAAATTCGGACATGAAAAGATATATAGCTATAGGATGAAAAAAGAGTAATAATAAAACAATAGAACATCATGCATGCAACTGTATAGCAGATAGCAGTAATATATAACGGACATAAGATTATGAACTCCTAAAGTGTTGTAAGGCTCTCAATCTGAAATCCCAGGACTGGAACTCATACGAATATCCAGAGGAAGACTATTCCAGACTCTGACACCGTGAATGAAAAAGGTGCGCGAACTAAAAGAAGTATGAAACCTTGGAAGATTAATTTGTTGGGTGCGACGTGATGGGAGGAACCCTAGAAATTTTTTAGATAATTAGGACAATGATTGTTTATTATCATATACATCATGACACAAAGTCGGAATATTAAATAATTATCCAGTGAGCAGCCAAAAATCTGCCTAGAAAATTCAGATATATGATCATATCTCCGGAGACCAAAAATATATCGCACACAAGCATTATACGCCACATTAAGTTTCCTACGATTAATGCTGTCAACATTGGAATATATGCAGGCGCCCATAAGATATAATGGGAATTAAAAGGGCTTTGACAAGGCGCTCACGGAGCTTAGAAGGTGTATACTTTGCATGACGCCATAAGTTCTTAGGCCACCATAGACTTTGGCAACAGTTTTGTTAATGTGATAACGCCATGTCAACGTTGCATCCACAGTCATGCCCAGATTAGTTACCATTTCACTATATCTATGCGGGTACCATTTAGATACAATGCCGGGACACTCACGGTGGTAATTGGTCTATGAAAAAGTATTATGCTTTGCGATTTAATTGGATTCAGCAACAGTTTTATTATCCACAGCCCACGCACTAATTCGAGATAAATCATTATTGAATTCATCAACACTGACGGATAAATTGTCAACGTTGGCTGGAAGAAATAGTTGAACGTCATCAGCATACAAAAGTATTGAACAAGATTCCGGGACAAGTATCAAATCATTAATGTATATGGTGAATAATAACGGTCCCAAGATTGAACCCTGCGGTACACCTGAGCAAAGAGGTAATAAACCTGAAGTTCGATTGTGAGCTACAGTAGCTTGTTGTCTACCTGTGAGATAGGACCACATAAAGTTAGCTGCTGAAGTACAAAAATCAAACTGACTAAGTAGTTTATAACATAAGATACGATGATCCACCGAGTCAAAGGCCTTCGAAAAGTCGAGTAAACACAGAATTGTGGGTTGTCGTAGTTCAATGTTTTGTCGCACCTTCTCAATAAGATAGAGGAGAGTAGTAATAGTACTGTGTTTAGCTCTAAAACCAGACTGTTGATCGGAAATTAGATTATTATTATCAATAAATTCCCGGATTTGACTATATAACAAGCGTTCCAATACTTTCGACAGCACGGGAAGAATACTTATGGGTCTAAAATCTTGAGGTGTAGATGCTTGACTTTTTTTTTTCGTTGGGTATACTTTTGCAACCTTCCACTGAGCTGGGAATGAGGATGTGGTAATTGCTGTATTAAATATATGCAAGATAGGCCTAAGTATGTATGGGAAAATAAGCCTAAGGAAGCGAATGTCTATGTTATCAAGACCAATAGCATTAGATTTAATAGATTTAAATGCAAATACCACTTCGTCAAAGGTCACATTACGAAACGCAAATCGACCATTACTGGCATCATACGATAGCTCATGAGAATCTGGATCCAAGGAAGTATTATGTTGTGCACTATTTATAAAGTAAACATTCAATTCATCCGGATCGAAACTACATGAGTTATCAGCCTTAGGAATAATTGCTGCCTCTTTGATGTTCCTCCAAATCATCTTAGTTGGTAGGTTTGGGCAAAGTTTAGCATTAAAGTAGGACAACTTTGCATTACGAATTACTGAGACAGCTTTGTTGCGAAGTCTCTTGTAGTTTGCTTTTAACTCAGGACCTCCATACCTTTTCCAGCAACTGTAAGCAAAATTTCGCTCTATAATTAGTGCCCTAATGTCATCATTGAACCAAGGAGACCGAAAACAAGTTTTTAATGAATACTCAGGCGCAAATTCATTATATAAATTACCCACAACCTCACTAAAGTATTCAACCTGGAAGTCAACATCAGAAGTGTTGAAGATGGCATCCCAATCTAAAGACAGCATTGCTTCATTTAATAGTACGGTATCTATTCTGTTGAGATTTCTACACATGATGGTGCGCTGGAGAGGTCTGATAAGGTGAGGAAGTGCTAGGGATGCCACGATAGCATGATGATCACTAATTCCGGGTACAGCAACCTCAATTTGTCCTTTAACGAGATTAGGTACATTGAAGATAATCAGATCCAATAAGCTAGAACCACTATCATAGTCTTTAGTTAAGGAAGATGCATTTTTATTGCTTTCTTTCATCTGGGCTTCTAAAATTTTCATATTATTATCTAAACAGATTACGTTTGGACTTTTTACCGGGTTAAACTTAATTTTGTTAAGAAAGAATTTTTTGGGAAAAGGAAGACACCCAGAACACCCAGAATTTATTCTGAGTTTATATGAGAAGAGATCAGTTTGATCTATTTTCAAGCGTCTGCCGCAGGCAGAAAATCACTCTGCACCGATGAGTGTAAGGTTTTCTGCTGACACGAAACGCTTCTTATTCTTCCTTTTCTTCTTTATTTTTCAGCCCACTGCGTGGCGTTTCTTTAATTTATTTTTAAATTTTTTTAATAAATAAAAAATTGTTTTTTTTTTATTTTTCTCAAACTTTTCATTTCTTTCTTCTTTTTTTCATTTTTTCATTTGTTTTTCAAATCACACATTTTCGATATTTGTGACCTGTTGATGAGTCAAACCAAGACTTGAAACTTGTCACCAAAAATTAATGGGTTGTGTGATGAAATAACAAATTAGAACATTTTTCAGCTTTTGCTATATACCGGAGAATCCCAAAAAAATTTTTCTTGAACAAAATTATTATCTAAGTCGTTGTTAATCTTGATTTGATTATTTAAATTAGTAATTATATTATGATTGTTCTCATCTATCATTCTTAAATGTTCTTCGATTTCTAATCTATCTTCTTCGTCCATAACACCAAACATCCATTATATCCTGTGCGAATGATATTCATAAGTTCTCTTTTATTTCTTTATCTTGGGACAATAGTACTGAATTCTGCGTATAGTTTTGTTATTTTGTTCTGGATATATCGTGTCTGATTTTCGTCTCTTAAGAGTTCAATTCTTAAATTACTTTTCTTCTCCAGAGTTTCTATCATATGTTGAATTTCTGCTAAATCTATAACGTGTAGTATTTTTTCATATCCTTCAATGAGTGAAATGTTCCCTTTCTCAATTATGAGTTTGTGCCGTTAGGAGCACTATGACCAAAATTAGATTAGGTTTTGGTCCTGTAAAATATTTATGTTGTTTCTTAATTCCATTAGGGTGAACTTTCCTATTGAATTTTTCATCAACAATTTTATTCGAACAATTTCTAACTTTTATTTGTTTATATTTGGGTAAATGCTTTTGTCTTTCTGTTTCATAATTTTTGATAAAAGCTTCTTTATGTTGATACGATTCGGGTAGTTCTTTTCTTTCGACATTTAATTTACGTATTATTTTCTCCTTATTGCTTTTATTTAATCTGTAGATTTCATCTTTGGACTTACCTCCTCCTACTAATGCTAAGATTGGTTTTTCCTTTATCATACTGTGGATTGTATTATTATAAAATTCAATCGCTTTGTTTACCTTGTCAGTTACGTTAAGCTCAGGGTTATGTACTGTGAGTATACGAATATGTTCTGAAAGAGTGCTATGGATTCCTTCTATATCCGCGTTAGCTTTATGAGTTTTAGGTGCTGTAAAATGATAGTGTATTCCCTCTTTATTGAAATAATCCCTCATATTTACATTATTAAAATCGTTATCTAAGACAACCTTTTGGGGTTTTCCCAGAATAGCAATTCTATTCCTAATATATTGTGGTATTTTTAAACTATTTTTATCTGTGATATCATTCCCATATAAATTTTTTGTTAATTTGTCCATTATTGTAATGAAGTATTTCTTTTGGCAATGATAAATGTCTACATGTATTATTTCTTTTAGTTTTTTCGGTGTTTCACTAACTTTAAATTCATACTTTTCGGGACGTCTTTCGTATTTTGCTAAGTTACATATTTCGCAATTGTTTATATATTTTTGTATTAACTCTTTTAATTTGGGATAGTAGTATACGTCTTTTATTTCCTCATAATTTTCATTTATTTCTCTATGGTTATTTTGTTTGTGATAAAATTTGATTTTACTGAACGTTTCTTCTTCTAAAGTCAACTCTTCCGCCAGCTTTGTGCTCTTTATGAATTTTAGACTTCTGTTGTTACTGAATAATTCTATTAATTTTTCCTGTACGATATTAAGTTGAGTGTATTCTAACTCTGAGTATATACCTACTGTACCTTTGTTTTTCATAAGTTTCCTTAAGACATAGTACAGATAGTTTGAATTCTCCAATTCTTTCTCAGATATAAAAATCTTTCTGTTTCCGTTTATTGTTTGAGTTTCCTGACCTTTCGTTCTCACTAGTAGAATCTGTGTTCTGTACTTATTGACTATCTCCCCTCTAATTGGAATATGATCATTCACTTCTTCAATTCCACAATGAATTGTAGCCTGATCGGTTTCAAGTTCTCCGTTATTAATTTCCTGTTCATCTATGTTTATTCTGCTTAAGAAGTCATTTTCTTTTCCCTTTACATACTCAATTTCGTAATCAAACTCATTTAATTTAATTTTCCACCTTTGTAATTTGCTGTTGGGTTCTTTTAAACTGCTAAGCCATACCAGTGGCCTATGATCCGTTTTTATTAAGAATTTTGTTTCATACAGGTAGGGCCTAAAGTATTTCGTCCACCAGACGATTGCAAGTTATTCTTTTTCAATCGTACTGTAATTCCTTTCGTGTTCATTTAGTGTCCTACTAGTGTAAGAAATAGGGTGTCCATCCTGTGATAGGACCGCTAATACTGAAAATTGTCTTGCGTCTGTAGTCAGTACCAATTTCTTTTTAAAATCTGGGTACTGTAAGATTGGGTGGTTTATAATTAATTCGTTTAATTTTTCAAAAGCATTGATATATTTTCCATCTTTTGCATTTATCTTATTATCCTTCTTTAAACACTGTGTTAAAGGTTGTGCAATTTTCGCATAGTCTTTTATGAATTTTGTATAATAACCAGTGATACCTAAGAAACTTTCAATGCGTTTTTTAGTATCCGGTATTTTAAGATATTTTATAGCTTCAATCTTTTTTGGATTAGGTTTAATGCCATCATTTGTCAATATATGACCTAGATATTCCGTATCTTTCGCAAAGAATTTACATTTATCTATTTGAATTTCCAGATTATATTTTCGAAGAGAGTTAAATATTTTATTAATAGAATCCAAGTGTCCTTGTAATGATGTACTAAAGATGAGAATATCGTCGAGATAAACTACACAAGTTTTGTTAATATATTCTGCCAATATAAAATTCGTCATTCTTTGGAATGTCGCTGGTGCGTTCTTGAGTCCAAATGGCATACGTATATATTCATCATGTCCGCTTGGTGTAGAAAATGCTGTTTTCTCCATATCTTTTTCATCTACAAGGATCTGATGAAATCCTTTAGCTACACTGAAAATAAAATCGTTCGTAGTTTCAATGAACGACGTTCATTGAGTATGAATTCATTGTAATTATGTAAAATTCATTGACACAATGAAAATTTCATTATTCAATTTTTATGATTTTATGAACTGTTCATAAATACCATAAACACAAGTTCATTAAAGTTTCGATATTATGATTTTGCTAATTTAAACGATTTTCATGATTATTCAAAATCATTTAATGAATCTTTTCATAACTTCAATCACTTTATGTCAAACAACAGCTTTATAAGTGTCAATAAACATTTTTTAGATACAATGAATGATTTTCAGAGAATTGGATATAATAGAATGCATTTAATTTTTTTCATTCTTTTATCAACAATTTCTAGAATATATAATTTTTAGGCCATTTATTTAAAATTCACAAAATCCGTTAGAAAAGAACAGTTTGTAGTATTAATGAATGATGTTCATAGTATCAATGAACGATATTCATAACGTTAATGAATCATGTTCATAGCATCAATGAACGATATTCATAGCGTTAATGAACCATTCATAATTTCAATGAATCATAATTACAGTGAATAGTTCATAGCGTCAATGAAAAAGTTCATAGTGGCAGTGAAAAGGTTCATACATCTCGATAAATTAGTCTAACGCAATCAGTATTACAGAATATTTCTTCGTCACTCTTGCATTAGAAGAAAGTGCGATTGTGATCCGAAATTTCTAAACTGTTTATTTAAAATCGTACAATATTGAAATATACAACATATTTTAGTGTGTTACATGAAAAAGTGATATGTAAGTAATTCCAATTCCAGTTTATTAGTTTATTATTTTTTATATGTGTACATACATAAGTGCATCCAGAGAACTGTTTGTTTTTAAATCAATAATACAATATTTCAGATAGTAAAAGATAGTAGAGAGTTCCACTTATTTTGTGTGCATAAAAGAAGACTTTTTAATATTTGAATTTTTAACTAAAAGCAATATGATATGTTTTATTTGTCGACAAATTTTTGCTTCAATTGATCTTTTAATTATTCATCTGAAACGTGTTCATCTTTTAACCACTAATAGTACATTTCGATGTGTTGAAAATAAATGTTTTCAAAGTTTTTCGAAGCTTGATTGCTATAAAAGGCATTTAGTACGGAAGCATTCTCCTCCGACAGAACATTCTGATAATATTTCTAACATTGCATCAACAAAAGACTCCTTTGAAAAGATCCCGTCTCATGAAACATCAGACAATTCTCAAAATAGAGAATTTATTAAAGATATTTTCCGAGATAAAAGAAATATGCAAATTCCTCAAAATAGTGTTGTAACTGAACTAGATCTCATAACTGAATTTCTGATATCATCAGCAAAATTTGTCGTGTCTCTTCACAATTATAACAATTTTACTAGAAAAGATGTGTCTGAAATTCGAGATAAAGTAAAGCTACTGATATTGCACCCATTGTTAAATATATTTAAAAGATTTTCTGACTTAAAACTGAGAGAGTACATGCAGATTTATAATGAAGTTTCAAGTATTATAACACATTGCAGAGATGCATTTAAATATTCTAAAACAGATTACCAAATGAATCAATGGCTTCAAAGGGAAGGTTTGCTTCAAAATATGCAGAGATTGAGTCAGTTCATCGTAATGGTGATCTTGCTTACCTTGAAAAAGAAGTGCGCGGAGTACTTATGCCCTTACGATTTCAATTTGAAAAAATTTTTGAGAAAGATGGGTTTTGAGAAAAAATGCTCACATGAATTCTCTAAAAATAAGTCCCAAATATAAAAATTTTAGTCAAGGTAAGTTATGGAAACAAAAATCTAGTCTTTATCCAAATAAAATTACAATTCCTTACTTTTTATATGTCGATGATGTAGAAATAAACAATGCTCTTGGTTCTCACGCTAGTTCGCATTCAATATGCAACATTTACTATTCATTTCCATGTTTTCCTAAAAAAGAATCAATGTTAGATCATGTTTTTCTAGCTGCAATAGTAAGAACAAAAGATTTAAAAATTCATGGTAATGATAAATGTCTAAATGCATTAGTGAACGAATTGCAATACCTTGAAATTGACGGTATAAATATAAAGGCTCAAAGCGGTAATTATAAAATCCATTTCATCCTAGGTTTAGTGTTAGGAGATAATTTGGGTCTTAACGGAATTTTTAATTTCAGTATATCATTTTCTAGTAAATCATTTTGTAGATTTTGTAAAGCATTAAAATCGGAAAGCCAAACATTATGTCATGAGAGAGAGGATAAAATGAGAACGAGATTGAATTATGCAGAAGATATTAAAATAGATGATGTTTCGGTAACTGGTGTTAGAACTGAATCTTTATTTAACAATATTCCTTCATATCACGTTGTTGAAAATTTTTGTGTTGATGTAATGCACGATATTTTCGGAGGTGTGTGCCATTACGACTTCTGCCAAATTATATCATATTTTGTAGATAGAATGAAATACTTTGATTTAGAAACATTAAATTTTAGAAAAAAAAATTTCAATTATGGACCTACAGAAATAGGAAACATTTCAGGAGAAATTAAAGTTCATCATTTAAAAAATAAACATCTAAAAATGTCAGATAGTGAAATGATGACCTTTGCAATATTTTTTCCGTTGATGATTGGTGATATGGTGCCTGATGATGATGAAGTTTGGCAGTTCCTATTAATTCTCATAGAAATAATTCACATTACTCTCTGTTTTGAAATGACAAATGAACTAGTAAATATTTTAAAATTTAAAATAAAACAACATCATAGAGAATATCTTCGTCTTTTTAATGGTAATTTAAAACCAAAATTCCACAACTTGACACACTATCCTAGTATAATAAAAATGTCAGGGCCTCTTAGAAAATTTTGGTGCTTTAAGTTTGAATCAAAACATCGACAGTTTAAAATTTATTCTCACACCATAACTTCTCGCAAAAATATCTGTTTGACATTAGGGAAAGAGTATCAATTAAAATTTGCGAATTATTTATTGCAAGACAAACACTTTGACGAATTTTTATTTGATGAAAAGCACCAAGTTACTGGAAGTAGTTTTGAGGACATTATTACTGAAAAACTTGAAAATTATTCAAAGGAAATGAAAATATTTACTGAAGTAATTTTTAGAGGAATTTGCTTTACAAATAAATTTTATGTGGCCAAATATGACGACGATATACAAATTCATGTAATTTTGAATATTATTAAAACAGAAAAATCTGTATTCTTGTTCTGTTAGAGAGTTGAAGGTATTCGATATGATCCCCACTTGTTAGCTTTTGAAATAGATCCCTCATCACTAAGGGAATTTTCTCTATTATGTATATATGACGTAATAGGACCACCGTTAAATATTATTAATACTGCAAATGGAAAACAAATGATACGTGTAAAAGAATACTACTCCTCTTGTTTATAAAAAAAATATATAAATGTTTCCATTCTGAATTTTTTAAGTTTATTTTACTTTTTACCTTGGAGCAACAATTTTTTTCAATTATCAGAAATTTCGTCGTCAATAAATGACTCATTTTATGCCAGAAAAAAATAGTCCGTCGAAGAAAATGCAAAACTCGGGAGATACATTTATAGCAGCTTTGTTGAATTCTGGCTTACTCAACGATAAGATAACCCAAGAAAGTGGAGCCAACTTGGAGACTCTTCCTGCAAGTACATCAGCAGATGGAACAATCACTATCACAGATGTAAATCTTGGAATACAGCAACAGCTCTCGTATGCTAGTTTCGAAGCACCTTCCACTTCTACATCGGAAGAATGTACATACACAGAATTTGATGGGCTGCCACATAACGAGAGCAGAAGTGTTTGTGAAGAAAATCAGTGTGATCTCTTGTCCTTGCTGAAAGACTGGAATCTTGAGGAGCTTTATGAACATTTTCAATGTAAGATAAAATTGGTAAAAATAGAGCAATAAATTAAATTAATTTACAGTTTAGCACAAAATATAACGACAAAAGTACTAAAAATTATTAAAATACATCATATCGAACGATTATTGCGAAATTTCGATTTGGGAACGCAAATTATATTTGAATATGAGTTGGAAAAATGGAGAGAAGAAATCGGATGTCCTCTTCAAAGTTTTAATTCAGAGAAGAAATTGTTGCACTCGTCACAAAATCAAAGATGTAAATCATTTTCCAGATCGCCTACTTCTTCTCCCCACTCATCGCCATATCCACAAGTTTCAACTCCAGAGTCTCCACCAAATAAAACTAAAAGTTTGGCTGACATTTTAAATGAAACGAAAAAAGGCACACAGTTATCAGACTATTATAATGAACACAAATAATTTAAAGAAGAACAAAGAATAATTTTAGTTAATACAATTGCCCAATACTTTGACGAGAATGATTTGAATCTTCCACTGTCCACTACGTATATATAAGAACAGGAAATTCTTGACAGATCTGCTACTGAGAAATTGGTAAGAAATATGTAAAACATTTACATCAATGCTTATAATAAAATGATTTTAACTGCACAGCAATTTTATCGTACATCGAAGAGAGGCAGAATATAACTTAACATCCAGCGCAGCAGAAATACACGTAACGAGACAACGCATCACTTTTTACCAACAGGTGCCGGCATTCGAGCGGAATCGTGGGATTCGCAATTTCAGCAATTTAATTTAGTTAGGAAAATGAAAATTTGTTAGAGTTAATTCAGTTAATTTTCTACGGGTTTTGTAAACGGTCATATAAAATAAATCATATAAAAATTTATATTTTATTGTTGTTCTTATTTTTTTTAAAGTCTTTAAAAGTAAAACGATTAACTGGCGCCCGAGCTGGGACCGGTGTAAGAAGTGTAAAGAGTGTAAAATATCAGGATAAACAAACCTGAAGGATTAATAAGCCAGGGGACAACCAAGCCCATACTTATAAATAACCTAGGATAACCACGCCTGGAAAATCCGACACTCAAATAGATAGGATAACCAAACCAACTCTATACCAGCACACAGCACCAAAAAGATGTGAGCAAAGTTTATTGATTTGATTGAAACTAATTTAATTAGTTTTATGAATTATATTGAAACAAATTTTATTGATCGAAATTATTTTAATTGATTTTACGAATCATAGTGAATTGATTTTACATATGGTAGTGAAATGAATTTTTGATGAACTAAATTTGAATTGATTTTACGAATTATAGTGGGAAAAAAACAATCCCTTTTTGAGTGAAACAGAATTAAATTAGATTCGTATTGGTTCTATTAAGCTATAGTGCACAAAGCAATATTTTATTATTGATTCTTTAAAGAAACCGAACGCATTTAATATTTTTGATTCTTCCCTTCTTCTCTCTTCTTCCTGTGCGTGAAAATCTTTGTGCGACAATAAGATTTCATAGAGTTCATTAAAGTGACAGAAAAAAACTTCTAAGCAAATCAGTATTTTTTTTCTCTCTCCCTATTTCTTTCTAGAGAAATCGCAATCAAACCCACAAAAATGAGTAAGATTGATAACAATAACATTCTAAAACAGCCTGTTTTAAATATCAATGCAAGCCCACCAGCTTCCAATCATTTATCTACTACCCCAACCATCCATATTCCAAATAATGTGATTGAAACTCAGTTAGCCGAAACTATAAATATACTAGTTAACCCTGAAGCGGATATTAATAATGATATCGACCAACGAATTGACGCTGGTCACGAAGGAAATTTATCCGACATGGATAAAATACCTGATGTTGTTAAAAGCCTCAGGGAGTTCTCTGGACAAGATTTTCCTCGTGGAAAAAAAGCGTGGAGAGAATCCTGAGAATCCGAGCATTTGAAAGGATCACCGAAATATTACGGAATCCTAAATGTTATGAGGAATAAGGGCACGCAGATATTGCCTTGGAATCTTATAATACTCCTCTAAATTGGGAGAAAATTTCAAAGTGTCTTACCATATATTATGCCGATAAAAAGGATCTGGGAACCTTGGAATACCAAATGACCACCTTGATACAAAGTAATTAATCTATTCCAGAATTCTATCAAACGGTGTATCACCATTTATCACTTATCTTAAATAAACTCAGCAGTATGGAAATGAGCCAAGAGTCATTAACAAACATGACACAGGCTTATCGAGACAAAGCTTTAGACACTTTTGTTAGAGGACTAAAAGGAGATCTTCCTAGACTTCTCAGTATGAGGAAACCAGTAGATCTGCCCCAGGCACTACACCTTTGTCTGAAATTAGAAAACGTAGACTATCGGGTTCAACATGCAAATCATACCTAAGTATTATAGATCACAGCATCGTCCAATACCTCCCATTGCACCAAGAAGAAATAATATCCAACGCCAACAAACTACCCCGATTCCAGCTCTTAGAGCACAATTCTACCCAGAATTAGTTCATAATCCCCAAAAGTTTCAAATACCACAATTCTCCTGGCAGCAACGTCCCCAATTTTACCAATCACCGAAACCACCGATGGGGCTACCTCCCAAGCCCATAGCTAAACCTGAGCCCATGGAGATAGATCGCTCATTACGCTCCCATGTAGCAAATTGCCAGAACTATCAGAACAGATATAATTTACGTCAATTTGTGCATAAACGACCACAATCCCAACAAAGAGTACACTACGTCGAACAAAACCAAACCGACGAATACGATGATACTGAACAGCAATCCTTCTCAGTACAACGACTTGAATGAATATGAGCAGGACATTAGAGCAGAAGATTCGAACCACGATCAATCTCTAACAGATTACGTGGACCCTAGTAATAGCTCTGTTCTAGACCCACCCGAACAATTAGACGACATCCATTTTTTAGGCTAAAGCGCTCTTCGCTTCCATACTTTGAATATGTAACGAAGAGCGGAAAAACACTAAAAATCCTAGTAGATACTGGGTCCAATAAAAACTACATCCAACAACGACATGTTCGATATCCCATTCAGAATAACAAAATATTCCTCGCCACTTCGGTTGCAGGAAATATTGAAATAACACATCATGCTTTGATAAATTTATTTGGTCCAGAAATTGGAAATTTAAAATTCTTCATATTACCCAGTCTTATCACATTTGACGGAATTATCGGCAATGATAGCTTAAAAGAATTGAAAGCTGTTATCCATACAAATGAAAATTACATGTTCATCAAACCAAACATTCGGATATGGCTAAAACAACACATATCTGATTCTGTCAACTCAATTAATATTAGAAGCTCCCATATGACTAAAGAGCAAATCGTTAAATTAAACGGTATTATAAAAGAATGTCCTAAATTGTTCTCAGAGCCGAACGAAAAGCTGACCTACACTACGATCGTTAAGGGGGAAATTCGTATCACCACAAATGACCCAGTGTACTCAAAATCGTACCTTTACCCTATGTCACTGAAAAAGGAAGTTGAAGATCAGGTCCAGGAATTACTCGAAAATGGCATTATAAGACCATCTAGATCACCATACAATTCTCCAGTCTGGGTCGTCCCAAAGAAAATGGACGCATATGGTGAGAAAAAGTACAGGATGGTCATTGACTATCGGAAATTGAACACTGTTACAATTCCTGATAAATATCCCATTCCTGAGATTAACGAAATGCTTGCAAACCTAGTGAAAAACAATTTATTCACCATCGCAGACCTGAAGAGTGGCTTCCATCAGATACCTCTTAGAGAATTAGATATCGAAAAAACGGCCTTTTCCATCAATAACGGAAAGTACGAATTCACTAGATTACCCTTTGGCCTAAAAAATGCCCCTGCCATCTTCCAAAGAAACCTAGACGATATTTTACGAGAACACATAGGGGAGAGGTGTTACGTCTACATAGATGACATAATAATATTTGGTAAAGATGAAACAGAGCACTTGAAGAATCTTGAAGTAGTGTTTAAAACGCTGGAAGCTGCCAACATGAAAATCCAGCAAGATAAATGTGATGTCTGAAAAAGACGGATTTGGACGCTCATTTGAAGAACTGTTAGAACGATCAGTAAAAGAATACAATTTCACCATCCACTCCACTACTGGAAAAAAACCAGTTGAGCTGTTCTATGGGCGAGATCCAGCAGTCAATCACGAACTGTTTGAGGAAACTCGTGCAAAAAACATAGAAAAGTTGAAACAAAAACAACAGCAAGCCATCGAATATCACAATAAAAAAAGAAAGAACATCAAAAATTACGAAGTTGGGGAGACCATATTTGTTAAACATAATAAAAGAATAGGGTCAAAACTAACCGCTAGGTACACTAAGGAAATAGTAAAAGAAAACCATAATACAACAGTCCTTACAGAATCAGGCAAAAACATCCACAAAAGCAACATTAGAAATTGAATATTTCTCATTTCAGATTCGCACTCTGCCAAACCGGAAGCGAGGTCCAGATTTTGGATTACTCCAACTCACACATACCTTGAGCACGGGTACCGCAAGGATCCAGGATGATAACTTCAAATTAATCCATATTATCGACCTCATTCAGTACGAATCATTTATATCCGAGATTACTTCATTCCTACAAAACCACATCCCCAAAAATCATTCGCTATTCCCATAACTTAATCACGAGTTAACACAAATTCAAGATTTATTCAGTAATTTAAAATCACATAAAGTTAAAAGGTCATTGGATTTCATTGGGAGCGCATAGAAATGGATTGCGGGAAATCCAGACCATGAAGATTTTATAATGATACAAACCAAAATGAACAGCGTCTTACAAAATAATAATAAACAAGTTGTTATTAATGAACTCTATAATGAAAAAATCAATAATATTACAACTACAACTAACGAAATATTAAAATTAATTAAAAAAGAAAAACAATTTAATGATCAGGCAGTCCTAGATATTCAGTACAAACTAAAATTAATTAAGGAAGAACTAACGAACATTGGATATGCCATTCATTGGGCTAAGTCAGGAGTAATTAACGCAATAATGTTATCAAAAAGGGAGATCCAATCGGCCACAGACATTTTAAATAAAGAAAATTTACCATACTCAACACCAGAGGAAGATTTAGACTTTGCTAACGTGAAAGTCATTACAAATACCATTTCACTATTCTATGTAATAAATATCCCTATAACAACCAATGTAACATTTGAAGAATTACTGCTTAAACCTGTTAAGATAAACAATGTTATTAATGAAATACTTTATGACAAGATCTTAAGAAATAAAGATAATATTTTTGCTAAAATAGGTAATTGTAAAACTTTAGGCTACTTATCAATTTGCAATCAAAGGAACGTTATAGATATTAGTAAAACGGCTTGTATTCCACATCTCCTCAAAAGTCTCAATGCCACCTGCAACAAGATCAACAATCAACACGTGACTACAATAGATGAAGTCTCTGAAGGAATTCTGCTGCTAAATCAATTCAACGGTATCATGAAAGCTGAAGATACCCTGCATGATCTGAATGGTACCTTCCTAGTCAAATTTCATAATACAACGATTGGTATCGATGGGGAAACCTTCATATCAAAAGAAAGGTCAACCTTACACGCCTTACCCGCTATCTTACAACTCAACCCAATAGAAGAGCAATACAGAGAATTACTATCACTGGAAATGATGAAGGAACTCCATATCAACAACACCAAGCGTATAGAACTTCTGAAATCTGATAAAAATCTACATCAATGGACCAGTTATGGATTTCTCACCACAATAGGGATCATATTAGCCTTCATAATAACATCCATGGCAAGGAAAAGGAAAACACAAATAGACATAATCCAGAAAAGAGATGAAACTACTCAACATGTCATTAACCCAGATACAAATGAAGATGGAAACACCCAGTCAGCTGGAACAATAACACAATCTGCTATTTTCAACTTACCGCAAAAACACATAGTTCAACGACCCAAATTTTTCGAGATTTGACGGATGAGGACATCCGAATTTAAGAGGGGAAGACTTAACATCCAGCGCAGCAGAAGTACACGTAACGAGACACTGCATCACGTTTTACCAACAGGTGCCGGCATTCGAGCGAAATCGTGGGATTCGCAATTTCAGCAATTTAATTTAGTTAGGAAAATGAAAATCTGTTAGAGTTAATTCAGTTAATTTTATACGGGTTTTGTAAACGGTCATATAAAATAAATCATATAAAAATTTATATTTTATTGTTGTTCTTATTTTTTTTTAAAGTCTTTAAAAGTAAAAAGATTAACTTATATAACAAGTTCACCAATTTTAAATCTTCGGCAAGAACTCTCACAAAGGTCAAACAAAATTGTGAAAGCAAGTCTGAACAGAATAGTGAGAAGGAAACTTTCGGTAACAAACCATTAATTAAGTTTTTCTAACTACATAATATTAAAAATACTTTTTGAAGTTCCAGAAGATGACGCTGACGTCGTGAAGAGATCTTTAAAACACGATAAACTCTCAACCGAAGAATTCGACCATTTATGGAAGGCTTGTAGTCGGTCCAGGCTAAAGTATATTAGCGAGTCTGTAACAAATGCTGAGATCTTTAGAAAATGGCCCGAATATAGCAACCTCAGGGTTTTCGTTTGGTATGTGGATATTTAGAATTAAAATTTATTTTTAGAAGTAACCTAATTTCATGTATTTCAGATTGATATCGACTTCAATGTCCGGTTTAAAGATAGCCCATCAATCTTAGATATATGGGACGGCGTTCATCTACATCTTCTGGAGTTTTTAAGCACGGAAGGAGTTATAAGTAGCAAACCAATCAAGGTTGAACTTGGCATTTTAATGAAAAATGACCAAAACGAAAGTAAGACAGTTATTTAAAAGTATAATTACTATGCGTTTAAAATAAAATAACTATTCACAGATAGTCGGAATACAATTTTACTATGGGCGGTCCATAGATTTCTAGTACCTTGGCAAAGAGTAGTAACCAAGAGCAGTGATGGAAAAAATACGGTAACAAGGTTCACTATTGCAGATTCAGAGGAATCTTTTATTGTCAACTGTAAGTCATATGAAGAGCTGGAACATCTGCTTAGATTCAAGAAATCAAAATGTGAGCATATTCAGCCTTTTGTTTTAACAATTGGCAAATATATGAGGTCCATAAAGGACATTTTTGTTTATTTCGATGATTTGAAATTTCCTTTCAAAAGTGTAATAAGAGCGGTGCACATATGCTTTCAAATATATTTTTTGTTTAATTTAAAATATCCAAAGGCATCTTCCACTTTTTTGAACTTCATCCAACTTTTTTTTAATAATATCAAATCCAAGGAAACTTATGCCAAAGTTAATATTATTATAAATGAATTTAAAAAAAAAGACAAATGGCAATCAAGTAAGCTATATATCAGTTAATTCTTTATTATAAAAATGAAATAAATGCATCTGCTATATCTATGTAAAATTTCATATCCAATACTTTCTTACATTGTGACTAGTGTGTTTGGCAGAATGCTTCTTGACGCTACATCTGCAGGATTGGATTTGGAGGGGACGTGATTCCAAGTAGTTTGTGGTATGTTTTCATGTATTTCCGAAATGCGATTGGCCGCGAACATTTTCCAGGTGGATAGATGCTTTCGCAGCCAAGTTAGAACTATGTTAGAGTTTGTCCATGTTCTAACCTTAACTTTTTCTAGTTCTAAATCTTTGACAACTGGTTTAATAAGTGGGGAAAGTAGGACAGCGCCACATAGCTCTAGTCGAGGTAGTGAGTCTGGATTGATGGGAGCTACTTTAGTTTTTACTGTCACAGTTTGTTGGCAGTCCATTTACGTAGGTTGAATGTTCCCTTTGCTAAGGCCTCGATAAGTTCACGTTGCAGTTGTGAGAGTATGGGCTCCTGAGACTAAGTCATCGACATAGAACTCTTTCATGATGCTCTTAGCTGCAAGGGGATAATTAGTCGCTTCATCTCATGCTAACTGCTGTAGCGTTTTGATGGCAAGATATGGCGCTAGTGTTGTTCCAAATGTGACCGTAGTCAAGGCATAATCTTTCAACTCTTCATTTGGAGTATTTCTCCATAATATTTTCTGGAAATTTTGGTGTTGAGGTGCCATCTGGATCATTCTGTACATTTTCTCCATATCTGCTGTAAAAGAGAACTTGTAAGACGCCATCTTAGTAAGGTAGTCCAAAGTGTTGGTTGGATTGTAGGTCCAACTAGCAGTTGCTCATTTAATGATATGCCATTTGACGTACGAACTGAGGCATTGAAAACTATTCGAAGTTTTGTGGTAAAACTCTCCTTGAGCACAAGCGTGGTGTGGTAGATAGTAGAAAGGAATGTTTTCGTATATTTTGTTTTCTACTAGTGTTGGTGGAATAGGCTTCATGTGGCCAAGCTGAGTGTATTCATCTATGCAATCTTTGTATAATTTGCCAATTGCTGGGTTGTTGGACAATTTTTTCTCTAATTGTAGGAATTGTTTAACAGCCATATTCCTAGATTGTCCAAGCTGTGGTGCATTGCGGTTCTTGAATGGTAAATGAACCTCGTATTTTCCAGAGGGTAGGCGTTTTGTTGTGTTTTTGTACAACGTTTCACAACGTTGATCTTCGTGTGACAATGTTGGTCGGATGGTGCATTCTTCGAGCTCCCAAAATTTTCTCAACTGATTATCCCACTCGGTATTTATTGTAGTGTGGGTGAATAACACAGTTGTAATGGTGCTCGTTGTTCCTGGTACTGGTCCAACCAGAATCCAACCTAATTCTGTGTTTTGGTCTGTTGGAGAATTGCCAGGTCCTCTTTTTATTCCATTTTTAATAATGGCGGCGTAAAAGTCTGCTCCAAGCAGAACATCGATTTCTCCTGGGATTGAGAAGGTGGGGTCTGCTAAAGTCAGATTGGTGATTTGTTTCCAGTTTGACACTGCAATTGTCTGGGCTGGCAATAATTCGGTAATTTTTTTGATAATAAGCATGTTACTCTCTATTTGGAATTTCGTATATAAGGAGTTAGTTGTGACAGTTGCTTGTTTTACAGCGGTGTTAGTGGGTGTTGTGCCAAGTCCAATTAGTTGATGGGTGGTTGAAGAACCTTTAAGCTGTAATCGCTTAAGAGCTCTTTCGGTCATAATGGACACTTGTGACCCAGAATCTACTAATGCTCGGAATGTCATTGTGATTCCGGATGGTGTTATAATACTAATCAGAGCTGTAGAAAGAAGAGCCCTTTTTAAGTTTGAGGTTAAACAATTTTGGACTTGCAGTTCATTATTTCTATTGGCGGGTGAGCATTGCTTTGCTTCCATATTAGAATTTTGGGAGATCTGAATAGGTGATTTTGTAACCGAATGATTTTGCTCGTAATGAAGTAATGAGTTACGATTTTTCTTGCAATGATAACACTTCTTACTGCTGGTGCAATTTAAGGTTGAATGGTTGGGTGATAAGCAGTTTTTGCATAAATGCTTATTCGAGACAACTTCGTGTCGTTGTCTCGTGGTCAGAGTTTTAAAGGTTGGACAATGAAATATGATATGGTTACCTATGCAATGACTGCAAGAGGTTTTTGTTGTAGGGGGGTGTATTCGTGTTGAACTCTTAGTATTGTTCAAGAGTCCATATATTGGTTTAGGTATGGATGGTTTTCTTTGTATCGTGTTCGACAATGTATTTTTATTTCCTATCATTTCCAGACTTCGAAAGCGAGACTCTAGGAATTTTTTTATTGTGTTTAATTCTGGTAACTCAGTGCTACTATGTAAGCTCTGTTCCCATAATTGATGCGTATCTGGGTGTAATTTCTGTACAGTCAAGTATATAATAATTGGATCCAAATTGTTTGTTTCTACATCTAAATTGTGTAATACTAATAATGCTTCTGTTATGTTGTCTAGTAGTATTTTGATACTCTCGGCGGTATCATAATTAGTGATTGGGAGCGACAATAATTTTTTTAGTTGTACGTAGACTAGAATTCGCTTATTTGAGTAGCGCTCATTTAGGAATTGCCAAGCTGGTTTGACATATTGCGTCGCATATGTCATAGTGCCTGAGCAGCTTTTCAGCTTCTCCTATTAGATTAGTTTTCAGGAAATATAGTTTGTCAACGTCTCTTAAATTATTGTTGTTATCTACATATAACCGAATTAAATAAATCGTGGAATGAAATCCACGTAGAGTATTCTCCATTGAATGTGGGAAGTTTAATTCGGGGGAGTCTTTCATTGCTTCATGAATTTGTGCTAGCATGTGATGTCTGAGTCTGAGGAGGAGTGTTGACAGGCTTTGGTGGTAGTCTATCTATATCCTCTTCCATGCTTGCTGGTTTTTCAATATAATTTTCCTGAACCTCGCTAAATGTCTCTTTCGTAAAATAATCTAGCTGGCGATCATCTGTTATCGCTGTTCTCTGTATAGACCTATGTCGAGTTTGGAATTCTTTCCAATACTCAATGAACGGTTGTAAGCGTTCTTCTGTCGCGTTGACAGTCTTCTCTTTGGTGCCTTTTGTATAGTTCTATCATTAGCTCTTCGAGTTGGGACTCAATAAACTCTGACACAGAGTCAATGGTTTCGTCACCAACGTCAGATGAGATAGATTCTCCATCTTTCGGCATTGTGTATTGGGAGGCTTAGAACTGTGATAGTGTTAAGAACTGAATTTTATTTTATATTTATTCTGACTGAGTTATCCGGCTTTGAAGGATCAATGTGAGAGCTGGTCTCGGACGTGGGAGGGAGTGCCGGTTTTTGAATAGATAACTCAAAAGAGCTTAAAACTAGAAATTCAAATTGACAATTCAGTGGATATAAAAATTCAATAAAAAAACAAATGGTCCAAAAAACCGTAGGCCGTCTCTTTAATTCTGAAAAGAAGAAGAAGACCGGAATTAGTTTCTGTTACCTTATTAACTACTAGAATAAAAATAATAATGCTGCTA
This sequence comes from Dioctria rufipes, assembly GCA_963924295.1. NCBI lineage: Eukaryota > Metazoa > Arthropoda > Insecta > Diptera > Asilidae > Dioctria > Dioctria rufipes. The sequence continues at coordinate 137,778,817 of OZ002740.1, forward strand.
ATACGTATGGGCGCTAGGGCAGTAAAATTACGCACATAAGAATTTTCTATGAATCAATTTGATGGTAGCGGCCCTCTCAGACAGAAAAGCTGAATAAGCAGCAAAGCGGTGCAGCAGCGTACTGCAACGTGTTGTGCAAAACAGAATGAGACCAAATTTTCAGATTAAACTCTGAACATAATTATACTTCTGTAATAAATATGGGAATTTCAGATTAAACTCGGAACAGAATTATACTTCTGTATTAAGGATAGGAATATATTTCAGATTAAAATCTGACCAGAATTATACTTCTGTAATAAATATGGGAATTTCAGATTAAACTCTGAACAGAATTATACTTCTGTATTAAGGATAGGAATATATTTTCAGATTAAACTCTGACCAGAATTATACTTCTGTGTGGAGGATAGGAACACGATTCCTATTTTTCAGATTAGAGTCTGAATCAGATGAACTCTGAGCAAAGAATGGTTTTGTGCTGCGGCTCGTCGGCTTTATATAGCCGCCGCATCCAGTTATAGCTCTCGCCTCTCGGTGTTGCCCTAGCGACGTTTTATGCAATTGCTTGTATTTGACTGAGGCGAAGGCGAAGTCAGCTGACTGATGAAATGTCATTATATGACATTGCGAAATTGGCACAGAGGTAAGTTGCTGTAATTAATATTGCTTTTTTTTGTTTCTTCTAGTATTAGTAATGAATTTGTTTGTTTGTTTTTAGATGACACGAGTCGTGGAAGAAGATAGCTGATGGCTTAAAATCCTTCATACCGCAGCGTATCAAATCTTCAGCGGAAATTAACGTGACTTCGTGTGATGATATAATTTCCTATTTAGATAAGTAGTTTGTAGAAAAACTGAATACTTTGTGATTCTTTGTATCCTTCTTTTTCTTTTTAGGGTACACATTGGTGAGTTGGATATGCAGCAGAAGTTTCCTCGGAAAATAATATAGGTGAACCAAATATAGGATAAGTGGAAAACGAAGGGGTTGAATGAATGGGCCGAACACAAATCTTTAGAGAAGTATGGATGCGCTTCTGGAATAATTTGCTTAAGCTTTTGGTGCAGATTGCTGCATTTTTTCCAAAGCTCGTCAAGATTTTTTAGATGTGCCAGTAGATATTCTGGATTTGTTCGGGAAGACCCACTTTTTTTTAAGTTTATGAGGAGGCTTTAAATTTCTTTGGCTACCTCTCTTTGTTCTTCTATGAGTTTATCAGCTGCCATTTTATTTCTTTTTACCGTAGAGCAAGAACAGAGTGGTACCTTTTGATTTAAAACTACTTTTCAGGGAGAAGCAATAGAGAGTGTAAACTGTTAAGTGTAACCACTTTAGATTTTTGGTACGTCTTTCTGCTGTAGTACGCTGCTAGGCTCTTCTGCTATGCGATGATAAGTAGTTCTGTAGTAAATACTTTGCTGGTAAACTCGGAGTTTGGAGTTTAGAAGAAAGAATTCAAACTTAATTTGAATCTGTCTTTTGCACTTACCTATGTTGACGCAGTGCTAGAATTATCACTGCTGAAACAATCCAAGATTTCTTGAATTATTGCTGGTACTTTGTTGTTATCTCGAAGGATCATGTAACGATGCTCAAACTTAATTTGAGTCCGTTAACCGTAGAGGCGAGAAAGAAAAAAACTGAACAATTAAAACACATCGTAATTAGATTCCGGACTGACTCTTTATTCCCATAGCAGTCTTTAAATATAAAATTTAAATGCTTACATATAGAAAAATAATAATTTGTTGTCCACATTGCATTGACCAGTGTTAAGCAACATTATATTTTGCGCTAGCTTCACTGACCTAGTGAGTGCAATATGTGCGGAATTTGCTCACAAAGCATAAAAATATTATTGAATATTATTGCAACATGGGTTAATGAATTGAAAGTATAAAATTTATAAAAGTATGTGGTTAACTATTTATTGCAAAATTGCAAATTCCTTTTTCAGGCATGAACACTGGTTCTTCAACCAAATCGATGCGACTCCAAACTGATTTGGGACTGTCTGCTAGATTTAATTAAATGAACGCACTCAAATTTGGTTGCACTAATATGGATGCCTGAATACTGCAATATTGCAGACAACGAGAAAGGTGGCCAACTAGAAGAACCAAGTTGAACTACACTAGAGGAATACTGATAGCAGTCTGTTGGCATTCAAAATTATTTCTGGAGAATTACTTCAAGAAACGAGCTTTCGAGCTAATAAATCTAGAAAGGAGTCAAGTCTGCCTTCTAACATTTAACGACACGCTGTGTTGGGTTAAAAAGAATCTGGACACAATCACTACCAGCGACGAATTGTGCAAATAGTATGAAGTTGAAGAGGGAACTATAGAGTACATCCTTTGGTGCTTTGTTGTTGCGAAAGCTGCCTCACATAACACTCAGGATACTCGGCCAATACATTCTCATCCCTCCGGATTTAATGTCTAGCTCGCTAAAGAAGATTATTCCTTGACATTTGTCCGTTTGATGAGCTATTAAATATTAAGGGAAATCACAGTAGATAAAATTATTCTGAACCAAATTTTAGCTCGCTATATCAATGAGTTCTCAAGTTATCGTGTGGACAGACAGACAGACGAACAATGATGCAAAAATCTTAATGTACTATTATTATATTCGTGTGTATTTAACTAACTATGTTGTGCCATTATTATTTGTATGCGTTGTTATGGTCATAGTGTGCTGCAGGCAGCAGTATGCTACAGGCTGACAGTCAGAAGCCGAAACCACATAGTGCCATATAGCGAATGTGCTGCCATGATGATATAACGGCAAGACTGAGCTCTAGCTTGGACACAAAAAAAAATTCCTAACGGAAGAAAGTGAGCGTTGGAATAAATAACAATGTCCAGATGGCTTGCTACCATTTTCATTCCGCAAAGTGTTGAAGGAACAGCGAAGAATCAGCTACGACTATAACACATATAAAAAAGAAACTTAGTGTCAGAATAGCGAAAGAAAAGTAAATTTGTTCTAAGAAGGGAAAGTTTTTTCTCAAACACGAGTGTTTTGCCTGCTGATTAAGCGAAGACCACCAAACTGCGCATAATCGTTGGAAAGGAAGCGGCGGATATTTCGATATCTCAGAAATTCCAGTTGAGTTTCCCGGAATCACGGTGGCAGATAAGTAAGGGGGGATACCCATAATACAAATCCTAGTCCTCCGTGAGCAATCACGCGGAAAGACAGAGGCACCCAGGATAGTGGATTCGCATACCAAGTTTGCTAGTCAGCTATGTTAACATTTTGTGTTTTTTTTTTTTATTTGAAAGAAGAAGTAGACTTAGAATTGATAGCCACACGCGGCATAAAGTGTGATTAGACGCACCATCCGCCTTTGTGGCACACATTCCCAAAATGTACCAATACATGTGGTGAGTTGAGGTTCGGACCGGCTGAGACCAACATTAGTGCGCCGTCAGGTTAAAAGTACCCTGCTTTCGTGACGAAGTGATCAGTCTCCGAGAATTATTGCTAAAACCAAAGTTTGGAACACCTGGACATATATTTTTACTATTGCGCATCGACGCACACGTAAGCTGGTGGAATTAAATATCAAGGGTTGCACTGGAAATTTTGAGGGCGAATTTTCTCTACCACGGACTACATCTTTTGTAACTCTATGTAAGAGTCAGTCGTAAATTGTCCTTCCAAGCTATCAAGATATAAGGGAAGCATAAAAAAATGGGTTTTGTTTAGTTTTTGTTAGGAGATGGACACTTTGGGAGATCTTCAGTAGAACTTAGAACTGTAGTCAGTCCGAAGTTATTATTCATTCCTTCCAACTACATAGGTAGTGTCATTAAGCACATATCAATGGCAGGAATTTGATTACTTAGTCCAATCAGCGTATGAAATCAAGGAAAAGAGTAAAGATATATATATAAATTGCTTTATCCAAAATAGTCAGTGAGGGTCGTGCACCTGATTGTGATACGATATCGGAAGATAACAGCGCGACTAATAAGATTTTATTGCCAAAACGAAATATCTTTTCTCTTCTTCCTGAACTAGGTTTATGCTACATTGAGGTTCGTAGGGTATCCTCGAAGGGGCCTCTACGGGGGATCCGCCACAAATTAAAATTACGTAAGTGATTTGTTTTGATCCCTTAAGTGATATTATGAATTTAAACAGAAAAAAACAAAAAACACGTAAGGTGATACAATTTATTGGAGAAAATGTCGGAGTTTAAATGAATTCGGGGCAAGAACGTGACAATCTCCCTACGGTACAATAAAGTTTTATAATTGAAACTGACCGGCCAGTATCGGCCCCTTAGAACTTATTTTTAACTTTTTAACTTATTTTTTTTTTTTTGAAATTTTATTTGACTATGGAGAAAGGAAGGTATATATATATAGGTCACGTCCCCACAAAATTCACCCTTTTTTTTCGTATAATCAAAAGCACGCAGACTCAGCTAAATTATTCATTCCTCCACCGGAAAATACTTTTCCGAGAAACAAAAGTATCAAATAACATTTTAAATTATTCCTCCACCGGAAAGTGCTTTTCTGAAAAATAAAAGTATCAAATAACATAATCATAATCATTCTAACACGCGCGTTTTGCAGAAGTAAGCATTTTTTACTTACTCGAGGACAAAAATCAAAACCTAATGAAAAGTTCAAACTAATAAGAAAGTTAGGAAAAATAAAACAAAAGACCAGCGGGATCGTCTAATGAACAATAACAGGCCCTTGCCGTCAGTAGAAGAGAATTCGCAGGACCAAGTAAAACCAGAAGAAGTACAATCAGACGACAGCTGTAATATCATCATTGATAATCAGCAACAACCAAAAATTAATTCCCAAATCAGCAGCAACCTACTAAAAACCGGTTAATTAAGTCTCAACGCACACGAAGGAGGAATCAACACAATAAACACGATGACAGAAGTAAGCCTAGATCCAATAAAATATTTAAGTCAATTACCTACTTTCAATGGTGATAGAGATGACCATTATAATTTTACAAGTGTAGTAAATAGGGTTTTTCCTTAATTAGCTAAGTATGATGATCTGGGCCAAAAAATATTTTTTGATATAATTAAAAGTAGATTTACTGGAAAAGCTCGCGAAGTGATTGAAATAAATAACGGTATTACAAAGTGGCAAGAGGTGAAAACTCTTTTTGATCAACATTTCGGTGATAGGTTAAGCGTTGATCAACTTTTCGATGAACTTAGATCCATAACATTTAAAACGAATTGTATAGATATTTATAATGAAATAAGTGCTATGCTACGCAGGATAAATAATAAAACGAAATTTGAAAGTAGTGCGGAAACTGAAACAAAAAATAATTGCAAAACAGCTCTTAGAATTTTTCAAAACAAGCTACCAAAGCCAATGTTTTATTGCAGGCAACAAGATAGTTTAGAAGCCGCTATGCAAATTTTATACGAAACTGGCTATACTTTCACTAGGGTTAATTTAGGTCGAAATAGTAACATCAATAAAAATAAAAATAATAGAAATAATTCAAATAACTATAATAACAATCGAAATGATAACTCAAATTACGACAGAAATAAAAATAATTCGAATACAAATAGTAACAATTGTTACTGGAGGTACCAGAATCAATCAATTCATAGATTTGAACTTCCTAGATCCGACAGTTTCAGACAAAATTATCAAAGTCAAACCAACAACAATACGACTATTAACAGAAACGATACCGTAGAACCGATGGACGTTGACACACCGACAATCAACAGACGTAATTATAACTTCGAAGAACTTCATCACGATAGAAATGAAAATTTTCAATTAATAGCCTCCAATATCCAGTCCTACCCTATATAATAATAGACATAACTGTTCGAAAATTAAGATTAGCATCGTGAACACAGGCGTATGTAATCCTAAATGGAAAATCCCCATGCAAAACCCCGTTGAGCTAAAAACGATAAATCAAAATGTAAAAATATTTAATAAAGTTAAAATACCATTGTTCAAAGAGTTCAATAGAACTAACCAATTGGCAGAATTTTTAGAACATAATTTTCACTCTGAATACGACGGTATAATAGGAAACAATATTTTAAAGCCCTTGAATATTAATTTAAGTTATAAAAATAATTTTGATCTTCAGAAAAATATTTGCCCACTTAATCAAATTAGAATTGAGCATTTGAATAGCGAAGAGAAACAGGCTATTACAAAACTAGTAAAAGAATTTACATCCATATTTTTCCAAGAAGGAACTGATTTGTCTTTCACGCATGTGATAAAACATTCCATTAAGACGCGAAACGAAGTTTCAATCTATAACAAAAGTTGCAGGTACCCTGAGGTACATAAAACATATGTGCGGAAACAAATAAGAGAAATCCAAAAACAAAATATTATACGCTCTAGTAATTCACCATATTCGGCCCCAAAAAACTGAATGCAACGGGAAAGCAAAACTGGCGTATAGTGATTGATTATAGAAAATTAAATGAAGTCAAGATAGATGACAAATTCCCGATACAGAACATAGATGATATTTTCGACATATTAGGGAGGGCACAATATTTTACGACCCTCGATCTAGCAAAGGGATTCCACCAAGTCTAGTTAAAAGAAGAAGATATCAAGAAGACTGTTTTTTCTACTAAGGAAGGGCATTTTGAATTCACGCGTATGCCTTTTGGCCTTAAAAATGCACCAGCCACCTTCCAACGGCTGATGAATTCAGTACTTTCAGAATATTTAGGACAAATATGTCTAGTGTACTTAGACGACATTATTATATTTTCCACTAGACTAGAAGAACATGTTGATTCTACAAGGAAAATATTTTCAAAATTAAAAGAAGTCAATTTAAATGTACAACTAGATAAAGGTGAATTTTTAAGAAAAGAAACGGAGTTCTTAGGTCATGTAATATCCACTGAAGGTATAAAGCCAAATCCCAAAAAGATAGAAACAATAATAAAACACAATATAATTAGGAGAATATAATTACGATATCGAATATGATAAAAGTAAGGATAACAACGTAGAAGACGGTCTTTCTAGAATAGAAATCCATAATAATGAAATAAGCGAGGACGAGAATGAAGGTAACGAAATCGAAAGTAATAGTAATTCTTCGACGGGAGCAACAATTCATAGTGCGAGAGAGGATAGTTCAAATCATATGACAATCGTTTGTAGTCCCGTGAATATCTTCAAAACCCAAATTATATTATACAAAACCGACAGGATTAGCTGTCACAAATTGCGTAAACCATTCGGTAAAAGAAGACTTCTCATCGAATTAAAAATATTCAATGAAGAAAGTGTAACTGATCTCTTGAAAAAATACTTGCCATCCAAGGGTATCGTTGTGGTATACTCAAAGGTGACCATTTATTTGCACAATTTCAAGATACTTATTTGAAAGATTTCGGCAATAATAAGCTACTAAAATTCGCCAAGAGTAGCAAACTCTTGGAAGATATTGAGGATGATGAAAGGGCATTAGAAATAATATCAAATACGCATGAAGAATTAAACCACAGGGGAATAAATGAAACATATGAAGAAATCAGGGGCACTTACTACATTCCCAAATTTAAAGAAAACATAGATAGAGTTTTAAATAATTGCGAAAATTGTAACATTTCATTGTATAAAGTAACTGAGACACCAACTAAACCTAATGCAATTTTACATATTGACATCTGGATTGCAAATCGACAAATAATGTACTTAACACTTAACACGTAACAATGCATAAATTAAGAAGTATGTAGGTCCTGCGTAGATTTATTAGAAGCCATGAAATCGGGAATAGCAATGATGGGAGTTCCGAGAAAAATTGAAATAGATGGAGTACCTGGTTTCACAATACAAAAATTAAAACAATAATTCACGAAGAATAAAATAGAAGTTCACACCACAACCGCACAAAGGCACACAGGTAATTCAGACATCGAACGATATCATTCGACTTTAAACGAGCATACAGACAATCAAAATTTAGATAACTAAGTTTTAAAAGCATTAGAAACTTATTATAAAACCATTCATTCTACTACGGAAAAGAAACCTTTAGATTTTATTAACGGAAAAATTAAAGCAGAAGAGTATGACGAAATAGCTAATAATGTCCAGAAAAATAAAGAAAGGTACATTTATAAAATAAATAAGAATAGGGAAAATGTAATTTTAACTGATAGTAATCATCAGTATGTAAAATCAAGAAACGTAATATCAAAGATCAACAAACGGTGACAATTATAAGGACAAGAACGCAATTAAATACTATAAAGACCAAGTTAAACGTAAACACAAATACGAAACAATTACTATTCCAGGGGCCGGATTCTGTAGCACGGAGAATTTGGGAATTTGGGAGATGAGAATTGCGTTTTCTTAGAATTCTTAATTCCCTAATTCTCCATTCCCAATTCACTAACATGGTTGGAGAATTAGGGAAAACGTAAGAAATGTGAAAAAGTGCGAATCGCCTGGGACGATTAAGGGTATCAATTTTTGTTCTAGAGGGTTGGACTTTTTTTCATATGTGAGGTACATCTGCCTGTTACCTTCCACTGTCGAAATAAATTTAAATTTATTTTTTGTTGGGGTAGTTTTTGAGGGATGTAGGAGGGTAGGTTTTCTCAGATTTTCCGGGATAACGAGAGAATGGAGAGTAGAAGGAGAATGTATGTGGTATCAAAAAAAATGGGAGCTCAGCGCGAACAAGATAGGCTTATGAAAAGGGGCGGGGAGAGTGCGGGGTAGAAATGGGAGCTGATTAAGGGAAATTAAAAAAAAATTAAGACAATATCAGGAGCTGCAATAATTCGCAGGGGTAAGCTCAGGATCTCTAAGCCCAATAAAAAAAAAGTAAGAATTCACTTTGGTAATTAGCCATGCATGGGTATTATAGGCTATATTTTATTTCGATTAACGGTAATTTGCAGATTTGCGCCTAACTCTATGTGGGAGGGCTGTAGAGTATTGGAATTTTTTTGATAGATTAAGGGTTTAGAGTACAAAAATATAGGTGAATAATTTTTGGGGCAGGGTGTTTTGGGGGTTGGGGGTCGTACCACCCCTCATAGGGGGTTGCTCAAACTACGTCATGTTTGGTACCAAATTAAAGAGGGAGGAGAGGGTAATCGAGTGGTGTAGTTTGTCTTTGATAGTTTTAACGTGATAGCTGACTTTTGACAGCCGAAAAACGATTTTTTTACACTACGGTCATATACACCCCAGTTTCCATATTTTGCATATATTTCTTCCGTTCTTTGTTTCACATCCATTAGTACTCCGTTTCGAACATTTTTGTCATGGGAAGTAAATTTCCAGGACTTACCAGTTCTTCGCAATAATGAGATGAAAATATGTCAATTTTTGTACCAAAAACGGCCAATTTTTCATCTTAAAAAGGACTGCTACACTTCTTTTACAGTTATTTCCAAAACGGTTTATCGGATTCAAAAATTATTTACATATTTAATTAGGGGACAAAATGTAGATGCGATTTCATCCTACACACAAGCTTTTCCATGTATATTTAAAAATTTTACAGCATCTCTTCTGTACTGGACGACGACCAAATTGATCAATTTCGCGTGATTTGTAATTTTTAGCGGGTACTTTGAGAGACAAAATCCTTGTTCCTCTGTTAGTATTGCATGGATTTAAATAATTTGTTTTTTACAATATAGCCAGGATACGCAGTGAATCCATAACTCAATTTGAAATTCGTAGCTACCTTGATACCTTCACAAAACGCAATAAAAGTAGACAACACAATTTTTCCACTTACTTTTCCACTTGCAAAACACCGGAGAATTAACAAGTGGAATGGAGAATTTGGGAATTAACAAGTGGAATGGAGAATTCGGGAATTCCGTACTCACTTCTCAAATTCTCTCTCAGTTGAAAATTTTTCGTCTTACTTTCACTTCTCAAGTTCTCCGGTGTTTGCGTGTGGAAAAGTAGGACGAAAAATTCTCAACTGAGAGGATTTGAGAAGCGAGTACGGAATTCCCGAATTCTCCATTCCACTTGTTCCGGTGTTTGCTTGTGAAAAAGTAAGACGAAAAATTCTCAACTGAGAGGATTTGAGAAGCGAGTACAGAATTTCCGAATTTTTCGTCTTACTTTCACTTCTCAAATTCTCCGGTGTTTGCTTGTGGAAAAGTAAGACGAAAAATTTTCGATTGAGAGAGAATTTGAGAGGTGAGTACGGAATTCCCGAATTCTCCATTCCACTTATTAATTCTCCGGTGTTTGCTTGTGGAAAAGTAAGACGAAAAGTAAGTAGAGAATTCCCAAATTCTCCATTCCACTTGTTAATTCTCCGGTGTTTTGCAAGTGGAAAAGTAAGTGGAAAAATTGTATTGTCTACTTTTATTGCGTTTTGTGAAGGTATCTAGGTAGCTACGAATTTCAAATTGAGTTATGGATTCACTGCGTATCCTGGCTATATTGTAAAAAACAAATTATTTAAATCCATGCAATACTAACAGAGGAACAAGGATTTTGTCTCTCAAAGTACCCGCTAAAAATTACAAATCACGCGGAATTGATCAATTTGGTCGTCGTCCAGTACAGAAGAGATGCTGTAAAATTTTTAAATATACATGGAAAAGCTTGTGTGTAGGGTGAAATCGCATCTACATTTTGTCCCCTAATTAAATATGTCAATAATTTTTGAATCCGATAAAACGTTTTGGAAATAACTGTAAAAGAAGTGTAGCAGTCCTTTTTAAGGTGAAAAATTGGCCGTTTTTGGTACAAAAATTGACATATTTTCATCTCATTATTGCGAAGAACTGGTAAGTCCTGGAAATTTACTTCCCATGACAAAAATGTTCGAAACGGAGTACTAATGGATGTGAAACAAAGAACGGAAGAAATATATGCAAAATATGGAAACTGGGGTGTATATGACCGTAGTGTAAAAAAATCGTTTTTCGGCTGTAAAAGTCAGCTATCACGTTAAAACGATCAAAGACAAACTACACCATTCGATTACCCTCTCCTCCCTCTTTAATTTGGTACCAAACATGACGTAGTTTGAGCAACCCCCTATGAGGGGTGGTACGACCCCCAACCCCCAAAACACCCTGCCCCAAAAATTATTCACCTATATTTTTGTACTCTAAACCCTTAATCTATCAAAAAAATTCCAATACTCTACAGCCCTCCCACATAGAGTTAGGCGCCCGTGAATATTGCGATAGCAAAATTTACCGCCGAGGCCGCTCAAATCTGCAAATTACCGTTAATCGAAATAAAATATAGCCTATAATACCCATGCATGGCTAATTACCAAAGTGAATTCTTACTTTTTTTTTATTGGGCTTAGAGATCCTGAGCTTACCCCTGCGAATTATTGCAGCTCCTGATATTGTCTTAATTTTTTTTTAATTTCCCTTCATCAGCTCCCATTTCTACCCCGCACTCTCCCCGCCCCTTTTCATAAGCCTATCTTGTTCGCGCAGAGCTCCCATTTTTTTTTGATACCACATACATTCTCCTTCTACTCTCCATTCTCTCGTTATCCCGGAAAAACTCGAGAAAACCTACCCTCCTACATCCCTCAAAAACTACCCCAACAAAAAAGAAATTTAAATTTATTTCAACAGTGGAAGGTAACAGGCAGATGTACCTCACATATGAAAAAAAGTCCAACCCTCTAGAACAAAAATTGATACCCTTAATCGTCCCAGGCGATTCGCACTTTTTCACATTTCTTACGTTTTCCCTAATTCTCCAACCATGTTAGTGAATTGGGAATGGAGAATTAGGGAATTAAGAATTCTAAGAAAACGCAATTCTCATCTCCCAAATTCCCAAATTCTCCGTGCTGCAGAATCCGGCCCCAGGTGACAGTGTTTTCAATAATAATAATACTGACGACAACAAGAGTACAGATGAAAAAAATTGAAGTACTTAACTTAAACGAAGGGCAAGGATACGTGATGATTCAAGACCAAGAACAATAGGTTATAAGAAAATATTACTTAGCATTTACCCTAAACTCGTGGTCAAAAACGTTGGTTACTATTGAGAATAATATAGAAAAATTAGGAAACGGAAGCGGATATTTAGCGATGAAGCATAATTTTATGTCTCTAGCAGAAGAAATAGAAAATTTAGTACCACATAATAAGAATAAAAGAGGCGTAATGAATATAGTAGGTAAAGGACTAAAATATATAGCAGGAATAATGGACTCGGACGATGTAAAGGAAATAAAAGAAAAATTAAACGCAATAGACAAAGATAACGACGAACTTATACAAAACTTAAATATTCAAGTCCAAATCAACGAAAATTTTAACGAAGCTATAACAAACATAACGAAATATATTAATACACAACAAACGCAAATAAATTACCAATTAGCATACTTAGCTCATAAAATAAATAAAGAAACAATAGAAATAGAAAACATGCAACACGCATACCAAATTCAATATGATATGCAATTGCTAAGGGTGCAAGACAGGAAAGTCAAAGAAAATCTATTGTTAAGCAGCCTAGAAGTTATAGGCAGAGATGTTTTGACTACAGAGGAAGCTGAAAGATACAACATTACAATTAAAGATATGATGTACGAAAAAACTACAGTAATTTTGTATAACGACCATATCGTATTCATACTAATGCTACCAATTTATTCTGATAGTAAGTTTCATAGAGTTTTCATTGAACAAATACCAAATAAAAATAATCTAGAAGTAGACTTAGAAAACAATGTATTTTTAATGAATGAAAAGGAATTGTATGAAAATGTTATATTAAAGCATAAATCTAAAAATTGCAGAAAATTCATGTCAGGTGCCCTTGGATAACGCCAAATGTAATTTCAAAATGAATAACAAAACCGAAATAAAACAGATAAGCAATAATATTACAGTTACAAAAAATTTGCCAAATACAAGGATAATTCATTCGTAATACTTTTGGTATCAAAAAACAATTTCATTAATTTCGAAAACTACGAACTACAATTCAACAATATATCATACGAAAATTATGTTTAACGAAAATTTCATAATACCAAATTTCAAAAATTTAACTATCAAAAATATTGTAATGAACTTTTCATTAGAAGATTTACGCATTAAACATTTGAATAATACAAAAGTAATCGAAATCTTAAAGCAGAGAGGAAAATACTTTTCTGAAAACCAAAGTATCAAATAACATTTTAAACTTATCGCACTCGCTCACTTTTTACGCCTTACATTATTTTTGTACTTTTTAATATGACTTAAGTGCTCTTAGAATTCAAAGAAGTATAATTACTAAATAAAATTGTGCAGCTATCGCGGCCAGATATCCCTTTTTTTTAATTCGGAAAATACTTTTCTGAAAAACAAAAGTATCAAATAACATTTTTAATCATAATCATTCTCGCATCCGCGATTTACAGATGTAAGCATTTTTACTTACTCGAAGACAAAAATAAAAACCTAATGAAAAGTTCAAATTAATAAGAAAGTCAGTGTGTTTTAAGTGAGTCGGTCGTAGTCGTAGATGTCTTATTTTTATTAAACGTTTAAAATCAAAGATTTGTTTTTTTCTCTCTGTTATTATTAATTTTTATTAATCTTGTACAAAAGGTAAAATTCTAAAGTTATATTTATATGATGACGATAGGAAGGTCAACTCCGTTACTAAGAGGGACGCCTATCCGATGCCGCAGATAGACGCAGTTCTGAGTCGACTTCCTCCGGCAAACTACATCACAAGCCTGGACCCCAAAGATGCTTTTTGGCAGATCCCACTAAACACTGAGTTCAGAGAGAAGACCGCGTTTACAGTACCTGGCCATCCTATCTATCAGTACACCGTTGTGCTATTCGACCTCTGCAATGCTCCACAAATTATGTGCCGCCTAATGGATAAGGTCATCCCGTTCGATCTTCGTAAGAATGTTCTCGTCTATATAGACGATTAATCTTATCATCAGAATTTGACGCTCATCTTGTTTTACTAGCTCGCGTAGCGGATCACTATTAATGTGGGGAAGGGTAGGTTCTGCATTACACAGAAAAATACTTGGGTCTTATTGTCGGAAAAGAAGGAATTAGGACAGACCCTGATAAGATTTCAGCCATAGTTGACTACCCTTCACCTAAAACTGTTCGGTAGGCCCTACTCCTATTAGGTATGGCGGGGTGATATCGTAGATTCATCCCGATCTCTGCTGATCTAACTGCCTCCATCACTGATACCCTTAAGTATCCTAGTCAGTTCCAATGGGCTCCTGAAGCCCAGTTGTCTCTGCAACAGTTGGAGCAGAAACTTACTTCTGTTCCGTTGCTAGTGAGTCCTGATTTCACCAAGCCGTTCGTAATCCAGTGCGATGCGAGTCAACAAGGTATTGGGAGAGTGCTGTTACAAATAGACTACGATGTCCACGAGAAACCCATAGCCTACGTCTCAAAAAAGTTGAATTCAGTACAAAGAAATTATACCGTCACAGAGCAAGAGTTCTTAGCAGCAATAATAAGCGTACAGAAGTTCCGGCCTTTCATAGAACTTGAAATGTCTGAAGTCCCAAAAGGACCCAAGTGGTAGACTTGCATGGTGCAGCCTGAGGCTTCAGGGTATCGGCTTCAACATTCAACACAGAAAAGGAAGCCTAAACGTCGTTCCCCATGCCTTGTCGTGGATTCACTGTGACAGCAACTTACCATCTGAAGATCCTGGTCCGGATGTTGACCTTAGTTCTCCCTATATCAACTCATTGGAATATGAGGAGCTGAGGCATAAAGTTAAATCAGCTTCGAACAAACTACCAGATCTTTGTGTCCACGTGGGCTTGTCTCCGTCGTTATTTCAAGAACGTTAAGAAGACACTTATACTGGCGACGAATGACAGTCGATGTCAGAAACTACGTTGGTGCCTGTGACGTGTGCAAAGAAACTAAAGCCCCTAATACTGTCCTTAGACCACCGAAGGGAGTTCAGTCTGTGGCAATAAGACTATGGTAAAAGCTGTATATTGATTTTCTAGGACCATATCCCAGATCGACCCATGGAAACGTCTGTATACTGATCATCCTTGACCATTTCTCGAAATTCCCTATCCTGAAACCGATGAGGAAGGCATCTACTGCCAACATCTGTCAGTTCGTCGAGACAGAGATATTTCACATTTTTGGCATTCCGGAGACGATAGTTTCCGACAATGCAGTGCAGTTTTGCTCGGCTCAGTTCGGCAGACTTCTGGCTAATAATGACGTAAATCATGTGAGAACGGCAGTTTATTCGCAACAGGCAAATGCATCTATTATCGGGGATTAAAGCCTACATCAAGAATGAGCACACTCATTGGAAGCTGAGCCACATTGCTAGCTCTCTCAGGAGCTCTGTTCACCAAGTAATGGGTTTCCCTCCCTACAGAGTATTATTAGTTCAACAAATGATTGAACGCGCGAACTCATATCTCCCTTTAAACAACCCCGGAACTCTAAATGAATCTATAACAGTAGATGCTGATGACAAATTAAAATTGGTCCATACGAGAGCGCAGGTAAATTTAAGCCACGCATTCGAGCAGGGTGCAAGAGCTTATAATCTTAGAGCTAAACATGTCAATTTCAGAATTGGTCAAGAAGTGTACAGACGAAATTACATGTAGAGCAACTTCCAACAACAGCTTAGGTTAAGTGTCTATCACGCTAAGGACATCAAACCTTGATTGCTGATAGCCATTACTGAGAAGATTGGTAGAGTAACTGACATATCCTTTCATACCTGATAGCCCTAAGAAGGCTTCCAGCGAGCTTAATTGGTAAACTATAGGATGCCAGTGTGCCGTTTAGAACCTTCCCAGCCTAGCGGTCGGTATACCACTTGCTAATAAATTCACTTTTTCACACTCACTCGCCTGACAAGTCTGAACCCCTTCAATATGTACCCAAAGGAAGCTATCCTGCCGTTGGAAATCCAGTATTAACTTGTCTTCGCAAAATTTTAATCTCTGCTGTGCTGACAAACCTTGTGCTGTATTTAAATTTTATATATTCGATCTGGGTGTGTTAACTTGGTGACGAACCTTCGGGGGAGTGTTGATCTGCGGTCGAAGGGAGACGTCAAGTGTGAAAGAAGCTTTACAATCGGTCGCTTAGGTTACCGATCGTGGGGGCTTCTTCGACTCATCTTGGTGGAGAGGGACAGAGGGGCGCTGACCGACTCGATTTTTGGGTTGCTCGCTTGTGAGTGCACCTCTGGCTCTCAATACCAAGACCGTCGTCGAAATCTAGCCACGGGCTGCCATGACTTCAGGGATGCGGCTCCGAATCGTCGTGCTCAGAGAGAGCCTGATAAGCCTTCATGGCTTTTGTAGGGTCGGCACAGCTCACATTTTACTAAGTTAGTGGCCGTGGGTCGAGTCACACGTGGGCGCCCGCAATACTGAGGCAAAGTGTTAAGGCCGGCTAGATCAGTCGACCATTTTTCAGTGTTGTCTTGTCCACAAGCGGACTATACCACCCTACCTTGTTATGGTCGTAGTGCTGCAGGCAGCAGTATGCTAAACGCCAACAGCCAGCAGCTGAACCCACATAGCGAATGTGCGGCCATGAGGGAAGATCGTTACGAGTGAGCTCTAGCTTGGACCTAAAGAAAAAATCCTGTCAGGGATGAAGAAGAGCGTTGAAACAAATAAGAGTGTGGAGGTGGCTTGCAGCCATTTTCATTCTGCAAAGTGTTGAAGGAACAACGAAGAGTCAGCTACGAGGATAACGGAAATAAAAAAGAAATTTATTGTCCGAATATGTTAAATAGAGCAAAAGAACAACAAATTCGTTCTAAGAAAGGAAAGTCTTTCCCCAAACACTAGTATTTTTACCTGCTGATTAAGCGAAGACCCCCACACCACATACATCCCTACTGCGCATAACCGTTCGAAAAGGAAGCGGCGGATATCTCAATATCCCAGGGATTCCAGTAGAGTCTTCCCGGAAGCACGGTGGTAGATACATATGTGTGGAAACGGTACCATCATCCCGTAATACAAATCCTAGTGCTCCACGGGCTACCATGACACAGGCACCCATGTGAAGCAGTAAGGATAGTGGATAGGTATACCAAGTTTGCTAGTCAGTGAAGTTAACATTTTTTTCTTTATTTTAAAAAAAGGAGTAGACATACATAGAATAGATAGCCACACGTGGCATAAAGCGTGATTAGACGCACCATCTGCCGTTGGTGCACAGATTCCCAAAATGTACTAATACATGTGGTGAGTTGAGGTTAGGACCGGCTGAGACCAACATTAATGCGCCGTCAGATTAAAACTACGTGACGAAGTGCTCAGTCTCCGAGAATTATTGCTAAAACCAAAGTTTGGAACACCTGGATATATATTTTTACTATTGCGCTCCGACGCAGACCTGTAAGCTGGTGGAATTAAATACCAAGGATTCCACTGGGAATTTTTCTCCACCACGGACTCAAAGAAAATATAATAGACTTAAAAAATACGTAAAAATAATCATCTTTTGTAACTCCTAACATGAAAAGTTAGGTTTTGTTTAGTTTTTGTTAGGAGATCCACACTTTGCGAGATCTTCAGTAGAACTTAGAACTGTAGTCAGTCAGAAGTTATTATTCATTCCTTCCAACTACACAGATTATGTCATTAAGCACCTACCAATCGCAGGAAGTTGAGTGCTTAGTCTAATCAGAGTATGAAATCAAGGAAATGTGTAAAGATACATATATAAATTGCTTTCTCCAAAACAGTCAATGAGGGTCGTGTATCTGTATGTGAGAAGATATAGGAAGTTAACAGTGCTACTAATAACATTTTATTGCCAAAACGAAATAAGTTTTCTTTTCTTCCTGAACTAGTTATATGCTACATTGAAGTACGTGGAGTATCCACGAAGGGGCCTCTACGGGCGATCCGCTACAAATTAAAAGGATGTATGGAAGGAGAATGGAAGGTGTATATATATAGGTCACGTCCGCACAAGATACACCCTTTTTTTTCATATAATCAAAAGCACGCAGATTCAGGTAAATTATTCATTCCTACACCGGAAAATACTTTTCTGAAAAACAAATGTATAAATAATATTTTAAATTATTCCTCCACCGGAAAATACTTTTCTGAAAAACAAAAGTATCAAATAACATTTTTAATCATAATCATTCTCGCACGAGCGCTTTGCAGATGTAAGCATTTTTACTTACTCGAGGACAAAAATCAAAACCTAATGAAAAGTTCAAACTAATAAGAAAGTTAGGAGAAATAAAACAAAAGACCAGCGACATCGACTAATGAACAATAACAGGCCCTTGCCATCAGTAGGAGAGAATTCACAGGACCAAGTAAAACTAACAAACTAATAAGATAGACAGTCTGTTTTAAATTTACATATGAGTCGGTCGTAGTCGTAAAAGTTTTATTTTTATTAAACGTTTAAATTCAAACTTATGTTTTTTTTGCTCTCTCTTATTATAATTTTTTATTTACCTTGTAAAAAAGGTAAAATTCTAAAAGTGGCGTAGTCGGTAGGATGAGCACGAAAGGACATCCATTGCAAAAAAAAATAATAGAAATAAATTTGTTATTCAGTGCACATTCTGTTAAAATAATTCTGTGCGAAACAAAAAAATGTTTTTTTACAACATTTTTCATTTCCGAAGTATGGAAACATCTGAAAATTGTTAACAAATTTGTTAGTCGGTACAATAAAGTTTTATAGTTGGAACCAACCGGCAAATATAGGCCCCTGAGAATTAATCAAGTTATTTTTTTTTTAATTTTTATTTCACTAAGGAGAAGGAAAGGTATATATATATATATATATATGTATACAAATATATGCTAAGCCAACAGTTAAAAGTAAGCAATTCGGTTATGATTGGACATAAGAGCAATTAATGTTAACGTCATTGAAAAGTATCCTTTAAGGCTTGAATTTTTTTTTTGTCCATATTAAAATTACTGATAGAATATATTCCATGTAAGGGCAATGTTCAAGATACGGCTGACATTTCCGTTTGTGACCTTGTATTTTCATCCTTTTATTTTAAAAATTCATTAGTTTAATGACACAATGCAAAGTTTCACATTTTGATTTTATTTTTGTTACGTCCAACGTTCCGACACTTTAGTTTTCAATATTTCATTCAATTACAAAGGTATATTAGTTCATATGACCTTTCATGGTGTCTGAATGCAACTTTTCAAAGGGAAAAGTGAATAAACATTGATAATTTATACATAACAGTGATATGACTAATGACGAAAAAGGATTTAGTAGTGCTAGTGTTATGAATTTTGTAAGGTTCATTTTCTTTTATAGTAAGAACAGTATGCAGTGATTGATTTGATATAAATCTAGCATTAAAACGATCTATTATAACGTGATGGCGCTGTAAGTTTGTTATATCCTCCTGGTCTAATTTTTGCAGGTTAACAACAGGGATACTGTATCATCTCACACACAGTATCATTGGGTTGTTTGGGCGAAGCGTAAAAGGGCAGTCCATCTGCGTCCTCCTTGTAAGGAAAGGGTAATTGGTGTAAGGGTGCCGTCTGGACAGGATGTGTGCGTTGCTCTTGGTTTATGTAGGGACGATATTGTTTTTGTATATGGCAGGTAGCAGCAGCAGGTTTTCGTGGAAACCCGCTCCACCTCTTCCACACTATCCGGTAATAGACGAGGCGAGCTAGCGTGCCGCCCTGCATTTTAATGCTCTCTACCGAGTGATCTGCCAGCTCATGCTGGTATGTAGTCTCTACTTGACGTCCAAGCCAATCACTCAGCATACTACCACAACAGCGTTCCAGACATATGAACAAATTTTTCCAATGTCACAGGATTTTCTATCCATGATGATAAAGGCTTATAATCTGTATTATATTTGAAGAAAAAGGTAGATCGCTGCCGAACTTACTTTTGATGGCTAAGAAGCCGCTGTTTATAATTTACGCAGAGTGTGCCGATTTACTTTATTGTGGCATAGTCTGCCGATGTTGGATGAGAAATCAAAGAGAAAGCTTAAGGATCAAATTAATTCTTGACTGTGGTCATGTCTTTACAGTACTCTATGATTTTTTCTTCCAGGTTATAACAAACGGCAGACTTCCGTAGTTGGGGCTATAACGGATGCATTAAACAAATCCTTCGCGAAGTTTTTCAGGTAAAATATGTTGATTTTCCCGAAGTTCTTGCAATTAGAATTCCAAGGGTAGGTATTTACTGACTGTGGAGACCATATTCGCAGAACCATACTATATATATTTACGATACATGGTGGGCCACAGTTCGGAGAAATTACATAAAGTGCAAAAATTTTTCTTGGCAGGCAATATCTCAAGTAAGATTCACCCGAAATCAAACTACGTGTCAAATAACACATATGGCATCCGACTTGCCAAATCCCAAAAATTTCTGTGGAAAATCCGACCCAAGAATATTTAAGAAGCTCGGCGCTCCTATTAGTCTAAGAGCTAGCAAGGTTTTCGAGAAATTACTTAAGTTCGACTAGTCTTTTGATATGCCTTTCCTTATGTTTCTGATGTTCAGCAAACCCGGAAGAAAAGGAGAAAATCAATAATAATTTAATGAGAAAAAAGGTGTTTTGTGGGCCTTAGATTCCTTTTAATACAGAAACTATAGGGTTCCCTGGAACTACATACGCCAAATCTGGTTCTAGTAAACTGGTGTTGCGCTATGAAGGAGGAGGATTAAATGTTTCAACCGATGAGCGTACGGCCTCTAAGCGCCTACCCAGGTCGAGGAGTTCTTTTGTGGTATCAAATTCCGTGAGACCCAATTGCGTTTGGTAAAATGGATTCATGTTTCTTTTCAGAATTCGTAGTTGTTGCGCTTCCGATAGAGGATCTACAAGCCTCGGAAACCTATTGGACATTACTGCGACGTAAGTCCCAATAGTTTCTTCCCTACCCTGTGTTCTTCTTTTGATCTCATCTAGGAGACGGTCATCGTAGTCCGCAGGTAAAAACTCCTTTTTCAACTCTCCGATAAGATCTGCCCAACTATACAAATTGCTTTTATTTGCCCTATACCATACCAGCGCTCGACCGGAAAATAAATCTAGAGCTGATCGAAATAGTTGCGTTTTGCTGACGCCCCGAGCCTCAGCCAGTTCCGTTACGCGTTCTAAAAATGAGTTCAGCGATTGGCTTTTTTCTCCAGAAAATGTGAGTTTCCACTTATACAATGGTACTCGTGATCGCGAAGCGAGAATCGTGGTATGGAGAGGCGTAAACATATCATCATCCGAATCGGATGTTGTCACCCCATGATCATCACCCTCTGCCTTACTTTGAATAGATCCTAAGGACAAAATTAGCTCCCCACTTATTGTCTTCTTTACTTTTACATCTTTTTCTTCGTCGGGTTCAACCCTAGCAAGTCTTCCTAATGCCCATTCTAATTTGGTCAAGATCTTCTTATACTCCGCCGAGCCTATATCCCCACTAAATGAAACTAACGACCCATTCATCTCTTCTACCTTCTTAGTTAGAACTTCTATATCTCCTTCGACTGGAATTGGGTATGGTTCGAGAACTAACGTCTTGCCTAACTTTTCGGTTTTGAGAGCCGCTCGAAGTTGGACCCGCATATCATCCACTTTTCATGTGGGAAGACTACGGATAGTAAGCTCATAGGTAAGCTCTTCTTGATTGAGCCTGGTAACATCCAAGTTTATTAAAATACCTAACAGAGAAAAGAGATCAACGAACTATAAAAGTAATTACCACTTAGATATCACACTGTGAAATACAGTAGCTTCTCTTTGCCGGAGTGACTCTTAGACAGCTGGGTTGCCTTCTTATTTTAGCTATTTTAAAATAAAATTATTTGTATTTCCCCAAGGTTCTCACGTGAATATCAGAACACTGACCCAAAAATAATATTTCACAAAACGTTCTACTAATGACCGCTCAAACGAAAGCGAGAGCTTCCTAAAGTTGCGGGGTATTCAATTGAATAGTTTAACCCACAGCACAATCTACATCTCCTAACCACGATGAAAGCAGACAACAAGATGGTAATGGTCTTTGTTTTTTTTTTTTAACGAAAGTGTTTACTTCGATCGCGCTTACGTGTAAAAATACCGCAGATATAACACGAAGTCTGTAGCTTTTGCGATTTTGACTTGATTGATAATTACCGATTTGAATAAAAAAAATTGAAGACAAATTAGTTGAAGATGTCTTCTCTGACTTCGAAGTTAATGAAAGACTGAAAGACAACAAAATACTTAAAATCCCAAAAATAATAGAAACACAAAAAAAAAATATACAAGCTCCGTTAGAATCAATGGCGCAATTCAGTAAGGAATGACAATAGGAAGTCAGACTCATTCACAGGGCTTTCTCTACATGCTTCTTCAGCAGGATTTGGCAAAATTACTGGCTATTGTCTTAAAACTATGTTAGTAAATTCAATATATTTTCTTCTTCCCGTACTATCTATATATATTCTTTAGATTTGGAAAATATGAAACCCATGCATACAAATCAGCTGCCGCTATTTACACGCTTTTAATATATGAGTCAAAGGAAAAAAAATGCTAAGATAATTGACTGCGTAACCGTCTGTATAAATCCTTATATGACAAGAACGCAACCTCTACCTTGTTAGGGAAAACGTACCCGACGTTTTTCCTTCAATATGATCAGCCCCAGAATGCTACTACTTCCTCATCTCATTCCCTTCAAGATAATTGGAAAATATCATCGATATGAATATATGAATTTATTAAAATGGATAGTAGGAAACACTTGCCGTATGGGTGCTAATTCATTAACTTAATTAAAAAAAAATTGTTGCGTATTTCCAACTAAAGATATCCCAGTTCGAACAACCAATTACACTGGTCTTTAGACTTTTACCAGATGAGATGCCCATGTATAATAATCTCTATTAACTTTATTCGTCATAAGGGAGAGAATTATAGCAAATCAAAATCAAAAATCAATCGTTGTATCGGTGGGATCCTGATTCTATTGCTGTTCGACGTTCACTTATATGGAGACTCCAATCACCAACTAATTCCATTTGGTAAAACAAATCGTTAATTAAAAAAAAAATCAAAAAACTTAGTAAGGTAGATCCCAAAGTGCCTACTGATGTCACTCCTTATAGACACTTAATAAATATCTATAATATATATAATGAATTATACGAGGAAAAAACACTTCTATAAAAGCCCAGGAGGAAAAATAAATAAAAAGATTACTCTCTTAGACTTTTTACCGGGTTAAACTTAATTTTGTTCAAGAAAGAATGTTTTTGGATTCTCCGGTATATAGCAAAAGCTAAAAAATATTCTAATTTGTTACTTCATCACACAACCCATTAATTTTTGATGACAAGTTTCAAGTCTTGGTTTGACTCATCAACAGGTCCCAAATAGCGAAATTAGGTGATTTGAAAAACAAATGAAAAAATGAAAAAAGGAGAAAGAAGGTTCGATTCGCTTCGAATGAATCTGTCTCTTTAAAAAAAATTTTTTAAATTTTTTAATAAATAAAAAAAATTGTTTTTTTCTATTTTTCTCAAACTTTTCATTTCTTTCTTCTTTTTTCATTTTTCCATTTGTTTTTCACATCACCCAATTTCGCTATATGGGACCTGTTGATGAGTCAAACCAAGACTTGAAACTTGTCATCAAAAATTAATGGGTTGTGTGATGAAATAACAAATTAGAACATTTTTTAGCTTTTGCTATATACCGGAGAATCCCAAAAAATTCTTTCTTGAACAAAATTAAGTTTAACCCGGTAAAAAGTCCAAAAGAGTAATCTTTTTATTTATTTTTCCTCCAGGGCTTGTATAGCAGTGTTTTTTCTTCATATAATTCACACCTAGAATTTATTCTGAGTTTATATGAGAAGAGATCGGTTTGATCTATTTTCAAGCGTCTGCAGCAGACAGAAAACCAAGCTGCACTGATGAGTGTAAGGTTTTCTGCTGACATGAAACGCTTCTTCTTCTTCCTTTTCTTCTTTATTTTTCAGCCCACTGCATGGCGTATACAGGTTCGTTTCGCTTCGAATGAATCTGTTTCTATAAAAAATGTTTTTTAAATTTTTTTTAATAAATAAAAAAAATTGTTTTTTTCTATTTTTCTCAAACTTTTCATTTCTTTCTTCTTTCTTCATTTTTTCATTTGTATTTCAAATCACCCAATTGCGCTATTTGGGACCTGTTGATGAGTCAAACCAAGACTTGAAACTTGTCACCAAAAATTAATGGGTTGTGTGATGAAATAACAAATTAGCACATATTTTAGCTTTTGCTATATACCGGAGAATCCCAAAAAATTCTTTCTTGAACAAAACATATGTATGTATGCACGTCCCTATAAAATTATGTTAGCCACTCCATAGCTATTCCAATATCATGTGTAACAATTTTTTTTCTTTTTTTTTTTAACAAACCTCCTTAATAACATCCCCCTCCAAGTTATTATGGTGATATCACATCGCCACTTTGTGGCAACAGCTTTATCTAATCGTATTGGAGGTTTAGATTTTTTTTTTCTCCTCTCTGCGCAATAATACTTGAGTAATTTTCTTGTTAAATATATATTTACGATACTCCGTTCAATACCTTCTACTCCATTTAGAGCTGAAGAAACTTTTATATGTTCCTGTACACACACTATATCCAGAAATCTATTAAAGCAACTTATTTTTATATATATATAAAATATGTATAATTAGCAGCGTATAACGACGCAATGGGATGGACGCAGCACTACCTGGCTTTGTCCGAGGGCTTTACTAATAATCTCTACAAATATAAG
Source organism: Dioctria rufipes (assembly GCA_963924295.1). Taxonomy (NCBI): domain Eukaryota; kingdom Metazoa; phylum Arthropoda; class Insecta; order Diptera; family Asilidae; genus Dioctria; species Dioctria rufipes. Next base: position 137,803,603 of record OZ002740.1, read on the forward strand.
AAACATTTTTCTTTTCCACTTCACTCATTGAAACTTAACAGTTTGTATAAGAATATATTAATTACGTTTACGCGTAGCTTATGTTAGTAACTATGACAAACAAAAAAAAGTAAAGTGCGTTGCCGGACTTGACCTACTGCTGAATTTTTGTATGCGGGATTTTCGACGTGTTCAATTTTCAACAGTAACGGGTTCAAAGAAAGAAAAAAAATTTATTCAGTCCACTTGAAAGTAATTTACCGCTATATCACTGCAAATACTGTTAACACTGAGGGTGCTACACAAGTGCTGGAATAATTAAATGATTCTCAAGCTAAGCAATTCTAGTTGGGATAATTGCACGTGGTACACCTTTAACCAAGTTTCCCCACGTTGGGCGCCAAAAATTATGCTCGTCGTCAACGTGACGTAGAGTTAGCTCAGGAGATGGGGTGGTCCTAAAATGAACAATGTTGAGCGCCACGTGATTTTTCTTTACGGGTATATCACGAAACCGGTTCCGGCTTTCCTTTTAATATTCCAACTACGGTATACCACCAGCTAAGCAGGATACGCTAAAACTGAAAATGAACAAAATAACAAAAAAAGAAGAGAATACCTGGACTCATATAATATATATATTTCAGTAGTATAATCCACAAATTCTAGATCTAACGGCAAGATGCCGCAAAATAAAAAAAAAAGGTGCCAACAGTCAGTCACACACCAAAGTCGTAAAAAGAAAAGGTCTAGCGACCTCAATAAACTGACAATGGTAAGGCACATAGACTTATCGCCGCAGACATATATAATTTCAGAAAATATACTTAATGTAATACCTAGCTTGTACTTTGGCTTGGAGCACTGTCCTTCTCCCCTTATATATTTAACAGCGGCTCAGCTGACTACAAATTTGACCCACGTGAGTCCAGAATGCCTTCTTCTTTTCTTCCTTTCCTTATCTTTTCCTTTTTTTTTTGTCACTTCCTCTTCTTAATCACGGTCTTATAGTTTTTCCGTCTCCTTTGCCTCAATCTTAACTTTTTTTTTCCAATCAGACTGTTCTACTTTAATTATGATTTTATCGGAGAACTGTTCCTTTTTCGTCTGTTCACTTTTAACACTCGAGAAGAAGTAGGAATGCCAACCATGTATTTTTTTATAGTGTCACCCTTTTCGTGTTTCTCGTTTTTGACGTCTTTAGTAAAAATGGCACTTTAGTGCATTCGCACGCTGCAGCTGATATGTGGACTAACAAATGTTTCGCCGCGCTTTCACGGCACTACTTATGTGGCGCGAGTTTTTTTCTAATCATTGTTGGATAATTTTAATCCATATCTGTATTTATTTATTATGTGTGTAATTACTTAAAGTCTTACACCTTCGTTGTGTTGCGGAACTTAGGAATTATTATAGTGTAACACAACAAAAGTTATCATTTCTTATTAACTAGTTTTACATTATTTACTTTATACGAAAATTCCACTGATTCACTCGTAACACAAAAACAATGAAGAGAATATAAAATCATCACAAAACGAACATGAAGATCAACGTTTAGAATAATAATATATACGATCATGGAAAATATGCGCAAAATCGTCACTAACAAAACAAAACCCAAATATTTAAAAAAAAAAAACAAATATTTTAAAAAAAACCTCGATGAAATAACTACTTATATTTTAAATTGTTCAGCTAATACACGAGAAAACTTCCAAACGCCCATAACTATTAACGCTTAACACAAAAACTCACACTCAGCATTACAATAGCATCTTTAGGCTAAAAGATCCTACTTAAAAAACTTAATTTAACACTTCTTAAATTTAACCTGAAAAGTCAATTAAATTAAACAGATTTTTTTCAAAAACAAACATAAAAATACCAAAAGTTTTAAAATTTTTACTCGTAAGTGAAACAATACAAACAAAAAAAAACACCACAGTAAGAAATCTTCACATTTTTTACCTTAGTTTCATCGGCTGCGCCAATTTGTCGTGTCCCCAGTAAAACACTCGCGTTATCCACATATAAACTTTATTTACTTAATCTACTTCGAATAACAACACAATTTGAGCTTATTTACTGATACTTATAACTCTTAATAGCCAAAACACAACTGACTAACCTGATCCACCGAATCAGCCGCGCTCCTCACTATACAACTAGGCGGATGCGACTTTGACCCAGTGACCAGCGCAATACCTTGCAATTATAATCACAAAGTATTACATCAATCACTGCCGTCAGCTGGAAGCCCCCATACTGTATGTAACAACAGTAAGCCCAGCTGAGTATTCCACTATGCAAAGTGGATTACTTAACCATGACTCAATGACTAATTACAAACAGCAGTGGATGCGGCAGTTTTTAAGTGAACAATTCGCAATCACTAAGCATTTCACTATGTGAAGTAAAATGCTTGGTTATTACAAACCGCTTAATTACCCGTGCACTTGCTGCCAGCTTGAATCGTGATGACACAATTCCGCCAATTGGATATTGGGCCACGAAACTCCTGAATACTCCAGAAACAGCTTTAACGTCTGCCACTCTGATTAGTCCGTCATCGCCTTTGATGGTTTGGACTATTCCTCCTAGTGACAAATTTAATGCAGGAAGATTTTCATCTTTTACCACCACCGTAGTGCCGGGCTGTACGTTGTTGCACCGTTGTTTCCACGTATAGCGGTGCTGAAGCTCGCTCTAGTTTTCTCTTCACCATCGTTGCCAAAAATTATTCTTCAAATAAGAGACCAGCTTCCATCGTTGAAGTAAGCTGCCCTTTGCCGGGCCAGCATGAGTATCTACTATGCTTGTTAACGGCTCCTCAATTAAGAAATGCCCTGGGGTCAATGCATAGATGTCATTTGGGTCCGATGACATTGGCTTTAGTGGACGGGAATTTAATATGGCTTCTATTTCTGTCATTACAGTTTCCAGCTCCTCGTATGTAAGCAATGCCGAAGATACACTCTTCTGGAACAGATGCTTGGCAGATTTGACGGCTGCTTCCCATAAGCCGCCGAAGTGTGGCGCCCTTGGGGGAATGAAGTGAAAGTCTGCGCTTTTTGATGTACTGAACTTTTTGATTTTTTCCTGTGACTCCTTACTGTATATCGCTCTTTCCAATTCTCTTAGTTGATTGCTGGCCCCGACAAAGTTTGTCGCATTATCGCAGTAGATGTTTTTGCAATTTCCTCTTCTACTGATGAATCGCTTCAAGGCTCCAATGAAGGCGTCGGTGTTCAACTCACTTACGACCTCGATGTGGACTGCCTTGGTTGCGAAGCAACAAAATAGTGCAACATAAGCCTTTGAAGGTCGTTTTCCTCTTAACTTGAAATGCACCGAAAAAGGTCCACAAAAATCGATTTCGACATTAATGAAGGGTCGGGCTGGTTGTACTCTGTTAGCGGCCAAGTTGCCCATAAATTGCTCTAGAAGTTGTGGCTTGAATTTCCGGCAGCGGACACAATTCTGTACTATTGACCGCGCTGTGGTCTTACCCTTGATGGGCCAGAATCTTTGTCCAGTAATAGCCAAGAGTACTTGAGCGCCAATCTGTGAATTGGTGATGTGAATATTGGTCATCAATATTCGTGTGGTGCTGTGGGCGTATGGCAGCAACGGTGGGTGTTTAGCGTAGAAAGTTAACTCTGATTCCTGCAATCGTCCACCTACTCTAATCAATCCCCTTTCATCCTCAAATGGGCTCAGGCTGCTTAAGCTACTATTCGACTTTACGCGGTGCGACTGTGTTAATTGTTTTACATCTTCTCCGAACCCTTGGGATTGAGCTTCCTTTATAATTACCACCAGTGTCCCTTCTAATTCTTCTACACTTAATGCGGCCTTCTTACGTGCACCCGGCTCCTGGCGATCATTTTATACAAATCTCAATATGTATGCTACGATCCGTAGCAGATGTTTAAAAGAATTGCCATAATCTACGGCTTCGGTAATATATCTTGTCTTGATTGATGCTGATAACACCACTTTGGCTTGCTTTTTCTCCAAGTCTGTTTTTCGAGCCACTATCTTAGATGGCCATGCCGATTCTTTACCGTGCAGTAATAGTGGGCCGCAGAACCATAAACTGCAGTCCTTCAATTTGTCGAGATCAATTCCTCTAGACCCCAAGTCTGCCGGATTTTGCCGTGAAAGCACATGACGCCGTTGATCAATTGCAGTTTTTTCCTGAATAGCGGCTACACGGTTGGTAAAAAATGTGTGGTACGACGCTGATGGTGAGCTTAGACAAGCTTGAACTATTTCCAAGTTGGTCCATGCATAATTTTCTTTCAAGTCTGTCTTTACTCGATGAGCAAAGTCAGCTGTAAGTTTCGCTGCAAATAATAGTAATCTTGACACTGTGGTTGTCTTGATTGGTGCTACTCTCGATCTTGCGCAGAGTAACCTTACCAAAATGGTACCGTCTTGGAGAATTGAGCGCACATATATCGCAGCTCCGTACGCCTTTTCTGAGGTATCATAGATGGCATGTAGCTGCATTCTTTGTGGTATTTTCCCTGAGCTAACGTGCCTGGGAACCTTGATATCATTCACAAAATTAAGGGCCTGACGAAAGTGTATCCATCTAGTGTGCAACTCAATTGGTACTGCCGCATCCCAATCCAGTTTCAAAACCCACAGCTTTTGGAGAAATATCTTCGCACTCACCACCACAGGCCTCATGAGGCCCAGCCGATCAAACAAGTGAGCGATATCTGAAAGTGCCTTCCTCTTTGTGACTTTCCTCCTTCGGTCCACTGGGTTCTAACCGAAAATTCATCCGTCCGTGGAAGCCATGTCAGACCGAGTGTTTTAATGTGACAATCATTGTCACCAGTAAGGTCTAACTGAGGGGCGACGTCCTAGAGGGGTATGTTTTTGATTATCGTTGGTTGATTAGTACACCACTTTCGTAGCTTGAATCAGGCGGATAACAAAATTCCGTTTAATTGTTCCTGCATTTGAACGGCTTCTTTTAATTGATTTGATCCGGTCATGACATCGTCAACATAGAAATCTTGCTTCAATATCAACGAGCCCAAGGGATGCTGTGTTTCTTTTTGTCTGGCTAGGCTTTGGAGACAATTCGTTGCCAAGAATGGCGCCTACGCCGTATGTGACTGCCCGCATCTGATAACATTTTGTAGGCTGTGATGGGTCGTCCCTCCAGAAGATTAATTGGAAATTCCTGTCATACTTGCTGACTTGTACTAGGCGGTACATTTTTTCAATATCAGCTGTGAAGACATATCGTGGTAATCGAAACCGTAGCAATATGGAGAAAAGCTGTTGGGCCAGTATGTAAGATGTCATTCAATGATACATTTGATGAGGTTTACATTGAGGCATCGAACACTACTCGCTATTTCGTAGTTGTGCTGTCTGGGTTCATCACGCAATGATGCTGCAAAAAATAATGCGGTGTAGGAAGGTCTCTTAAATTAGCTTCCTCCATTTGGCCTAGTGCAACATATTCCCTTATGAAATCCATGTATTGCCTTTTCATCTCTGGATTCTTATTTAACTTTCGTTCCAAAGAATGGAAACGACGTAAAGCGATATCCTTGGATTCGCCCAAATTATGCGGATATTTGGAAAAAGGCAGCTTAACCACGAAGCGACCTGTATTGCCCTTTTATGTGTTTAAGTAAAATGTGACTCACATCAGAGCTCGGAAACCGTCTTGGGTTGTCTGGTTCTGTCAACCTCCTCCAACTTCCAGAATATTTCAATTTATTCCTCGAGAGTGCCATCTTCTTGCGAGCACACTCCGCATACGGCTTCAGAGCGTTGTGTGGTTTGTATTCCTCCACAAATCACCCAACCAAATACCGTGTTTTGTATTGTGGGTAAGTTTCTTCCAATTTTAATTTGACCAACAGCCAGAAACACAAAATAGCTTTCAGCTCCAATCAGTAGATCGAAGCGATCGGAACGATCGAATTGTGGATCGGCTATCTTAATGTTCTTGAGTATGGGCCAGCCGGTGATGTCTAGCTGATAGGCCGGCTGCAAAGATGTGATTTGTGGCAATATGAATGTTTCGATTCTCTTCGAAAATTTACTAGTTCTGGATAATAGCTGGTTGTTGAGTCTGCTGTATTCCACGACCAATCCCACGGATATTCAAATTATCCCGAGTTGGCTTTATTGACAATGTCTTGGTAATACGATCGGTTATGACGTTTAGTAGGGAGCCGGAATCTAGAACGCCCTGTATTCCACTTCGACTCCCTCCTCGTTCCTCAATCTCACTAATAACGTACTGAGGAGGACGAATTTTCTTATATTTCTATCAGTTTGGGCTGTTAAAGTGGTTGAGTGACTGACTGGTACTTGGATAGCAGCTGATGCTGAATCTGAGCCTAATTGTCTTCTCATAAGATGTGTCCTCTCCATGTTGGAAGAGGCGTGGCTTGTTGGCCCCCTTGAACTGTTGTGTGATTGTCTTATCATAAGATGGTCTTCTCCATGTTGGATGAGGCGTGGCTTGTTGGCCCCCTTGAACTGTTGTCTAAATGCACCAGTGTTTTATGCTTACCGGCATATTTTGTGTAGCTTCTATCTGGCTGCCGTGTACTTCTCTTTCATGCAGTTGACACACAAATGGTGCTTCCTCAATAATTGAAGACGATTGTATGGCGATAGTGAGAGAAAGTTCTTGCATGCAAATATCGCATCAGTCTGTTTGCAGGCTATTCAGCGGTTTAGTTATCAAATACACCAACATTGGATACCAATTGTCTGTTGGTATTCCTATGTTTTTTAACCCAAGAAGGCACTCCTGTGTGTATCGTGCAGTTTCTTTTTGGCTGCTGCCGATTCTATCTGACTAGTCGGCTGGGATAGTAGCTTATTCAATGGCGCTGTTACTAAGAGTCGTTTATTATCGTATCTATGTTGCAGAGTGCTCCAAATATCTTCATAATTTTCGTTTGATACTGGTAGATGCTGTATTAATATCCTTGCTTCTCCTGATAAATTGCTCGATAAGTAGAACATCTTTTGGGCATTGCTTATAGGCTGATTAAGCATCAGCTGGATATAGAGATCTTGGAACTGTGTCCAACGTAAATAATTCCCATCGAATGTAGGTAAGACAATTTTTGGCAATTTGATTAAGCCGCTCTGCGATTGCGAAGATGCAGCCTGATTTGTTGCTGTATTGAAGTCGCTTAATTTTTGCTGAAGTGATATGATTGTATCTTGTATCCAGCCGTCTTCGTCATGGTAGAAATCAGGCTCATATCCCAATGGGTTTGGTCTTGCGGACTGTTCCCAGACGAGCTGATCGTTGGCCATCATATCACGCTGATATGCCCGGAGCAGCTATACCTTTAATTGTTAATAAAGCTTCTCATGGGGCTGCTCGCCCTTACATTTCATGTCCTGGACGAGATGTGTGATGATTCTCATCAAGGTCTTCTGCCGTCGGTCTAATCTTTCGACCGCACCATTTCCGGTCTACATGCCTTCATCCCCAGGAGTCAATTTCGTTTGATCTGTCATCATCTTATAATGTCGGTTCGACATCACTTGGGGTTCAGATGGGGACTGGGATAGTAGCTGCCGTTATAAATGGCGCTGGTGGAGCGGGTGACATAGGCCTTGCTGGATGTGCACGTAATTCTTTCATCAATTGCTGATATACTTGCTTGACATGGTATGATTTTTTGAAGTACAGGTTTTCATTGTAATCCATCGTGGTTTGATGACTTCTTTTTCTTTTTTCTGTTAAATTTGAGCCTGGTAGTGGCTGGGAATATTTTCCTGCAGCCTGATAAAGCCCTTCCTAGCCTGATGGCGTCCTTCTGGATAGCATATGGTGGCTTATTGTCTTACTAGTACCGAACGATAGTTTCAATTGGCTTCCTGTAGTTCTTTTTAGCCTGATGGCATCCTTGTGGATAGATTATGGTGGCGTATTGTCTTAGTAGTAGCGAATGATAACTTCAATTAGCTTCATGTACCCTGGGGGTTCTTTTTAGCCTGATGGCAGCCTTCTGGATAGCCTATGTGTGGGATTCAGATCACGTCGGGATCACCAAAATATTTATATCGCGACCAGTTCTTTTTCGGCCGCCTGGATGGGGGAGTCCTGGTACAGAAACCAATGCTCTGGTGCTCTAATGTTCTGGTGAGACACCAGAACATCAAAATTCTCAAAGTAAACGCGTGTAATACTTTACAAAAATCGCCACCTTTTTTCACTGTAATACTAACTACCAAAAAAAATGCTTTCACTTCTGAAACAATACAAACGCGTCCACTTCTCAAACAGTAATGATTTAACTAGTATTCAACAACACGAAATTTATAATGACAAACTTGCTTAATTTCATAAACTTCATAACATGCAAGTTAGACAGTAAAAAATTACAAACTTATCCATAACAATTCATTCTCACTTGAGGAGTGAAGATAAGGAATTGCATCGTCGGGTTTAATTCCGCGGCATGACGATACAATACTGCTGCGATAAATAGTTCATGGGGAGTTATTTCTATGGGAACGTAATGTGATGCGATATGTTTATCATAATGTAGGAATGCGTTCTTTGTGACTGTGAATATTCGTGCTGATTATGACGAATTTTTATTTCTCATGCAACTTGTAATTTGGAATTTAATGCTAAAATCCTAACTAATTAACTCTAATGCCACGGTTTAATTCAACAGTGTGAATAAATTATTATTGATATGGAGTGTATGGGATTATACGACCCGGTGATCCAGTTTATTTTATAAAAACATCATATGGTTGTTTAAGCCATTTTTTATTTTCCAGAAAATATTCCGATATTTCGGTCTTTGGTTTAGACCATTATCAAGGCTAACAAAGGATACAAATCAAAGAGTTAATTTTGCAAGCAATTTCTTATTAATGTAAGTGATTACCTAAAAATTGGTATGTCAAGTTAATTAAAAATGGGTTATTGAAAACCTTATGTCACAGATTAAAAAAAGAGAAAACAAGTTTGAAAACGAAAGCGATAGAGAGACCGAAAAACCGCACTTCAAAAAGTATATCACATACTCAATAACAATCTTATAATTATTAGCAGAGTCAAACATTTTAAAAGAATTAACTAAAAATAGATAATAAATAGAAACAAAAACCAAGACCGGGACTAACAAACTAAAAATGCGAAGATATGAACTAAAAAAACTTAGCTGAACAGGTACCAATTTTGTTCCACTAGTGGGATAGGCCATCCATAGAGAGCATGCATGTATTTATTAAGTGTTTATATTGTGAGTGAATGTATTGTGTGTCGACCTTGAAATTTGTTGCGTTAGGTTTTCTTGATTGTATGTAGAGAGCTTCTATATTTTTCCTCTTTTTCCAATTTGGCTCTCTGTGTAGGATTTTGGGATTTTCAAAATCAAAAGTGTGTGTGTTTTTAATTGCATGCGAAAGACAGGCCGTGCCATAGTTCCGCTCATCCTTCCGTTGTTGGCTGTTATTCTGTGTAATTTTAGATGTCATAATAAAATCATTTTTGTGATCACGCATGCGTGTTTCTATGTCTCTTCCTGTTTCTCCAATGTAGACCTTGTTGCAATTATTCGTCTTGCATTTTATTTCGTATATGGCGCCCTTCGTTGGTTTTACAATATTTGTTTTGGTGTCAGTGTACAACATATGTCTTAATTTGTTTTGGGGCTGGAGCCCCAGTCTGATGTTGGTATTATTGTTTTGTAGAGAAGGAATTATTTTGTTGCTTATATGTGGCGTGTATGTGAGTTTTTTGTAAATCGGGGTTTGTATGTTTTGGCTACCTGTATTGTCTGTTGTTTTGTTATTACTAACTAGAGCATGCTTGTCCTGTTTTATTATTTTGTTTATGATGCTGATGGGGTAGTTGTTTGAGGCCAAGATTTGATGAATTTTTCTGTAGTTTGTGTTGTGAAACCTTTTGTCACTCAAAAATATCACCCTTTTTGCAAATGAAAGGGCTACATTGAATTTCATGTTATGGGGGTGAGCTGATGAGAAGTTTAATAGTCTCCACGATGCCATAGGTTTGCTGTACCAATCTGTTGAGATTTTGTTACATTCTCTATATAGTCTCATATACAAGAAAGGAATGCTTTGTTTGGTAGCATCCTCCTTTTCAATTGTGAATTTTATACGGGTATGTTTATTGTTGAAAATTCTTAATGTCTCGTCTATGGCATGAGTTGGTAACACTGTTATTATGTCATCCACATATTTTTTAACAAATGATGGCTTGTGAGGTAGGTCAGAGATGATATCATCAAGTAGATCATCCAATACAAATTCCGCCAGAATGCTTGAGAGGCTGCTGCCCATAGCCAATCCATGTTTTTGTTTATACAAAACTCCCTGGTACATGAAAAAATTGTTTTCCAAAATGCAGAATTGCAAAGCTTTAGTAAACTTGCATTTGGAGATTCGGGTGACTTGTTTAATCTTGGGCTACCTTCGTAGT